>CAJQZP010001479.1:665000-1150000 GCA_907164705.1 Parnassius apollo | reverse complement strand
TTATTATATTTAAATACTTGCACTTGAATTCATAACTTTCCCGGCGTTATTATGCTCGTATTTTTTGCATTCAGGCACAACACAGCAGTGATTTAGATGATAACTCATTATTAAACATTATAAAGTATCTTATATCTTTGCAAAATCGGCAAAATAGAGGACAGTGACGTCACGAGTTGAACAGCATGGTAGCTAGCGTTTTCATGCGAAAATTTAAATAGATAGATTAAAAGTAATTTTTACTGCACTATTCGTATTATATGTAAATTATAGTGGTTCATATCACTCTAGGATTCATTTAAAAATCATAATACCCTATTGTTTTCAGAAAACAGCGCTTGTATTGTTTGAAGCTCACAAACTTGAATTGATTGAGGTACCGCAAACAAGCGGCGCGGGCGTGCATTCTCGTTCTCCTTTTCTAGCTTTACACGCGCGATCTTTCCCGCGCGAAAGTATGTGTAAAGGCGTCTTATGTTTCAGAGTAAGTAGTTACGCAGTCAGGAACAGAGAGTAATTGTTTTCTGTGGTCTGGAAGTAGGTCGTAATATTATAACAACCTGCTGATCCCAAAATTTTCTGACTAAGCTTTTGATATTAGATTACTCGTAAAAAATATTAAATATATAATAGTTTACGTGGTAGAGCCATGCTGCAGCTATGTTATGGTTGTAGCACGAATGGGTGGTCTTCACAGGGGTAGGACCACGCTCTCACAGAATAACAGCGTAAAATAGCATCTTAATGTAGTGTAGAGAACCGGACACACTTTTTACTGGAAACTAGCCATTCCATCTTTGTTCTCAGGGGTGACAACGCAGCAGCCTTTTGATTCTTAATTGAGGATAAAAATGTAGGTGTCTATGGGCCAGAGCATCCACTTACCATCAGGTGTGCTTAGTGCTCGTTTGTCAGCCTCATTCTATAAAAACATGTTATTAGCCATTATTTTACAACAACATGTTGATCACGGATTGTGTTAAATAAGCTTTTGAAATAAGATTACTCAAAACATGATGTTATGAAGTGGAACATTACAAATGATGCTAAATCCAATAATCTTTTATTGAAATTAAATAGTTAATAAATGTCATGGAGACATATTTGTTATCTTAGAGTAATTACATACATTGCTATTAATTACTCTGAGTTATAGGTATTTGTTATCTTAGAGTAATTACATACATTGCTATTAATTACTCTGAGTTTGTTATTTTTAATAAAGCTTCAGCACCACCCCCGAAAATTAAATTAGTACAAGCTTAAGTATGTTATTATTCAAAAGTCAATGTCGAAAACTTAATAGTCTGTGCTCAAACAGGCGTACAGTACATTACAACACACAATACAGTACATTACACAAGTACAAAAATTTTAAAACGTTTTCAATAATTAATTACTGACAGGATAATTACTGAATAAGCTGTCAATCTTGTGCTCAGAGTAATTACGAGCATTTCTTTTAGAAGATAATGGTGATAAACGAGCACGCAGTCCACCTGAAGGTAAGTATTTGCTATTGTCCATAGACGTCAACATCTATCCTCCACTACGAATCAAAATGCAGATGCATTTTCACCCATGAGGACTAAGATGGAATGCCTCATTTCCAGTAAAAGCGGTCTCCGGATCTCTACACTCACAATACAAAACACAACAGCGTTAAGGTGCTATTTTACGCTGGTATTGTGTGAGAGCATGGTACTTCTTCAGTCTAGCCGACCTGTTCGTGGTACAACTATACTGCTAATATAGTTGCAGCATGACTACCACGTCTACTCTAGCATAGAGAGAATCCTAAAATAAGAACAAAATTCTTATAGCTGTACTTTTTATACATATGACCTTTAAAATGGTACGAAATATGATAGCTATATTATTCTCGCCCACTTTCTTTTATATGGATTTTGCTGATTTTCAATACCATAGATACATCTATTGTTTGTGCTATAAGGGAAAAAGCTTTCTAGATAAATTCATTTAATCTATGACTTAGTAAAATTGAAGATTTTTATTAATCAAGTTCGTAATACACAGTTATATCAATGGAAGTTTATGGAAGCTTCATCTGATATTTTACAACAAAAACTTTAACTCAAAAAGTCTAATAACGTATGTAACGTGCAGGTAGTGTATTATTTTACGCTGCCGCTACACGGTATTATCAAGATCCTGCCTTCATGATTTCAAAATATTTTCATCCAAGTAGATAAAGATTTGTTAATAAAATCGATAGTTTTATTTCCCGAAATAGAAAAATCAGTACTGGGTGACCTTTTTTAGCGTCAGGAAAGAAATAGGGTGTAACATCTGAACCGAGTAGAAGCCTATGGCACAGATATTTTACAAAAAATAAAAACAAGTTTTGAATTAAACAGTTGAGTTTTTTTCTTGAACAAATACTTTGCGCTTTGTCCTTGAGCCTGTGACCCTGCGAAGTGACAAGGTCAAAGATGCCTACTAAATTTATTGTTTTATTGCCGTTCGTAAA
The DNA here is from genome assembly GCA_907164705.1 of Parnassius apollo. Taxonomy (NCBI): domain Eukaryota; kingdom Metazoa; phylum Arthropoda; class Insecta; order Lepidoptera; family Papilionidae; genus Parnassius; species Parnassius apollo. Next base: position 1,147,509 of record CAJQZP010001479.1, on the reverse strand, counting down.
GTAGGGTAGATATGATTTAAATTTCGATAGATTTTAATTAATTTATTTATTTAATTTAAAATGTTTATCTTTATTTTTTGTAAAATATCAATGCCATAGGCTTCTACTCCGTTCATTTTTCCAGACTGTAAAAAGGTCATCCAGTATAAATAAAAAATAATTGCCGCATGTATGAAAGATCACTGATCAAGATCACTTGAGAATGGCTGGACCGAATTTGATGAACACTCACACACACTTGGCACCGGTAAGTGACGCTGTTGTCGAGATCCAGAAAACAGATATAATGCGTTATATAAATGTAAGAGGTTGGCGCATACTATCCAGATAGTTTAACAACAAGAAACGTAACTGTAACAAGCAGTACACATATAGGTAGATATATTTTAGGGGGCTTAAATTAAATTGCTTGTGATCTACTTGATCGAGCTTCAATTTATGCTACCAAAAAAACTCAGCGATAGTACATACTTACCTAAACTTGAACATTTTTATTTTAATCTTGAAAGTCGTTTCCAAGAAATCTATTGTACATGTATGTAAATATATACACGTATATACAAGAATTGCTCGCTGGAAGTATTAAAGTGGTTCCAATATCACACAAGTTTTCTAAACTAATTTGTCAAGCCCTTGAAAGTTAGACACATTCCTTATTATGTTTTGAAAGTCACAAGACGATTGAAGTAAGGCAGCCCCTTTAATATCCTTTTGACCTTCATTAGTATGAGATTTAGGAATTGGAAGAGCTTCGCAGTGAAGCGTTTGTTACTGCGATCGTAAATTATGTCAAACTTTGCAATTATAATAGTAAATGAAAATAAATAACAGAGGAGAAATTTAAAGACCTTCTTGATTTATCCTTCCATCACAGCTTATAAAAGTCCACAGCAGAGCGTAGGCCTACGCCGTCGATTGCCTCATAGGGATTTTGCCATTGTTGCCAGCTTGGCAGGCAGGTTACCAACCGCAGTTTATTTTAAAGCCTTGTACGTACTAAGTGTTCCAATGCGTTTTACTTTTACGACGCGTAATCTAGGTTTGTAAAATACGTGTACAGGTGGATACGCGTACATGGCACCTTTATACATTGCGGGGTAAAGAACGCGGGTGATAAATCGCAAGTCGACCAGCCAGTAGACATTTGTCAATCATTCATTTTATAGTGACCGAATCATTCTAGTATATTTCGTCACGCGTACTGGTACATTCGGATCGATCATTCAAATGGATCATTTCGGACTCCAGTACTCTGTGAGTCTGTGAGATCCATTGGGAACTGAAAATTTTCTATTTGAGATTTGTAATAGCGCCATCTACTACATGCTATAGGTAATAAAGTCATTTTATCGAACTAGAACTTACTGACTTTCAAGGTGGTAAGTACAATCGACGCTAGATGGCATAAACACAAAAATCTATTGTGATTGAATTGATTTCATTTTGATTGATAACTTTATACAATACTATTATATATTTTAAATATTTATTAAATTTTTTTATTCTTAAATTTCATTTATAATATTACACAATTTCATCTTACTTTACATGTCTAAAAATAACTACTTAAACTAAACTTTTATCTTATACTTACATAATATATACGTGTATAAGGTGGTTCAAAATTATCGCATTAAATAAATAATTCGCCATGAAATCTATTGAAGTGTTATTTTTAGTAAACCCTACGAAATGATATTTTTTACTCATAGATATAATAAATAAATATAAAAAATGTAAAATAATTTTTAATTTAGGTAACAATATTATAATAAAAAAAACCTTTAATAATAAATACTCCTGATACTCTGCAGTCTGCATTGTTTATTCGATTCGCCTGTTTATTCAGATCATTCGGGATTCGGTCAGTTTTCGGCTCATTCACAATTCAAACCAATCACGAGTTAAAAAGGTTCCGTCAATTATATGTGGTTGGTTTTACCGGTACATTCAAAAACAAATGAATGAACTATCAACATTTTAAGTGTACCAGCTTAAACAAAACCGAGACAATACAAAGATCATATATAATGTCCATAACATACCTATGCCGATAGTTGTTGGGAGCAATAAGGTCGAAGTTGTTGACGAGTATGTTGACCTGGGACAAATAGTCCGAATAGATAAGTCCAACTTCGACCGAGAGGTCAGTCGATAGATTCAAATAGGCTGTGCAGCGTTCGGGAATTTACGACACAACTTCTCGTCAAGTGGTATACTTCTCAAAACTTAAAAATGAGATTGTATAACCAGTGTGTGTTACTAGTTATAACTTATAGATTTGAGACGTAGTCCTTCAATACTGACCGTTTGAGAACGCTCAAGGTCGGTCAGCGAGCTATGGAGAGGGCTATGCTCGGAGTTTCTCTGCGTGATAAACTCAGAAATGAGCATATCTGCAGTAAACCGGAGTGACCGACATAGCCCAACGGATTAGTAAGCTGAAGTAGCAATGGGCCGGCTATATAGCTCAAAGAACCGATAACCGATGGAGAAGAAATGTTCTCGAGTGGCAGCCTCGTACCGGTAGGCGTAGTTTGACCGTGCTTTGTGGCATTAGTTGGGGAGGCCTATGTTCAGCAGTGGACTTGTGAAGGGCTGTAATGATGATGATGAAATATATTTATCTTTAATAAATAGGTTATTTTACAATTATCACTACAAAAACGATTTCAATCACGAGATCGTGGGATTTGGTTAAAATTTATGTTTGAAAGTACATTTTATCAGTAAATTAAAATACCGCTAAATTAGTTAATTCAACTCGAAATCGACTTTAAAATATTTCGATATAAAATTATTTTTCGTAAGATATATTTATACGTGGTAGAGCCACTCTGCAGCTATATTATGGTTGTAGCACGAATGGGTCGGCTCGACCGGAGAAGGACTACGCTCTCACATAATACCAGCGTAAAATAGTAGCTTAATGCTGCTGTGTTTCGTATGGTAAGTGTAGAGAACCGGAGACACTTTTTACTGGAAACGAGGCATTCCATATACGGGTGACAACGCATCTGCATTTTGATTTGTAATCGAGGATAGATGTAGATGTCTATGGGCCACAGTAACCACTTACCATCAAGAGGACTGTGTGCTCGTTTGTCACCCTATCCTATAAAAAACGGTTCATATCCACGTATGGTTTAAAGTTGCCATGCAGCAAGATTGCTGCAATTAAAACTCACAAGGAAGTAGTGAATAAAAAAATAAAATAAAAGGGAATGGCATACTTTAATTTTTATCAAACGTTTCACATTTTGTTGGTTTAGATAGAGATTGTGTTTTAAGTGGCATTGAAAGTGAACATGATTACACGTCAGTGATGTACTCGTAATATGCTGCCTTTATTCAGCGATAATGTATATTTAATACATGAAGTGAATGTGAATGTACATGTATATTGTATAAGCAAATGAAAGATCAATATAAATTAATGGCTGAAATAAACATAAAACATAAACATAAACACTCACGCCTGTCATCCAGAGGGGTAGGCAGAGACTACGGACTTTCATTTGGCACGATCGTGATATACCTCTTTCGCCTCCTTTACATCTATACATCTACGCATACATGCTCGTCGGTTAAGGGTACTTCTAACGTGGCCCCTTTTCAAAATATCGCCAATTTGGTCGACAAACTTTTTTCTAGGGCGTCCCTTCCCGTCTCGGCCGTTCACATCTGCCATATAAATTTGCTTTGTCACTCTTTCCTCATTCATTTTTTCTACATGACCAAACCACCGAAGCATTCCTTTCTTAATCCTGGTCACAACATCATCATATTGCATACCACATTTATCTCTTATCAAGCAATTTCTCACCCTGTCATTCAGATTCAACCCTAGCATAGTAAATTATTAATAGTACTACATAGTGACTTCTATAGAAAGTAGAAATTTAATATAACACTAATTTGCAAAACACCTCAGTCCTGGAAAGAACCGGCAAGAAACCCAGCGGAAATTTTTTTTCTGAAAAAAAGAACAGCTTACTATCAAAAAAATATAAATTAATGGCTGAAATAGTAAATTATTAATAGAAATAGATACTTTTTCTTCAATATAAATTATAAGTGACTTCTATAGAAAGTAGAAATTTAATTTACCACTGGTTTGTAAAATACCTCAGTCCTGGAAAGAACCGGCAAGAAACCCAGCGGAAATTTTTTTTCTGAAAAAAAGAACAGCTTACTATCAAATAAAATATTACAATTAATTACACAATAACAGAAAGCAAGAATTAGAAATAGATTGGTAGTGATCACCTCATTCCCAGGGGTTATTGTCATCCATAAATTCCTTAATATTATAATAACCCCTTTAACGTATTTGTTTATTAAAGCTTCACGACTAATATTTCTCATTTAAACGTCTTACTCGCTTTTTTTTAAATAGTACTCCGTCTATGTAGATACTACCCTTTTACCTATTCTGACGCTAAAACGCAGTGCATGTACCTATGTTTCAGTTTGAAAGGTAAACAGCGCCAGTATAATTACAGGCTGTGAGGTACTCCAACGCTTCTCATCAACGCATCTGTAGCCTTCCTTGCATGGAGTGTAGAGGTAAGGAGGACCGTCTCACATAGGAGAGTAGTTAAAAAGTGTCCATTTGTAAAAAGTGACTGTTATTTACTTTTTAAAAATGGACACTTTTTCAAAAACTCTCCACAACAGCGCTTGAGTAATAAGAGGGTGTGAAATGAACTTAGCAGTTGTCGATGAAGTGAAGTGTGCTGAGTCGAGGAATTTAATATTTATGGTGACTAGAGTAGTTGTTGAAACTGCAATTTAGTAAATATAACCTAGAAAATGTCACCGTGAAACGCGTTAAGTGATTTTGAAAACAAATATTTTGAAAACAATAACAGAATTATAATAAAAAAGAATTATGGTGAAAGTCTGAGCAATAAAAATTATAAAAAGTTCTTTAAAATTTACCTCCTGGCTACAGCCACGCCACCCTTACTTAACGCATTCCTACGGACACTTTTTAATACCTCTTCTCCCCATACCTCTAAACTCCTGCTTCCTTGTTTGAAGTTGGATTCTGGTATCTACGGACTGCAGTACGACTGCAGAGTCTACATCTAGTCTAGACTACATCTAGTAGAGACTAAATTTAGTCCAATTTAACCCCCAGAAGACACAAGTTTGCGCGTTAACCGCTAAAAAGAACCCCTTTGTCGTATCTCCTCAGTTTCAAGGCACTCCCCTTGTTGCCTCAGCCAGTATCGGAATCCTCGGCGTTGACATATCGAGTGACGTGCAGTTTCGTGGTCACTTGGAAGAGAAGGCCAAATTGGCCTCTAAAAAGCTTGGCGTGCTCAGCAGAGCGGGACTGTATTTCGCGCCGGCACACAGCCTGCAACTTTACAAGGCGCAGGTTCGGCCGCACATGGAATACTGTTCCCATCTCTGGGCTGGGGCTCCCCAGTACCAGCTCCTTCCACTTGACCGCATCCAGCACAGAGGTGCGTGCTTTCCGATCTGCTCGATTCACTGGCACTGCGAAGAGATGTTGCATCTCTTTGCATTTTATTTCGCATATACCATGGAGAGTGCTCTGAGGAATTGTTCGGATTAATCCCAGCCGCCAAATTTCGTGAACGCACTACGCGGCAAACGTCCCGATACCATCCATACCATCTGGATGCTTGGCGGTCCACCACAGTACGTTTCAAAAGGAGTTTTCTTCCGCGTACAACCTCTCTGTGGAATAGTTTACCACCGGCGATTTTTCCAGACCGATACGACCTGGGGACCTTCAAGAATAGAGCTTACTCCTTTCTAAAGGGCTGGCAACGCACCTGAAATTCCCCTGGTGTTGCGGTTGATCATGGGCGGCGGTAGTCACTTAACATCAGGTGAGCCGCATGCTCGTTTGCCCCCTCTTCTATAAAAAAGGAGCCATGCTACATGCACACAACAACTGCAACACCAGGGGAATAGCAAAAGCGTTGCCGCCCCTTTAGAAAGGAGTAAGCTAATTTTTTGAGGGTCCCTAAGTCGTATCGGTCGGTAAAGGATTCCACAGAGGGGTCGTACGAGGAAGAAAACTTCTAATAAAACGTACAGTGGTGGACCGCTAAGCATCCAGGTGGTGTGGATGGTATCGTGAGTTTTGTTTCGACATGCGTTCGTGAAATTTGGCGGCTGAACAAGTGTTCATCTGTGGTTCATGACATCCCACAGAAATACATAATGTGGATTGAACGGTAAATCTAAAATATCAGACTTCATTGAAACTCACGTCATTCAGTATGAAAGATATAATCACAGAAATACATAATGTGGATTGAACGGTAAATCTAAAATGTCTCTATGTCTAAAACTTCATGTTTGAAACTCATTTAATAGAGAATGAAAGTTGTAAAACGCTGTAACTGTAATGGGTTGATAAAAAATATTCGTAGGCAAATGTTCATTGACTAATATAATTTTGATTAATAAAAATAAACACATCAACAGAATCTAGGGATACCTTAATCCTAAATTAATTACGACTTTATGGTTTAAAATCTCTTAAGTTTCTATAAAAAGTTTATATACCCTTATATAATCTCATTTATATAAAAAAAAATATATGGCGGCAAAATTGTTAGTATGTAATTCATTACGTCAAGGAAAATTAAAATTCTTCTACTGATATTAATTAACGAAAAGGGATTAGATTGTTTTTCTTTTTTAATTTTAACGTGTTGTGTGTGCTTTAAGAGTCATGTCACGTCGTCATTTGAGTCGAGATGAAATGTTACGAGCCGTGAGCAATCAATTTCTCCAAATTACCGCCAGAAGACAACCAAATATCACAGCGATGCAACTACTACAAAGGCTCCAGGATAACCACCAGCTGCTAGTAAGCGACCAAACCGTGCGAAGGAGGTGGCATGAAGTTGGTCTTCATTATCGAAGACCGCTAAGTATTCCAGCATTGCGACGTGGCAATCGCGGTCGGCAGCTGTCGTGGGCTCGGGAGCATTTACTATAGAGTGACGAATATTTCATCTGGATTCGCGAAGAACATGCGTTGGGAGAACTCCAGATAGAGTTAGCCGCTTACGGCACTCTCAGGAGTTCCACTTATGCCAAGGTGGGATAATTATGGGGTGGGCAGGAATCCACCTTGGCGGACGAACCCAGCTCATTTGGATCCAAGGGAGCATGACTGCACAAAAATACCACGAGGAGATAGTAGAGCCTGTTATTGTTCGACACAGAATTCTAATGTGCCAGGAATTTCTACTCACGCTTTATAATGTTCCTTCCCATACGACGAGGCTGGTGTCAGCCGCTCTCCGAGATACGATATTCAAGTTTTGGATTGGCCTGCACAGTCGCCCGACTTAAATCCTATCGAGCATGCCTGGGAAATGTTACAACGAAAAGCTTTGAAACCGAGGGTTAAAAGATAATTTGTTTTTGACCGATTTCAAAAACTAATTACCTTTTAACTTAGAAACCACGTCCGATCTGGTCCGATCAAAATCGATTGATTTGTTCGTGAGATATCGTTAACGAAAAATTTTGAAAAAATATATTTTTTTATAATTAATCCGATATTTCATATTCAACGTCATACTTTGGTGAAATTTGGAGCGAAATTTTGAAATTATCTGGAAGTTCCAGGGATGGCCTGCAGGGTCAACCAATTTTTATTAATGTATCTCATAATTTTTCTCTGAGTGAACCGATTTAGCTGATTCATTTTTTATCTGAAAGCTTGTGTTTCTCTTGTCGCCCCATATAAACTTAATCAAGATGTAATCGGTAGTTTTTGAGTTATCTTTAACAATACGATGATGTTCTCGTTTTAATTATATTGAAGTCGGTGGATTTTTTTAATTTTGCCACTTGTCAATATTAACCATATAGTGGGGGTGCAAGAATATTCGCTACCCAATATAGTCCCCTGATAGCGGGAAAATGAAACGGGAGATGAGCGGCAGAATCACCCTGATAACTCAAAAAAAAAAAAAACTGTGGTTGCAAACTCGCTTACTAAGCGTGGTAACTGTGGCAATATCCACCCATGAAGCAATCTATGAAGAATGATGCGGGAGTACTGGAAGAAATTTAATTATTATAATGATATGGCCTCTCTATCGTTTGTGTGTACATAAATTGTTAAATAAAAACAAATACTGTCACATGTTAACAAAGCGAGTATGCGTAAAACTTCTCTTTTGTTATTTTACCTACAGAAAAAAAATGGATAAATTAGTTCTTGAATCTTGACTAATACTTGTTTACATAATACGATCTCTATTTTCCAATGGGCACAGCTGGACAATAACACGCCCTAATGCGTGTTGGCAGACTTCACATCATGTCTTCAAAATATTTTGTTTATATACACTTGCGGTAAATTTTCAACGATTGTGTTGGACAGTTTTACTTATACGAAGCGACTAATAAATGCTCTTGATTCGCTTGATGCTCGTTCATTATTTTAACCGACTTCAAAAAAAGGCATTTTTTGTGTAAGTTTACAGTTCCTTAGAAACAGCTGAAACGATTTTAATGATTGTTTCTTTTTGAAGTTAAATTTTCTTTTTCCTTTTTTTCACCACAAAAGGTGGAGAAAAACGACGTTCTTTAATAAAGGTATAAAAATTATTTAGCTACGACCCGCATAGAAACAAAATAAAGAAGACATGTCTTACCTAGTTTGGAGACTTCCGCCCTCCCACGACATTTTTCTTGTTACCTTGAGTTTGTGACGTGGCTTAATCCACTCAAAAGGGTAAAATAATTAAACTTTTTTAAAAAAGAAGCACCGAGCTCAATAACAAGAAAAAAAAATAACTTCCGCTTAATTGTTTCCGAAGTTGGGGCGTTTAATTCTTAGATCCACTTTGTAAGACAAAGACACCGACTCTTAGTATATATACTGGGTCGACAAGGGTTGCGTAACTTATTTTCAGAATTACCAAACAGTATTCGTTGAAGGTCATACAGGTTTCACTCTTTTTTGTTCATTCGCTAACCCTGGCACAACCTAAAGCGAAGGAGGAAGCAACATATAAGGATATCTCTTGAGACATTTATTTTTCCAAAACCCATTAATCGGTGATGATAAAAGATTCCAACTAGGCACATGGAAAGACGGTGAGATTAAGGCAGGCAATTTAGAAATAAAGCAATAGAACCCAAGGGGTAAATAGCTGGCCGATTTCATGGTGAACGGTGAACTTTTCTTTTTAGAACCGTTTCTCTGGAAAGTAGCCCAAAAAAAGGCGGAACTGGCACCCACAGGTTGAAATGGGATAGTGGAGATATTCTTACACTGTAACTACGCAGTAACAATCCATGTTAGTTAATACTTATTTACTAACTCTAGTCTAACAATAAAAGTATTCATGAAAAATTGTAATTCGTAGCAAATTCTCTACGCAGTTTCTTTTGAATATAATTTTTCCACAACTATTCTCATAATTAAGCCCTTGTTGTGTGTGAGTGTAAGAACATACACTTGTCACTGAAGCGCGATACATTTTGTATCACGGATATTTGAACTAATTTTGCTAAAATGAACAGCTGCACATGCTATGTTGTCTCGAAAGTGGCCCAAAAGAAGGTGGAACTGGCCCAAAAGAAGGCGGAACTGGCCCAGTCGCGAGGGTTGGTTAAAAATTAGATACTACGATGCCGATGTCTTAGTGATCACGAGGATATAACTGGTAGCGATTATCGAAGGGTGAAAGACACACTGACACTTTATATTGAGCTGAAGAGGTCACGTCTAATGAAGTCAAAGCCTTCCACGTGCTTTAATCTAAAGCCCCGAAAATTTTTGGCTGGAATTACTAAATCGTTTTAAGTGTCTATTAATATAAATATTACAATATATAAAATATATAAATGACAAGCTGGTGGATCCATGTAGTCAGGGCTAAGTTTCGTAAGACCAGTTGTAAAAGGACCAAGGATCTAACCAATCACACTCTTAATCTCATGGCCGTTAAATACGTTGGTCACTCAATAAGTTTTGAGATGCTCGAAATTTAAAAATGGAATGCACCCATGTTATATGTTTCTGAAAAGCAAATTTATATAAAAATAGAACTCCATAAGCCAATTGCTCAATATTAAAAAAAAATTAAATTTATTTTCCTACTACGCTTCCCACGCTTTTCATTTAAAACGATGGATCTTAACCGTGAACATTTGCGCGCTATGATCTATTATGATTTTAAATTTGGTTTAACCTAACAATTAAGTTTACAACGGTTACAATCAGCATTAGGGGACTCAGCTCCATCACGCGCAACAATTTTTAGGTGGTTTGCTCAATTCAAAAGGAGTAAAATTAACCTTAAAGATGACCAAAGTACCGGGGCCCCGCAAACAAGAGTAACGCCAGAAAACATGTGGACTACTGAAATGTTGGTGCGAGAAGACCCACGAATCACATACACGGACAGCGAAAAGATTGTAGGCATTAGTTCGGGGAGCATTCATACCATCCTACATCAACATCTTGAAGTGAGGAAGCTGTGTTATCGATGGATCCCTCGTTTGCTCTCCGAAAGTGAAAAACAGACTCGTGTGGATTGGTGCCATGAAACGCGTCTACGTTTTGAAAACGGGAAATCCAGGCGTGTTTCAGAAATCGTTACTGGTAACGAGACATGGATATATCAATATGATCCGGAAAATAAAAGGCAATCATCGGTATGGGTCTACTCAGAAGGACAGTTACCGACAAAACTGTAAAGACCTCGCAAGGTCGGCAAAAAAATGGTGGCTAATTTTTTTTCAGTCAACTCTGAATGGTATACTAAATTTGCATTACCCAAAGCTTTTCAAGCTGTGGCTGAGAGAAGACCAAAGACAGGGTTTTGGGGAATCATGCCGCATCACGATAACGCCTCTTCACATACCTCCTTTAGAACAAAAGCATTTGTTGAGGAATCTGGTGTTGAAACTCTAAGTCACACACCCTACAGTCCTGACTTAGCTCCTTGTGATTTGTTTTTGTTCCCAAGAGTAAAATAAAAAATAAAAGGCAAGTTTTTTTTCAAGCGCCGAAGAAGCCGTGGCTGCCTAGGAAGAAGCGATTTCCGACCTGTCATATCAAGACTGACAAAAGTGTTTTTAGAGTTGATTTAGGCGAATATAACTTTATGTAGAGCATGATGGAGAATGTTTTGAAAAGATGTAAAATAATTATTAATAGTATCTAGAATACTTTTGTGTATCTCAAAACTTGAGTGTCCTACGTAGACGGACAGTAAAAAGTGGGGGAAAAGTTGACTGTGTATTGGCGGTGTAAGAATATCCGCTACTCTATTTCGAGAAACAAAGCAGAAGGTGTGCAGCAGCGTCTTTATAATAAAATTACGAGCTTCAGGTTCTAAAGGTGGGGTTAGATAAGGTTAAAAACTGCCGATTGATTTACCCCTCTTCTATAAAAAAAAGAAAGCAGTGCAAGCACTACTAATTGGCGGTAGATTATTTCTACCGCGAGCGGCTTAAAACGATTGTGAAGTGTAGGTATTTGCTGTGAGTTGTCGTCTACATGACATATATATGCCATGCAGGTCTCGGGCCTCGGGGCATGCCCCCATTGCCAGGATTTTCCTCATGGCCCACGACTATGGGTCAGTCCTGGGAGCCTTTTCTAGGCATGGTTGATAACGGTGGATTAATCCGCAGTCAGAAAAAAATTTTCCGTAGTCGGTTAAACTACGGAAAAAAGGAGGTTGTCCGGTAAAAGTCAGAGTTGGCCTATCAGCGGTATTGTGGGTTGTTACTCGACTCTCTAATCGATATAGAGAGGAGTTCTCTTGGATAGGGTCGCCCGTCCGGGGGCCGTGTGTGCAACGGCGCGAAGCCGTTGAGGTGTTCGTGTGGCCCGTTGTCGGCGCAATCGAACATGCCGCGCGCCAGCCGGGCCATGAAGTCTGTGATGGTCTCGACTTTCAGGTCGGCCGCTACGACGTCATTCCGGACGTAGCGACCTGCTCCGACGATCGTCCTTAATGTCAGGTTCTGCTGGGCCTGCAGTCGCCGCCTCAGAGGGTCGCTCAGAAGCGCGTACCAGGCCGGTGCAGCGTAGGTAATAATGGTACGTATGTACATTTTGTACAGTTTCAGCTTGGTCTTAGTTGGCAACTTGGATGCCAGGACTGGCAAGAGCGTCGCCCGCGCACATCTGGCTCTACGGACGACGAAGTCGACGTGCGCGGTCATGCGCAGCGTCCTGTCAATCCGGCACCCAAGATAGGACACGGCCTTCTCGTACGCGATCTTCTGGCCATTGAGGATCAGCGGAGGTGGTAGGTTTCTGAGACGGCGAGTGAGCAGAGCAGTCGTCTTACCAACGTTGACGACCATCCTCCACTCGTCCAGGCATGGTGGCAACAGGTCCAGCAGACGCTGCATTCTGGCAGTGGCTATATGGGCTCTTCTGGACGAGATGAAATAGGTGCTATCGTCCGCATATAGTACCAGCTCTACGTCGTCCTCCCACTCTTGCAGCATACCTGCCAGTGTTGGGATGTCGTCGGAACGTTGTCGCTTTTTATGTGAAAATTTACAGCTTTACAATCCTCTTGATATTAGCTTATTCGCTTTAGCACTATATTTTTTTTATTGGGAAGTTACATAATGGCAAACTTATGACGAACGAGAGCATGAGAACTAAGTTAAGTATGAGTTGTATTAAGTAAAAACAATTCTTCCAATGCTGATTTCAGTATTTTACACCTGGGGTAAGCGAAATAGTTATATGCCACCGCTGATGGAATTTTCTATAGTCACTTCTTACCAACAGTCGGACAATTTTTTAATAGAATAAGGGTTACATGCGAGCATAGTCCATCCGATAGTGAATGGATGCTGTATATCTATTCTCTAAAAAATCAAAATGTAGATGCGCGTTGTCACCCCAGAGGATTAAGAAGTAATGCCTAGTTACCAGTAAAAAAAATTCCGGTTCTCTAAATTCACCATACGAAACACAGCATCATTAAACTTCTATTTTACGCTGGTATTCTAAGAGAGCATGGTTCTTCCCTGTTCGAGCCAACCTATTCTTGCCGTGATCATTATATAGATGCAACGTAGCTCTAACACGAAACAATAGAACAAAAACAATGGAAATGAAAAAAAAATTCCTATAGAACAAAACATCTTTCACGAAAAAACGAAGCTGTTATAACGAAGGCGAATGATTAGATCAAGATTGCGTCAGTCAATATTATGAATGGTGTTTGGATAAAATGCCCTAAAATAATATGGCGGTTAGTGTAGGAGCTGAGTGACGAGAGTGCGGCCGAGCGTGGTATCCGGCGTGTGAGATAAATACGCTGGTATAAACAATGTCGTCCAGACAATTTTGGTCACGGCGGCTTGTCTCAATGGAGAATAGCCTTCTGTACTAAGTTTGTTAAATACTAAGATAATCTTTTTACGTGGTATAGCTACGCTACAGCTATATCCGTATAACTGTATCCGTTTTATTTTTCGTCTTCGCAAGTTTGATCATGTATCCTCATTCCGCATTCAGCTAAAATGGCTTCCAGTTCGTCAGCGAAGACACATTAGGATACTTAATACAGTTTTTTCTATTTTATTCGATAATCATTATCCGAATTATCAGTTCCTGCGCGACACTCATGACAGATAGCTTCGTTCATCGGATACTGTTGCTCTCTTTATACCCCTTCACCGTTCGATTTTCATATCTTCATCGTTTGCTGTCCAAGCCGCGCGCCTATGGAATGACCTGCCTGAAAAATTAAGAAACCTACGAGTACCTGCAAACATACATTTAAGAATAATGTTCGGGCTCATTTTATAAAATTGCTTTATAACTTCTAAGCTCCGTCATCATTATAGTTGTAATCTCTGTATATTAGTTTCATCAGTATATTATGTATCTTTATACATCTTATGTTATATTATCACACAAATATATATATATGTTGTGTTTGTACGTATGTGTGTATGTATATACGTTGTATTATATGTATGTGCAATACTACTTATATAATTACAAACAAATTAATACCTAAATATATTGTACACTAAATAAATAAACACTACCTAATTATAGTATTGCATTACATATAGTAATGATTTTAAAAGATGAACACAAATAATAACAGCGAACTCTTTAAATTAATTTAAAACACAATGAAATAGTTCTAATGTGTTCATAGGCCTTAACAAATAACTCGCCAAATTATTCAATTTTGACCGAAGTGATGATGGTCTGCTTAGCTTTGGTACAAATACTTTTGTAACTACCTTATTTATGTGTAATTATTACTAAATAAATTAATAATCACTCAATTAGAAAATAAGTTTTGACGACCTATTATAATACTAGCACACTACGTCAATCGGCTTAATGCCTTTTTTTCTTTATAATAAGTATTTTCTGTGTAAGCGATTTGTAAATCCTTTGAATAAATAAATGTCTTAAACCATATATATTTTTATTTAATACCTTTGTAACCGCCTTCGTAGTTCTATCACTGCCCTAAAGTTGACTGGCAGAGAATGCATTTAGCATTAAGTCCGCCTTTTGATCCTGTGCTTAATGTAAGGTTCAATAAAGTTTAAATAAATTAATAAATAAATATCTCGGCTGTAGCATCGGCTCGACTAGCAAAATAATGTCATGTTTCGTATGATGAGCGGAGCGAACCGGAGACCCTTTTTACTGGTAACGAGGCAATTTACCTAAGTCTTCAGTGGTGAGAACGCATCAGCATTTTGATTTTGAATCGAGTATAGATGTAGGTCCATGGGCCACAATATTCACTTATCATCAGGTGGACATATAAGGGTGTACTCTCCGTTTATTCACACTCATAGTCCGACGGGTTAGCAAACCAGCACGACCGTATTGCGATCAGGCGCAAAACCAATGGCTTTAGTGCTTTATGAGATACGGAGATGGAACATCGCCAACTTCCTGATACCGGCTGCTACTGAGAATTTCCTGACAGTAATGTAAATGTAAATGATTTTTCAGGCCTGAATCGGGATTCAAACGCGAGACCCCACTAGACCGTAAGCTATAAATAAAAAAATTAAAAAAAGTCGTTTATTTCGACCGCAAGGATAATAGATGATAGTAATACTACAAATCTTAAAACTAATGTTAGTAAAACTTAAAATTATTTACCTAATTCTAAAACCATATGATAATGGTTCCGGTACTGACAATCAAACCTGTGAGAAAATGCCCTCAGGATACCATTGGAACAGGCCCGCACCTTGCGCACCAAGGATGTGCATCGTTTACGCATGGTTGTATAGAAATAATCCACACGCGCATCCGCGAACATACCCGACGCACTACAATAACGAGGCAGAGCCAACAGCACCCTGAATCCATTATTGTATTGAACACGCAGGGCATTAACATTAGGTAGTCACGTATACATACCTGTAAATAAACTTGAAGTCTTTTGTTTTTATTGAGCTGAAAAGCTATTTGCATGTCTTTAAAGACCGATTTATACTTTGACAAGTACAGTAGCGAGTTAACTTGCGAACCCGGCGAGTTAAGTGAAAAATTTCATTTTTTTATAAAATAAGGATGACAAACGAGCACACAGTCCACCTGATGGTAAGTGGATGCTGTGGCCCATGGACATGTACATCTAACCTCGATTAAGAATCGAAATGCAGATTCGTTGCCATCTACGGACTAATCTAAGGACTAAGATGAAATGCCTCCTTTCCAGTAAAAAGGGTCTCCGGTTCTCTACACTCACCATATGAAACACAACATTGAGCTGCTATTTTGCTGATATTTTGTGAGAGCGTGATCCTTCCCCGGTCGAGCCCACCTATTCATGCTGCAACCATAATATAGCCGCAGCATGGCTCTACCACGTATAAATAAATCTTACGAAAAATAATTTTATTTCGAAATATTTTTAAGGCGTTTTCCAGTCTAATTAACTATTTTGGCAGTATATTGTAATTTACTGATAAAATGTACTTTCAAACATGAATTTTAACCAAATCCCACGGTCTCATGATTGAAATTTTTAAAAAAATTTTTGAAGTTATAATTGTATTATAAATTATTTACTAAAGATATGGATCTAGAATCATCATCATTTACGTTACAGCTCTTCACAAGTTTACGGCTAAACAAGGAATTCCATCAACCTACATGGCTACCTGCATCCATCGACTTTCTGTATGGCTTACCAGGTCGTAACTTTATACTGGAAATGGAGTAAACGACATAGGCTCGAAGGACCAACAACCAATGTGAAAGAAAGATACTAAAGTTGCTGTCTCGTACCGGTAATCGAAATGTAGAACCTAGTACGAATAAGAAATGTTTACTGAAAAATATCCGAAATTTATTTGAAAATTAAGTAACAATATGTTATAATATATGCTGACTGGTGGCCAAGGTTCTAACAACGGTCGTATTTATAGGAGAGGGGAAAACGAGCATACAGCGCGCCTGATGGTAAGCGAACCCATGAACAACTGCAACACCAGGGGAATTGCAGATGCGATGCCAGCCTTTTAAAAAGGCGTAGGCTCTTTTCTTGAAGGTACCTAAGTCGTATCGGTCCGGAAAAATATCTCTGGTGGTAGTCGATTCCACATGGAAGTTGTGCGAGGAAGAAAAATGTCTTTCGAATCGCACAGTAGTGTACTGCCAGTCTTTCATATGGTATGGGAGGTATCGCAAGCTTTGTCGCGAATTTTGACTTAGCTGACCGTGCAGTGGTGGTGTAAGAATATGCACTATTCCAAATCATCCCGTGGGTGTCGTTTGCAGCGTTTTCCTAATAACAACCAGAGAATAAAAAACTGCGGTTGCCAACCCGTTTGTCAAGCGTAACGACTGTGACAAATATCCCCCATGGGACAATCTTTAGGGGAGGCCTCGGCAGTGAACTTTGAAAGGCTGTAATTAATTATGAAATCATATATTAAAGAGTTTCTTTCTGAAGCCATATAATGTTTATATTATTTCTTCCATAGAAAAAAATTCTGGAATAAATTAGTATTGCAATCCATAATTGCCTCTAATAAATAATCAAATAAATATAATCATATGATTAATTTGAATAATGTGAATATTTTTGCATAGAAAAAGTTCTAGAATAAATTAGTATATCATTTAATAATTTACAATCGCCGTCATACACATTGGCGATATGTTATCAGTGGTTATACTCGTTACGAAATTTAATTAAATGTTATGAAGCTTTGGGATCAAAAGCATTTATTAGATGTGCACGGTTTCGCTTCGTTTACCAATTTGTGTTAACCTTCTATATTTATAACAAATTATGAAATTCAAAAAAATAATTTTATTTAGGTACTAATAAAAAAATTGAGCCTTTTATTGAGCTAAAGCATGCTGTTGAGACATGAGTAACAATTGGTAAAATTTTTGTCCGTCTGTTTGTTCGTCCAGGCTAGTTTGCGGAATAGTTGGACCGGTTGTAAAGAAACTTCACGAACAGAGAGAGAGAGAGAGAGAGAGAGAGAGAGAGAGAGAGAGAGAGAGAGAGAGAGTAAAGCTATTTTATAATTTATCCAGAAACTTGGATTTTTCATAATTGAAAGCATGATAAAATAAATAGTTTAATCTTTTATCTCTTTTTTTTATAGAACAAGGGTAACAAACGAGCACCACTCAACCCATTTCACTGGTAACAAGGCTTTCTATCCTACGTGACAGGTGCGGCACATCTATCATGACCTTAAAATGGCGGAAATTGCAAATTGTTTGCTAACTTGCAAATTTTGCTATATTTTCACTTTGAGACAATATTTGTGGATAAAAATTACAGGAATTCTTCTTAAATGTATAAACTATCGAATAAAATAATTTTTAGATATTAGAAATTGTAACAAAATTCATAAATTACCCTTTCAAATCATAGTAGTAGTGAATACTTTACTTTTAGTCACGAAAATAGTAATAAAATAATTTCTACACGTTTTTCTTCTTAGAAATCTATATGAAAGTAAATATTTTGGTAGGAGTAACGAGTATGTATTTCTACTCGTTACTCCTACCAAAATATTTAAAAAAAATCCGAAGTAAATTTTTTTTGTATGAATTTTCAAACAATATATCAAAAAAAAAATTGTGTGAATTTGAAATAAATACAACGTTAAGTTATTTGAAATATGTTATAAAATTATTTTTTATTTACATTTTCCACTAAAAATAAATGAGAATGGGAAAATAACACATTTTTGACCCAAATGCTAAAACGGAACTTCTCGATTTCGAAGTATTTTTTGCGCTTACATTTTTTACTTGTTATGTACATATTTTGTTTGTTATATAACAAGGAATACACAAAAGTATAAAAATTACCTTTTTATTTCAAAAACATACAGAAAAATGAAGAAATTACTAAGCACTAGTTCGCGCTCTACTGGTGTCAAAAGCCGTTACTTCAGAATGAATTTTTATGTTTATTTTTTACTTGATATTGACAGATTATGGTACCAAATTAAAGAATATGTCTTTGTTCATGTCTGTATTATACATTTCAGTGTAACTTTGTTATAGTTTGAAATGACAATCCTTTTTTTTTTTGTAGGGTGGTAACTCGGAACCACGTGATGCATATATGTATGCCTCTCCCGAGTGAGCGTAAGGTACTTATCGTCGACCATACATGTTTGCTTCCCCTGACGTAATAGGTCTAAGGATATATGTGGATGTCCATAGGTGATAGCATCCATTAACTATAAGGTGGACTGTGTGCTTGTTTATCACCCTAAATCTGTAAAATAATCATTACTGCCAAAACTAAAGAGTAAAAATAATTTTATTTCGAAATATATTTTAAGAGCGTTTTCGAGTCCGAATTTAGCGGTATGTTTTAGTTTACTCACAAAATGTACTTCCAAAGATGAATTTTAACCAAATCACACAGTCCACACGATGGTAAGTAATTGTTGGGGCCCATAGACTACATTTAACCTTGACTAAGAATCAAAGTGCAGATGCGTTGTCACCCCTGAGAACTAAGATGGAATGCCTCGATTCCAGTAAAACGGGTCTCTGGTTTTCTACACCATGCGAAACACGAGCATTAAGCCGCTATTTTACGCTGGTATCTCTTTCTATTTTAGTTTCTATTTTAGGCTCTAAGAGCGTGGTCCTACCTCGGGCGAGCCGACCCATTCGTGCTACAACAATATATAGCTGCAGCGTGACTCTCCCACATATAAATATATCTTACGTATAAATATCTCCACGTACAAGTATTATATTAAATATAATTCAAAATACTTTTATTCACGACCTGCTAGTATGTAAATAAATCGAATTATTGGGTCCCGGATAGCCCAACAGATGACTGGAATAAAGTGTCAATCAATCCATTACAGTCTATAAAGTTCATGGTTTAACATAGGCCCCTTCATAGATTGTATAGGGGGATATTTGCCATAGTCGCCACGCGTGGCAGGTGCATTAGCTACCGAAGATTTTATTTTTCTACTTGTTATTAGGAAGCCGCCGCTGCCTATTACTTCACTTCTTATGACTCCAACGGAACGTTATGGATTATATATTTTACATTTATTTTATTTCACGATGAAGGTTTGACTTTGGTTGTTGTTAGCCGTGCACATACACATTGTGTTAGTGTGCGTAGGCTTCGGGAGCGTTCAGTCACGATTGCACACAAACGCGCCTGTCGGTACACGTAACTACTACAATCAAGGCGAAACCTTCATCGTGAAGTTAAATAACTATACATTCTAACACCACCGCTACAAGGTTAGTGTCAGAAAAGGCAGGCTGGCTCGAAGAACCACCAAACGATACCAAACAAAAGTGTTCGATTATCTAATTTTATTTAACCAACGTTATTATTAATTTTGAATGAGTATGCTTACTCGAGTGACAGCCTCGTTTCGGTAAGTATGGGGCGGCATCTCAATAGATGAAGCGACGACCTGGTAAGAGATGTGGAAAGACGAGTGCAGATGGCTCTGATATGCCTTGTTTCCACTTTGGTGTGTTTGTTGTTAGTAGCAGAAGCTTGTGATCATCACCATTAAATTTTGGAGAGCTGAAGATGATGTTATAGTTGAGTTTTAGCAAGTTAAGTGGAAACATCGACGGCTCCTAACTCAAATTGTGCATACAACTTTACAGATTTTTCTTTTTTATGTATCTCCTGTCCAGTGGTACATCCGATTAGTGATTACTGTGTTAGTGATGGCCGTATGACGACGCACAAAGTCGCTCAGCGAGCTATGGAGAGAGCAATGCTCTGGCTTTCTCTGCGTGATAAACTTAGAAATGAGGATATCCGCAATAGAACCACAGTGACCGACATAGCCCAACGGATTGGTAAGCTGAAGTGGCAATGGGCCGGCCATATAGCTCGAAGAACCAAGAACCGTTGGGGCAAAAAGGTTCTCGAGTGGCAGCCTCGTACTGGTAGGCGAAGTGTAGGGCGACCCCCCACTAGACGGAGTGACGACCTGGTAAGACATGCAGGAAGTCGATGGATGCAGGTGACTCAGGACCGTGCTTTGTGGCTTACCTTGGGGGAGGCCTTTGTTCAGCAGTGGACTTGTGAAGGGCTGTAATGATGATGATGATGAATGATGATCAATGATTACTGGAATTAATTTGCTGATACATAAACTAAACAAATGATACCGTGTAGTGGCGTAAGAAAATTTACTCCCACATGTTATTCCGTAGATACCGTAAAGGCGACAGGGGTAAACCGAAACAGGATATGGGAAGCAGCATCTTCCTATACATATAAGAACTGTAAATAATAAAAAAAAATTGCGGATGCCCCTCCCCCATACCAAGCGGGGCAAGTAATACAAAATCTTCTCTATCGATTCATTAATGTGGGAGACCTTTGTTCAGTAGTGCACTTTAGGTAGGCTGAAATGAATATAAAATTACAAAAATCTTTTACCAATCCATCACATTATTTATAGAATGCTGATAAGCCCTTTTACGATATTGCAGAATGATTTTTATATGAAAGCGTTGGTTTTTATTGTTACGAGACTGCGTGTCGGTGCGAGAATATAAACTTTATGGTGTCAATAATAAAGTTATTGCTGTGAAATGTCAAGAAAATAAAAGATCTAGCCTACAGCTTATCTTACTAAGTAAATTATTATCACATATCAATCTATGGCAGAAGCAGCTGCATGGAAGCTAAGAGTCCTTGCAAATTGATTCTTCGCGCCGGGACAGCTGCTTACTTTATATAAGTGCATGGAGTATTGCTGTGGGGTGCCACCAAAATTCCACCTAGCAGCTTTGGACTCTATGGAAAGGCGTGCTAAGAGGCTTATTGGTGACGTGAATTTGGTTAAAATCAATCTTACCATCCTAGAACACAGGCGCAAAGTAGCCAGCCGTTCAGTTCTCTACAGGATGCATTTTGGAGAGTGTGCGCATTAATTGCATAATTAAATTCCTCCCTCTCCCTTCCATCAGTGGACAACCAGACGTTTGGCCAGTCTCCACCTTTTCGTTGTTGACTTATCACGCATTCGAACCAAACGGTTTGTTTCGTCGTCCATCATACGTACAGCACAGGAGTGGAATAAGTTGCCAGCATCTGTCTTTCCATCAGAATACAATGTGGGTGTCTTCAAGACAAGAGTGAATAGGTTTTTGTTAAGTCAGTGCGCTTTAACATCTTAAGCTACATCACCACTTACCATCAGGTAGGGTTGTAGTTAAGCACTGGCTTAGAATAATAAAAAAATAAATAAAAATAACTCGACTGCAGTGATCTCATTAATACTAGTAGTATACTATAGTAATAGTAGTAGTATTTTTATATATAACTATACGATTATAAACCTTACCACCTTAAAATAACAGCTGAATGCTGCTGTGCTTTGTATAGCAAGTGCACAGATCTGAAGATCTTTTGTACTGGAAACGGGACATTTCATCTTAGTACTCAGGAGTGATAATGCATCTGAATTTTAGTTTTTAATCGAGGATATAGATATCTATGGACCACTACCTCCACTTACCATGAGGTGGTACTGTGTGCTCGTCCGTCACCATTATTCAAGAAGAAAACCAGTTGAGGCAAAAAATATTTGCCGACTGAGCTTTGGTTGCATGTGGCGATTTCATAAGTTTACCATTTTTAACCTACCACCCTAGAAAGGGATCATGTTCTTCGAGAGTATGTATGTCTAAGCGGCTGGATGGATTTTAACATATGAGGTGTCGTTACATTCATTTTGATTATGGGAGTGACATAGGATATATTATATTTATGCTTTGCATCTGTAAGTACAAAAAAGGGAGGGGAAGCTTTTCTTCAGAAAACTTTTTAACGCAGTTGGTTTTTGTAATTACTGTTTAAACCATTAAGTTTGTTTTATTACAGTTAATTCATCATCATTATCATCATCATTTCAGTCCCAGACCACTGTTGAACACAGGCCTCATTTATAAAAAGAACCCAGTTGAGTCAGGATAATATACGCCGACTATTTTGTGGTTGTTTGTGCCCATTTCATACGTTTTAATTTTTTTTCTTACAGTCAAGAATTAGGTTTCTTTACGATATTTCCTCACCGCAACAGAGATTAATCATTTCACTGGCGCCGCTACTAATTTTAATAAGACGTTGCCGTAACAATAATAAAGATTTAATTTTATGAAGAAATAACTCTTAACGACTTTCGTCGTGTATCAACTTATATAAGTCGTAAAGTGAACGATTACTGCGCAAATTGAGACCGTGCTTTATTAAAAAAAAAAAACAGTTTTCATATATCAGAATGTCTTTAGTATGTTAGGTATTTGCTTTTTTTTTTTTTTTTTTTTTTTTTTATAGGATAGGGTGAAAAGAGAACGGTCCCTGATGGTAAGTGGTTGTGTGGCAACTCTCTCTATTTAGAAAGGTGGGTAAGAGGAATGCTGTTTCAGTAAAGGGGTTTCTGCATCACCATACGAAATACAGCAACATTAAGCTACTATTTCCGGTGGTAGGGGGTTTCCCCGGAGAGTAAACTATTACTAATATACTGAGCATGGCTTGCCACGTAAAAGAAGCTATTGATTTAAAGATTAAATTATTAATACATCGTAATATCGTAGTGAGGTAAAGCCGTAGATTTTGAACCTTGTAAAATATAATAACATACGCACTTCTTTGTTATGGTATGGTATGGTAGAAGTAATTAATATTATTGTAAGGCCGATTTCATAATGCATTTTTTTGCGTGAAATTTTAAGTCATAATATGCACTTGTACCACTTTAGTCCGAAATGTTATAGTAATACAGTTCACCAATTATATGAAGTTCGGTTTATTATCAGAAAAATATGATCAATGATGGATACTCTTAAAATTTCTTCAAGCAAAAAAGACACTAATTTTGTAGCAGTAATAAATTATTTTAATTTTATTTTATTAAGCTATTGCATAGCTTCTATCGCGGGCCTTGAGCGCGGGGACGGAATCCAGAAATTCCGTAACGAAAAAACCTCACGTTCCCCACTCCGACGGGCACGGAGGTGTGGCGTTGAAAGCCGTGCATCGTCTAACGTCGTTTCAGTTCGGCAGACTTCGGCACGGTGTTTGCGTGCGTGCGACTAGACGTATGCGTGTACACTAGCTGGTAACTCAATGATAAAAATTCCTGAATAACCTACATGTATTGCATGATATTAAAAATATTTTAAACAATATTAACTTCTCATTTATTCAATAAGAGAAAAAAAAATTGTTTTCTTATCGGTCACCATGCTCAAAAAGTGTAACTTGATTTAATATCAAAGACTTAACTGCATAAATAAAATAAATAAATAATTATAATTGCATAAGTTGATAAAAAATGCTATGCAATAGCTTTACCACGGCAGTCACTGAGTGCCACATGTATTTTATTATAAAATATGTTTGAAACTAAACTAAAATCTAATAAATGAGATTTTTTATAGAATAACGGTGACAATCGAGCACACATCCCATCTTATGGTAAGTGGATATTGTGACACATAGACATCTACATCTATCCTCGATTAGGAATGAAAATGTTGGATCTCATCCCTGAGGACTAAGATGAAATGCATCATTTCCAGAAAAAAGTGTTTCTGGTTCTCACATACACATACACATTACACTCACCACACAAAACACAGCAACATAAGTAGCAGCAACAGAAGTTACATCAATGTACCTGATTATTTAGTTATGTTTTAAAAGTAGTTAGTTGATTTTATAACTTCTTGCATCAATGTATTGACCAATTTTAGTGTAAATAAATATTTACACTCGGTTCGAAAGTGATCAGCTTAACAAATTGATTTCTCAGTTGTGTCATACTTAAAATGCTTCTTGACGCTGCGCGTATTGTTAGGAGATTCCTTTCTCTTGAGTATATTAGACTGGACCTTGTCCCCGATGCTTTTTTATTTTTAAATATTTTTTATCTTTTTCTAAAAATATTTAATATGTAAGTTTTAAAAATGAATAAAGCATATCAATTAATGCTTTTCTTAAAAATTGTTGAGCATAAAAATTGTCCTTAAACGTTTCTTATTTCAGATATAAGTATTTTTTTTGTAAAATCACAGGATTCTAAAAATATTTCTAACCTTATTCAATTAAAATAAACCATATCTAAATTGTTATTCAGGTCATATTCTTTGGAAGCTGTCCCTCGTTTAACTAAATTTACATTTTTGACAACATAAATAGTTGATCACTATACCGATAAGTATAAATTTTTTTGGACTTTGGATTTAAAAAGTTATATGCTATAGTAATCGTCCTTAAATTCTATATTCTCACTAAATACTATAAAATATTTCCACGTATTTCTTTGGAAATATCTAACCATAATAATATCCTTTATGTATATTATTATGGTTAGATAGTATCTTCAATCGCCTTTCTTCCTTCTTTTTCATCCATATTCGAATCCATGTTAATACTTTTATTTTATTTTAAAGTTTGTTAACCTATATCGGTTTAGTCTATTTCTTTATATTTTACTGCTTTTTCTATATCTTCTTCACAAGTATTATATTGTCCGCTCATGGTTTCATTTTGTACCTTATATTCAGTCTCAATTCCACCATTGTCTTTATTTTCAACAGCTTTTTTCTTTCCTTGCATTTTATTTTTATGTATTAATAAAAATAATCTACCTTTAAGTCTGCCTTATTTAACAAAATTTATGTTACCAAGCATTTGCAATATTTTTTAATTATTTAGCCCATCTATTTAGAAAACTAAAATAATTTTCGATATGTATAATCCATTGTAGCATTTAAACGTTACGTAACATACAATCAACGTTACGAGTAACGTAGAAGTTACATAAACGTAACGTAAAAATACGTTTTGAAGGGTTTAAGTAGTCAAAATGACAAAGTCGATCCATGTCTCGTCACCAGTAACGATTTCTGAAACATGACTAGATGCCCCATTTTCAAAACGTAGACACATTTCATACCGCCAATTCACACGAGTCTGTTTTTCGCTTTCGGAGGGTAAACGAGGGATCCATCGACAATAAAACTTTCTCACTCCAACATGTTGATGTAGGATGGTACGAATGCTCCCCGAACTAATGCCTACAATCTTTTCAGTGTCCGTATATGTGATTCGTGGTTCTTTTCGCACCAACATTTCAGTAGTCCATACATTTTCCGCTGTTACTGCTTTTTGTGGGGTCCTGGTTCTTTGGTCATCTTTAAGGTTAATTTGACCCGTTTTAAATTCAGCAACCTACCTAAAAATTATTGCGCATGATGGAGCTGAGCTGGATGGAGCTGCTGATTATGCTGATTTTAATCATTGTAAACTTATATGTTCGGTTAAACCAAATTTAAAATCATAATAGAACATAGCGCGCAAATGTTCACGGTTAAGATCCATCGTTTTAAATGAAGAGCGTGGGAAGCATTGCAGGAAAATTAATAGAACTTTGTTATTTTTTAATATTGCAATTGCATATTGAGCAGTTGGCTTATGGAGTTCCATTTTTAAATAAATTTTCTTTTTAGAAACATATAACACGGGTGCGTTCCGTTTTAAATTTCGAGCACCTCAAAATATATTGTGTAACCTACGTAAACCTATATTATTTAATTTCAGAAAGGAACTTAAAAGACTTAAAAGTTTTAGAAAAACTACCATAACTGGGTGAAAATCCAAAGTGGGTGGTTTTATCAAAATTTAAAATTTTAGCCCGATACGTAATTTGAACTAGGGATTTCCCGTCGGTCGTAAGATCCACTTAAGAAAACAGACTAACGAGTCTGTCAGTCTTTGCTTATATAAACTCTTAGGTCGAAATGTACCATCTATTGTACCTTTGAAAAGATAATGAAGGTAGTTAAATTACCTATTAAAAAAAAACAAATTACAAATTATATACTTATGAAACTGCGCTCCTTGTGGTTTTTAATTACATTCCAGACAATTAACTCCAATTAAAACTCAATTCGTATGAGTTAATCGTATTGAATGCGAATTGAACCTTCGTGGTAAAACTACGTCGACTTTCAATCAATTGCGTTATATATTTTACTGAAATACATTTTCATTAATGCATATGAAAGTACTTATATTCGAAACTTATAACAAAAACATATTTTTATAATTTCTTCTTCTCTGTTTGTTCCGGCTAATGTCTGAAATGACTGGACCGATTTTGACGGGACATTCATTAGTAGATAGTTGATATTATAAGGAGTAACTTAAGCCACGTTGCTTTTAGAAAAATTATTAGGGTTACGCGCAAAAAAATTTAAACCCTATATTTCACTCGAGCGAATCAATTGCCTTGCGTTGGTCGCGCTAAAATTCGAAACTGGCTCGACCGATTATGATGAAATTTGTTGTCTGTATTTGAGTGGGTGCTTGGATGGTTTATATTCACAATTGAATCCGGTAGATGGAGTTGTTATCGAGATCCAGAAATCTACTACTACTATAAACTATAAACTATAAATTACTGTACTACTAACTACTATACTAACTACTACTACACTAACTACTATAAATATTGTTGCGCGCCTAAGTTGACGTCTGGCACTAGCACCATCTGTGTCGGGTAACGGAGCGAGGAGAGCTTTCCAGAAAATGACCACTAATCTTTCAACCGACAGTGCCATCTAGTATCGAAATGAGAAACTAAGCTTCTGCTACCCTCGAACTTTTTGCGCCTGGTCGATTGGCGCGCGTATTTACTTGAATATTCTGGATGTTTCGGTGATAATGTGTTTTTAAAGGCGCTGCAAGATGGGATTGAAGGAAGTATTGAATTTGGCGAGACAAGCGAAGCTTCGGAGCGAAATAAAGTGAATCAGTGTGATTAATTATTAGTGTTTTAAGTTTTAATTGGTGTAAAGAAAATTAAAGTGTAAATTTTGGTAATTCAATCGGCAGTTTTTATTGTCACGAACCCTAAGCTCGTAACAATTGGTGTCAGAAGTGGGATAAAATCATGCCAATTTTACCTAAGGAGGAAACGGAAGGTGTCCGTACCCGAAGTCAACGCCAGCAGGAGACAGATCAAAGAAGATTTGGTGGTGCAACGCTGCAGACGTCGGAGGGGCCAGCCGCCGGCTGCTTACCCGTCAGTAGCTCCTATATCTGCAGCACCTGACTTAGGTGCTCTGATGGTGATGCTGCAGCAGGAGGCTCGCCGACAGGAGGAACAGGCTCGCCTACAAGAGGATCAGGCCCGTTGGTTAAAAGAGCAGCAAGAGGAACAGGCCCGCCGACAGGAAGAGCAGATGCTCCTCGTGAAGGACATTCACGCTAACTTCGGGAAAGAGATAAGGGAGGTGAAGGATAGCGTTGCTCAATATTACAACCGCCTGTCGGAAGCTGAAACCCAGATCAAGGAAGCTAAAACCCAAATCGACCAAGTGAACAATCGGGTTGATTACGTGATAGCTGACGTGAAGAAAACGCTGGACGACCTCAAATTGGGGGTATAATTATAGGTTTATTCTACGAAACGGAGATCCGTTTTACTGGAATCGAGTAAGAAATTCCATCTTAGTCCTCAAGGGTAACAACGCATCTGCATTTTGATTCTTAAAGTTACAGCCTATATACGTTCCACTGCTGGGCACAGGCCTCCGCTCGTTTCTTAGAGGGTTTTAGGACAAGGAAGTGTCCGCCGCGCTGCCCCTATGCGTGTTGGCGAACTTCACATGACTTCGAAATATTTATTTTTATTTTTCTGACATGCAGGTTTACTCACGATGTTTAACTTCACCGCCGAGCACGCGGGAAATCAGCACTTAAAATTGCAATTAACAATTTCATTGGTGCCGGCGGGGATAGAACCCGGTTTGCTCGCGTACTATGAAATTCACAGCGAGCGCTAACCATCTGAGCTACCACGGCTCATTATTTTTTCATTCATTATTTTAATTCTTAATCGAGGTTAAATGTAGATGTATATGGGCCACAGCGTCCACTTACCTTCGGGTGGACTGTGAGCTCGTTTGTCACCCTAATTCTGTAAAAAAGAACTTAGACCTCAGAACTGATAACGAATCTGTAGTTTTCTTTTTTTAAATTTGGTTAGATATGTTCATGGGCTGCTAATAGAATATGCAACAGAATAAAAGTGTCTGATGAGCGCACGCCACCTGATTGTAAGCTGATGCTGTGGCCCACTTCTATCCCCGAAGAATCAAATAAAAATGCATTGTTACCCAAGGGCTAAGATGGAATGCCCCGTTTCAAGTGAATAGGAACGAAACACAGCAGCATTAAGACGATATTTTACGCTAGTATTATGTGAGAGCGTAATCCTTGCCCGGTCGACCTACTCATGCTACAGCCTTAATAGCTGCAGCAACGTATAAACTTACTATCAGTTCGATGTTATTTCGTTTGTCACTTCAATTAAGCGCACGCTGGCATGATGCATTAAAACAGTAAAGCCTCTCCCGTAGATTTGACAACATAGGTTGACAACGTAGGTTGACAACGTAGGTTGACAACGTAGGTTGACAACGTAGGTTGACAACGTAGGTTGTTCTCATTAGGAAAACGCTGCTGCCTATCTCTTGATTGTTAGCGTAGCCTCTTACGACATCAACAGGATGATATCGAGTAGTGGATATTCTTACACCGTCACTTTATCCTTAGTTAAATTCCTAGTAAATAATGAACGAGATGCAATTATATTTAACATATATCTCCACTCACTGGCGTCTTGTGCTGGCCAAGGTTTCCTCACGAATATATTTTCAACGAATCTGTCTGTATTGTCCTTCTCTTTTCTTCTCTTTTCTTGCCAATGGTAACTTGTTTTTTGATAATACATAAAAATGTTTAGTTTAATCACTTAGTGATTTTTTTGTTTCTGCGCCATTTATATAAACAAAACAATTATGTAAATTTCCTCAATTTAAAAGAAATTCTTACTCCATTACGCGGATGTGTATTTTATTCTAGCTGTGGGTGACGTTTTTGATCAGTGAACCGTGTATACATTGATATTAATAATAAATCTTATTTGTTTGAAGTCATAAAAAGTCACCCTAAATGCGAAAATATGAGGTTGGAAACCTTTGAAAAGGGTCCGGGGCATTGCCTGTAATTCGAGTATGTTTTATGGTGAAAGCTTCACATTAAGACGCATAAACGATCAGTAATGTTTTCCTTTTACCTTTGATCTCACGTGAAAATTCTTGAACCTAATAAACATTAAATAGAGAAGTCGTTGACTTCTAGTGATTTGTTTTGAGGTTTTGACACTTGTTTTTTTTTTTAAAAACATTAACGGATTTTTTTATAGAATAAGATGACAAACAAGCACACAGTCCGCCTGATGGTAATTGGATACTGTGGCTCATAGACATCTACATTTATTCTCGATTAAGAATCAAAAATCAGATGCATTGCCACCCTTGAGGACTAAGATACGAAACACAGCAATATTAAGCTGTTATTTTGCACTGGTTTTCTGCGAGAGTGTGGTCCTTCCCCGGTCGAGCCGATCCATTCGTGCTACAACCATAATAAGCTGCAGCGTGGCTCTACCACGTATGATCTACGACGGATCGGTAGTAGTGTTGCCCAAAATCGGTCTTGGTCTTGCAGTCTTGGTCTTGTTCTTGCATTTTTGCAAGACCAAGAACAAGACCGCCTAATTTTAGTAAGACCAAGACCAAGACTGACCGTGCAAGATTTGAGCAAGAATAAGACTAAGCCTGCGAGACTTTTGCGTCTTGCAGTTAGGAATGAGTGTCGTTTCAGGGAGTATAGGAGTTCGGGTATACGCTTAGGGACTCTATGAGACGCAAAAAATACATAAAAAAACTGGAAAATTGGACTTATGCGCATTACGAACAATACCATAAACATACATAGCGGATGAAAATATCCATTAAAAGAAAAAAACAGTGCATCCCTAGTTTTGACCATCGGCACCTTGATAGTGCGCGGCGTCTTGTTGTCGGCATCATCAAAGGTCAAATACTGACCTGTCAAAGAAATTTTGCAGCTATTCGGAAGTACAAGGTCAAGATACACGCGCCGGCGGCTTCTATTGATATCGCATTCAATCGTCGCCGCCGCGCCGCACGCACTACATTTGACACTGTTTGAATGCCGCCACAGAGTCCAAAGAATAAAATAAGTTTCCGGGTGCTCAGAATGGACACGAATATATTATGGTGATCTCGCAAGGAATATTGTAATTAGATAATGGTAAGGATAGGTAGATACGATAATAATAGAGCTGTGGTTGTTCTGACCTAGATGGCGCTAGTTGATTATTCATGCAACTAATTATTCTAGTAAGTAATTATTATAATATTAACTATACGGGTTTATAATAATTACTTACTATTATTATTACCTAATAGATAATCATGTTCAATAAGTTCACTGCAAATCTCGATTTTTGGAAGTGTGTGTTTTTGAACACAAAGTGTTCGAATATGTCGTCACCCATTTGATAAATATTGTAGACACTTTTAACACACTTGAAACGTGTAAACATTTTGTACAATGCTAATCGAATGATATAAAAAGTGTGCATATTAAATAAAAAGCGTAAAATAAGATCTATGTACTTTTTAGGAGCCCGAGTATCTCTTAGAGAACCGTTTAAAGAAATTGATTGCATCGAATTGATGTACATAATAGTGATTTGCACAATTTTAATAGTAGAAATAAAAATAAAATCCCAACACCTGCTTTCCGGTTACACAAAGTATATAATGCGTTCTTGGGTAGCGATATACGCTTTTATAATAAGATTCCAAAAGAAATGTTAGATTTTTCACCTTTTTAATTTAAGTCAGACAAAAATGCTTGGAACTGGCCTCTTGTACTACACAGGACTAACTAGAAATTTCTAAACCGATTTGTTATCTACATATACATTTGACATTTTATGTTTGACTTATCGCTTTACATAATTATAGAACTATTGTAAAAAAACAGTGATTATATGACTATTCAAAAGTGTATTTTTAATCCCTACTTGAATAAAACATATTTGAATTTTGAATTTCAAACGAGTGAAGGCAAATTTAATTTAATTAACGTAGATTAATTCAATCACAAGAAGAACATAATATACACAATTTTATTTACATATTTACATTTCATTTTTACATAGGCACACTATACCTATCTGGCAACGCATCTACTTTATTAATATTCTGAAGAATCATTAATTTTATCAAAGGATGCCGAACTTTCCTTTGTCGGTCTTTCGGCGTGTACTTACAAATAGTAGTATTTATTTTAATTCCAGTCATTCCCAATTGAGCTTTGCTTCGAGTCTAATGTATTAATTGTTTTTACTCTAATCCTTGTTGTTCTCGGAGTGATAAGTTTACAATTTGACATGAGTGACGAAGAGTCGAATAGTTCTAGTCGGAGTAGTGAGAGTTGGAGTTATAGATCTAAAAGACCTAAAAGTAAATTTGATGAGTTTTTCGACATAATTCATGCATCCCAAATTGCTTTGTGCAAATTATGCCAACATAAAAAGGTTGAAATAAAAATGAAAAATAGAAACACTTCAGGCTTAAGGAAGCATCTAATATCTTTCCACAAAAAGGAATCACAAATATTTCTTCCTGAAAAACCAAAATTAAGTGGAGATATCACAAGCTTTTTAATAACCACCGGAAAAAGTGGACAGGTAAGAAAAAATATACTTATCGCACAATTACATAACACATATATTATGTAACTAGCGGCCGCCAGCGACTTCGTCCGCGTTTAATATCTGATTTCCTATGAGATTTTGAAATTTTCTCGCTGCAAAAGTCTTACCTAAGTATAAAGAGGCTATATAGGTAAAGCTTAACTATGCAAGTATTTATTATTTAAAACATCTTCATATCTATACTTTAAAAATATAGGACTTGCATGTAACCATTTTACCCCAATTTCACCCCCTTAGGGTTAGGATTTCGTAAAACAGCTTATTCAGGATTTATTATTATAAAAACTTATAACTTTAATGCCGATTTTCGTGTTTCTAACTTCAAAAACTTAGGACTTTCATACAAACTTCCAACTCCCATTTTACTCCCTTAGGGATAGATTTTCTAAAACCGTTTCTTAACTGATCTCTATGCCATAAGAGGAACCTACCTTACAAACTTCAAGTTTGTATGTTTTATAGTTCTTGAGATATCGTTATAGTCAGTCAGTGAGTGGTAGTTATATATATATATATTTTTTTAGATTATAGTGTTAAATATGTATTTATAATTCACTCATATTTTCATTTGTTTTTATAATCGGCGAGACACATGATTTACTGTTTTATTTCAGTCTGAAAATAGCAGTGACAACATCACGACAACTACAGTTGATTGGATGGTTAAAAAATATCTTCCCTTCTCATTTTTCGATGACGAAGCTACACAAGTATATTTTTGATCAATTTGCCCAAATATGGTGTTTCCGGTTTGACGAGCTTCAATTGAATCTTAAGAAACGACTACAATAATTTTCATCTAAAATGTCATTTACCATTGATGGTTGGACGTCAATTGCTGGTAGGAGTTACTACGGGGTCACTATTCATTATATAGACAACGAATGGAAGTATCGATCTGTAGGAAGAATACTGGGGAAGATATTGCAACGATTTTCCACGAATGTTTATTGGAATATGACATAATTGATAAAATACAGGGTATCACGGTCGACAACGCAACTACAAATACCAAATTTATGTATGAATTGGACAAACAGCAGCCACACTTTGATTCAGACAATCAATATTTCCGGTGCTTTGCTCACATTTTGAATCTTGGTGTACAAGATTTATTAGAGACCTTCGCATTACACAGTGAAACTGACAATAAGGGACAAGAACAGCAGTATGAAGATAATGAAGACGAAACTGAGGAATTTGAAGAATATGCCCCAAATATTGCTGACTCACGTACAGCTATAACAAAATTACGCAGTATTTCCAGTAAAATAAAAAGAAGTGAGATATTGAAGAGGAAGTTTCTGTCTGCTTGTGAAGCAGCTGGCGTGCCATCAAATCTGAACCCCATACTCGACTGTCCAACGAGATGGAATTCCTCACATGATATGATTGGATTTGGTTTAAAAATGAGAACTGGCATTAACATATTGTGCACTTCTGTCACCGAATTGAATGATTTTCAAACATCACAGATAGTGAATGGCAAATACTCGAAAAAATATATAAGTTTCTAATAAACTTTAAACTTCTATCAACGAAACTTTGTGGAGAAAAATATGTTACATTACCGCTAGTCATTGTATCATTCGATCTCTTGCTCGATAAAATTGAATCCATTGTTAAAACAATTAGATGAGAAACCTAATCGATCCGAAGTGGACGAAAGGCTCATTCTGGGTTTTCAAGCAGCTCGAGACAAAATGCTTAAACATTATAAGAAGAGCAACTGGATTTATTGTATCTCTTTAATTTTAGACCCAAGGCATAAGACTCAGACTTTTGACATGACATTATGGGGGAAGCAAATTAAAACAGAAAGCCTGCGCAAATTTAATGAACTTTATAAAGAATATAAAAGTCTAAACTCAGTGAATACATCTCTAGAATCACCAAGAAATGAAAAGAAAGTATGTGAATATGATGAAGATGAAGACGTAATAGACTTTGAGAAATTGTATGCATGTCCCTCGACGTCATCTGGATCCCGATATTTTCATCAAGGCTTAGTTATAGACGAGTTGGAGCAGTACCTAAGTAAACCCAGAGCCGCCAGTTCGGAAGACATTTTAGAGTGGTGGACGACGCATGAGACAGAATATCCGACTTTATCGAAGATGCTCCGTGATTTTCTTTCATTACCTGCAACTTCAGTATCTGCTGAGAGATTATTTTCTAAAGCATCATTAGTAATTAGAAAACATAGAAATAGGTTAAGTGATGAGACAGCCCGATGGTTGCTTTGTATTAATTCTTGGTCAAAAGAATTAATATAAAGTAACAGCAATGTCAAAGCTGTTGTGTACTGTTATGTAATTTATTATATTTTTTTATTGTATTTTATTTTTTTATTTAAATAAATGGTAAATTGTATAACTCATTTATTCCATTTCATATAAGGATCTATCAATCTCTTTCTAGACAGATAATGTTCTTTATAATACAGTCAAGTTAATGTCATTAATTTGTTTTTTATATGTTTAGACTAAGTTTTAGCAAATGTAAGCTTATTAAATGTAAACGTTTATTAAGAAACAGACTAACTCCCGTGGCCGTGAGACTTGGTAGACAGCACAGTTGGTTAGAGCATCGTCACGGATCGCTTAGGTTGTGGGTTCAAACCCCACCCGGTATTAGTTGATTTTTCGAATTTCTCATTAAATGTTTAGACATTTATTAATTTGGTTGGTCTTTCTATGGCTATGTTAATTCAAGCCCAAAATGTGCCTACTCTGTTAAGTAGTTCTAAGATCTAAAGTAAAGTAAAGTAAAGTAAAAGTTACAGCCTATATACGTCTCACTGCTGGGCTCAGGCCTCCCCTCATTTCTGAGAGGGTTTAGGGCGAGGAAGTGTCCGCCGCGCTGCCCAAATGTGTGTTGACGAACTTCATATGTCTTCGAAATATTTTTTTTTCTTATTCCTCAGACATGCAGGTTTCCTCACGATGTTTTCCTTCACCGCCGAGCACGTGGTAAATCAGCACTTAAAATTGCAATTAACAATTTCATTGGTGCCGGCGGGGATCGAACCCGGGTTACTCGCGTTCTGTTATATTTACAGCGAGCGTTAACCACTGAGCTACCACGGCTCTAAGTAACGTTTAATAAATAACAATAGGCTAATAGGTAATTCCGAGACTTGCAAGACTCTTGCTGCAAGACCAAGACCAAGAACGAGACTGAGAGCGCAATACCAAGACCAAGAACAAGACCAGGTGTATTGGCGCAAGACGAAGACCAAGACTGGCTAAGTCTCGTCTTGTTCTTGCATTTGGGCAACACTAGTCGGTAGCTATAGTGAATATTAGATTACTGCAAAGGCCCGCGTCCACTAGTATCGCCGAGCCGAATCGAATCGAATCGCAGAAAGTCGCCTCTTATATATTTACTATGAAACTGCTTTCATCAGCAACGAGCCGCGACGCGCCGAACTGAATCGACCGCGCGAAATGCTTGACAGACGAATTTCTTCGCTCTATGAGATTAGATTCGATTAGGCGCGCTTCAGTCGTTTTGTTGTTTTGGAGACATCGAGATTGCAATCGGACAGAGGGCAGACGCCGGCAAATGAATGTAAATTATCATAAACGTTTCATGTAGTACGCTTTAGGGGAATAAATATTTTGGCAAGGGTTCATTCTACAGTACATTGAACAGTCATTGACCTTCGCTGTCTTCTTATTTCTCAACCAAATAGTTTAACTGTTTTTATTGTTGCCTTTATTTTTTTTTATAGAATAAGGGTGACAAACGAGCTTACAGTCCGTCCCCGATTAAGAATCAAAATGCAGATGCGTTGTCACCCCTGATAAACAAGATGAAATGCCTCGTTTACAGTAAAAGTCTGGTTCTCTACATTCACCAAACGAAACATAGCAGCTTTGAGCTGTTATTTCACACTGGTATGCTGTGAGAGCGTGGCCGTACCACGGTCGAGCCGACCTTTTTGTGCTACGTATAATAGTTACTCTGTTATGACGCGTCATATTGTAATTTTTATTTCAGCTTCTTGCTGCCCCATTGCACGTACGATGTAAACAACAAAAATTTTACCGCAGTCAACATATTTACGCGCCGCATTTTATTTTCCATTATTTTGTAATGGCAGAGTCGGGCCTTACGCACGCGGTCGCGCACATGCGGCTCTTTGGATGTGAACTGCGGCTCTTTAGTTCCATACGCAAATATTAATTATTTTATAAAAAAAACATTTAAAGATTGTTCTGAATCAATTAACGAGTATTAGACACCATTTCTATCTCTTAACCACTTGTACTCGCTTTTCACCGCACACGAAATCCACACTGGGCCATTTGAAGTTGATACTGGATTTCTAGAAATGAAATTGATCGATTTAAAAAATAAAGCTTCATGGAGTGCAAAATTTACAGAGTTGAAAAGCAAGTTGGAATAGTTGGAGGTCCAGAAATGTATGTACGTAATGCAACAAAAATGGACAGTTTTAAAAGAAATGCATCGAGTTGAGGCACTTATAGTCTTAAAGATTGCTACTGTGAGGGGAAGAAGTTGGCATTTGAAAAGCTAACTATCTTCGGATCGAAATATACGTGCGAGCGAGCGTTCTCTCGCATGAATATACCTAAAAGTAAGGTAAAAAGCCAACTAACAAATGATAATTTCGAGTCGTGTTTGAAACTTAAAACAACAAGTTATGAGCCAAATTTATCCAAACTTTTAAAAACCATACAACGCTCTCATTGAATTTGTTTGCTCGAATGTATGTTATTGCTTTTTTATTTATATGTACAAGTTCCATTATTGAATAAAGTTTAAGTATTCTACTTGAATAACCATGCAAAGCCAAAGCTTCCATTGAATTTGTTTGTTCAATTGTTTGTTACTGAAGTACAAGTTAGTGTTGTAAGATTTACAATGTAAATGTTTCATAGTTTTATTTTTAATTTTAATCATAAGTGATTATCTAATAATACCATATATATAATCCAATAAATAGATAATAATAATAGAAATTAGATTCTAATTTGTTATGAAAAACACTACTTTTATATGATGAATAAATATATATATTTCCTATGAATAATCAGATAAGTTTTTTTTATCAAGTTTTATTTGTGCAAGAACTATTTATGGTTGTCCAGAACAAAAAATTATGGCTCTTTAAAAGCTTTGAAATTATGTTAATTGTAATTTTTGACTCTTCCGATTTAAAAGGTTGCCGACCCCAGCTCTAGGTGAAAGTGTATCGACCCAATTGGCGACATATTTAAAATGGGCCAAATCAAGAGTACTCTTAATCGACGAGCATGTATGCGTAGGTATATGGATATGATGGATGGGGTGTATCAGGATCATCTCAAATGGAAGACTAGTCTCTGCCTACCTCTCTGGGTAACAGTTGTGCTTATGTATATATTTATGTATGTTGTAACTCCAGTTCACGGCTAAAGATACCGCATGTAATAGTTAACGAAGATGACTAATTGATATACCCTTAGAGTAACATACATAAAGAAAGTTACGCATTAAATATACTTTAAGGGTATATCAATCAATCATTTTATATCATTAATCATTAGCAATTAGTTAAGTTTTGTACGTGGTAAAGCCACGCTGCAGCTATATTATGGTTGTAGCACGAATGGGTAGGCTCGACCGGGGAAGAACCACGCTCTCACTTAGAAGCTTATTACTACCGTATTTTAAATGTTGATAGTAGAGATCTGGAGATCCTTTTTTACTGGAAACGAGGATTCAATCATAGTCATCACGGGTGACAACGCATCTGCATTTTAATTCTTTATAGAGGATAAATGTAGATGTCTATAGGTCACAGACTCCACTTACCATCGGGTGGACTGTGTGCCCGTTTGTTACCTTTATTCTGTAAA
The DNA here is from genome assembly GCA_907164705.1 of Parnassius apollo. Taxonomy (NCBI): domain Eukaryota; kingdom Metazoa; phylum Arthropoda; class Insecta; order Lepidoptera; family Papilionidae; genus Parnassius; species Parnassius apollo. The sequence continues at coordinate 1,109,476 of CAJQZP010001479.1, read as the reverse complement.
AAAAGTTCATTCGTTCATTTATTACAGTATCTTATAGTCCACTGATGAACATAGACTTTCTTAAAGATTGCCTCAAAAGGGAAATTCTGCATTAGAACCCACGCTTAGCAGTATGGTGGGCAACTGTAGTTTTTTTATTTTAAATTTTTCTTTTCACTATTTTTGACGTATCAATCATTGGTGGTCTTTTCATATTTTGGTCAGGTCATATTTGGCCCATGTTCTTTGGCTACTCTTAACGTCAAAAATAGTGAATAAAATAAATTGGACCCCGTATTTTGATATATAATATCAATATACGGGGTCCAATTTATTTTATTGAAGCCGGAAGTCCCTGCCACCCGTCACGTTTTGTATCGCTCTGTCCTCTCTTAGGATACCCGCGGTGTAATATGAGGTAGTGAACATTCATATACCGTCACCATCAGTCTTTTTTTTAAATTTATTTTATGTACACACATTAGGATACAGAAGCAGTCTTATAGTAATTACGTACAAAGGTTCTACTTATTCCAAATTCGCTGAAATATTTTCCAGTAGACCCATAAAGGAAATATAAACTAAAACTAATATAATAGAATTATATATATATATATATATATATATATATATATATATATATATAAATTAACAGGATGAAAAGTAGTTATCTTTAAGACGATTCTTGAATACCAACAAAGTTTCGGAATTTCTTATATTTGACGGTAGTGAGTTCCATAATCTTACCGCGTGACCTGAAAAGGAGTGGGAGTAAAAACCGGAATTATAGACGGGAAAGTCAAGAAGATTTTTAACAAGGGATCTGCATGGTTTGTCCGGAGGATGGGTGAAGGAAAAAAGGAAAAAAACGGCTTCTGAGGTATGTGGGAGAAGGAAGGGTTGTGCAAAATGTTATAGAGGAGACATAACAATCGAGTGTTCCTTCGAAGTCGAATTGGGAGCCACTTGAGTTGCTTATGAAACTGAGATATACGGTCAAATTTCTTGAGTCCAAATATAAAACGGATACACTGATTTTGCAAGCGCTCAAGTTTATTAAGAAGCTCCTCTGTAGCATCCAAATAACAGGCATCACATAATCAAGGAGAGGTAGGATAAGAGTAAGCACGAGTGATATTTTAGCTTTAAGGAGTAAGAAATTTTGTAGACATTTAAGCGAATGCAAAGTAAAGTAGACCTTGCGACTAACTTCAGCGATATGCGTGGTCCATGTTAAATGGTGATCAAATATGACGCCTAAGTTTTTGACAGTATTGGCAAAGGGTTCCTATACCCTTTAAAACAAACAAAAGGTAGTGATGTAAATTCTAATCTATTACGCAAATGCCTACTGCCGATTATGATGGCCTGAGATTTCGTGGGATTAACTAATAGTCCGAAGGATGCAGACCATTCACAGATGCGGCTCAGATCCGCATTCATAGCTGCAATTGCATTATTTGTATCACCCACCGGAAAATGACGATAAAGCTGTAAGTCATCCGCGTAGAGATGGTAATTAGATGTAATAACACTCGTAATAGAGTTAATAAATATGGAAAATAAAAGGGGGGAAAGAACGCGACCCTGAGGTACACCCGTAGTGATACCAGACCAATCGGAAAGAGTGTCATTAACACGAACACAGTGTGATCAACCACGAAGATATGAATCAAACCATGCGATGGCAGATGGGGAAATGTTTATAGATTTCAGGATCCGGAGAAGAATATCAAAGTCTACTGAAGTAAAAGCACTACTAAAGTCAAGCAAAACTAAAAGTGTAAGAGATTTATTGTCCATGGCCCAACGGATATCATCGGTTACTTTAAGTAAAGCAGTGACAGTGCTGTGTCCACGACGAAAGCCCGACTGATAAGTGGAGAGCAAGGAGTTAGACGATAAGAAGAGAGAGAGTTGACTATGGATGATGTGTTCCAGAACTTTAGAAAGAAAGGGTAAAATAGATATGGGACGAAAGTGGGACAAAGAAGAAGGATTAGAAACCTTAGGCAGAGGAATTATATATGCTTGTTTCCAAACTGAAGGAAAAGATGATGACGATATAGAAAAATTAAATATGTGAGTAAGAATTGGTAGAAGTAAAGGTACAACTGACAATATCATCTTCGCGCATAGACCATCAATACCAACAGCATTTGAAGAGATGGCTAGGATGGATTTTTTGACATCTTCCTCCGTTACAAGGGAAAGATGAAAAGGGAAAATGTGCGGTTTCGGTATACCCGCCAATGCGAGTGGTGTGTTGGATTTGATGTAAGGAATCTAAAGTCATAGGAGGAGTAGCAAAGTGATTGTTTAGATCCTTTACTTTAACGTCATTTTATTCTAGGATCGGAGACCTGCACACACTAACAGAACGAAGGAAGTTCCACATCTCAGTAGAATTTTTTTTATGGAGATTGTTGTAAAAGTAGCGTCTTTTAGCATACCGACACAAGCGACTGCAGCGGTTGCGTAAAAATTTAAAACGATTTAAGTTATTTTCAGATGGGAGACGTATACCGGTTTTAACGCGTCTTTTCCGGTACTCCTACTCCCTAGGCGTAGTCCCAAAATCATGGAAGACGGCTTTCGTCCACCCGATCCCTAAAAAAGGCGACCGCTCTGACCCGTCCAACTACCGGCCAATCGCCATCACCTACTTGTTCTCCAAAACAATGGAGTCCATTGTAAACTGCAGCCCATGAGGTACCTTGAAGATCACCAGCTGATTAGTGACCGCCAATACGGTTTTCGCCGTGGTCGCTCAGCTGGTGATCTTCTGGTCTACCTAACTCACAGATGGGCGGAGGCAGTAGAGTTCAAGGGGGAGGCATTGGCCGTTAGTTTGGACATTGCGAAGGCCTTCGAGCGGGTTTGGCACAAAGCGCTTCTTTCGAAGCTCCCTTCCTATGGGCTTCCCGGGAAATTGTGCGATTGGATCACCAGCTTTCTTGCAGATAGGAGTATCAAGGTCGTTGTAGACGGTGCAAGCTCCGATTGCGAGCCTATTAATGCTGGTGTTCCACAGGGCTGTGTGCTATCGCCAACGCTGTTTCTTCTGCATATCAATGACATGTTGCGTACCCGTAACATTCATTGCTATGCAGATGACAGCACTGGTGATGCTCTTTACACCGGCCGAGCCAATATTTCTCGGGAAAACGTCTCCGAGTGCCGGGACAAACTTGTGTCTGAAGTCGAGTCTCTGCTGGACAGAGTCTCGGATTGGGGGCGACTAAATCTAGTCCAGTTTAACCCCCAGAAGACACAAGTTTGCGCGTTAACCGCTAAAAAGAACCCCTTTGTCGTATCCCCTCAGTTTCAAGGCACTCCCCCTTGTTGCCGCAGCCAGTATCGGAATCCTCGGCGTCGACATATCGAGTGACGTGCAGTTTCGTGGTCACTTGGAAGGGAAGGCCAAATTGGCCTCTAAAAAGCTTGGCGTGCTCAGCAGAGCGGGACAGTATTTCATGCCGGCACACAGCCTGCAACTTTACAAGGCGCAGGTTCGGCCGCACATGGAATACTGTTCCCATCTCTGGGCTGGGGCTCCCCAGTACCAGCTTCTTCCACTTGACCGCATCCAGCGCAGAGCGGCTCGAATTGTCGACGACCGAGTGCTTTCCGATCGGCTCGATTCACTGGCGCTGCGAAGAGATGTTGCATCTCTTTGCGTATTTTATCGCATCTATCACGGGGAGTGCTCTGAGGAATTGTTCGGATTAATCCCAGCCGCCAAATTTCGTGAACGCACTACACGTCAAACGTCCCGATACCATCCACACCATCTGGATGCTTGGCGTCCACCACTGTACGTTTCACAAGGAGTTTTTTTCCACGTACAACCTATCTGTGGAATAGTTTACCACCGGCGATTTTTCCGGACCGATACGACCTGGGGACCTTCAAGAAAAGAGCTTACTCCTTTCTAAAGGGCCGGCAACGCAACCGCAATTCTCCTGGTGTTGCGGTTGATCATGGGCGGCGGTAGTCACTTAACATCAGGTGAGCCACATGCTCGTTTGCCCCTTCTTCTATAAAAAAAAAACGTTTAAACCTTTGCTTAGCTTTGTCCCTCTGGCCCATAAGTTCTCTTATATCTTGTGTAATCCATGGTGCAGATTACGCTTTATTTTTACGCGTTTGAGCGGGGCATGGTTATTGTATACCTTCAAAATTATATCATTAAAGTTACAAACCTTCTCATTAATATTAGTATTGTCAACAATAGGTGTCCAATCAACATTGCTTATATTACGCGAATGACTCCAGGTCTATTCCCTTGTAATTACGAAGGAACAAGGATTGGGATTTCTTTTTAGGTGGACAGAGACGATAAGAGAGGTAGATTAAATCATGATAATTATGAAAAAGAGGCAGTTATTTGTCCATGAGACATGACACTATCAGGAGAAGAAACGATCATAATATCAAGCAAAAAAGGGTTACAGTTAAGGGAGTGGTGAGTTGCCTAAAGGGGGAGAGTGAGAAGATTGAAGGAAGATACCAAAGTCAGAAGTTTTTGGGAGCGAGAATCATTTTTAATAAGGCAGGTGTTGAAATCTCCCATAAGAATAATATGATCGTAAGTAGTACTAAAATCAGCAAGGAGTTTTTCAAGCGTATCAAAGTAATCTATGTGCATGTTAGGACTGTAAAATACCGCCAGCAACATTTTTACATGATTGAGAGTAACTTCTATAAAGAGATATTCAGCAGATTGAGAGTAAATAGGAAGGAGAGGCACATATGGTCTTATAAAATATATCCGAACGCAGGTATATAGCTATCCCACCACAACCTTTTCCTTTACGATCATTACGAATAAGGACAAAACCAGGTAAGGCAAACTGTGTAGAGGGGAGTGATGGCTTGAGAAATCACTCAGAAATTAGTAAAGCATCGAGATGTGCACTGTAGTCTTATTAGCTTAATATCAATCAATTCTTAAGCTTTATTTAATCAAACATACTTATAATGGCCTACAGACTGAATTTCGGTTACAGCGGCCAGTCTCAACAGATATTAGCCATCTGCGCAGGCCGCGATTATTGTGCCCAAGTGTATACGCTGGTGCTCTTTCTATGCCGTCACTCTCATAGTCAAATAAGACGTTAATATGATATGACCAACGAGATCAGTCGCTTTACGTGCTTTCCGAGGCACGGATATGAAACACCGCCCAATTCCTCGACTCCAGGCTATTAATAAGAGTTTCTGGTTAGTAAACCCGATAACTGATTATGGTCAGTTTCTTCTTGGATGACCAGAAGAATATATTAAAGGCGTTGGTAATTGATAAAAGTTTTCTATCGTTATCTGCCCTCGGATTCAACCCGGGACCTCATGATCAGCAATGACGTTTACGACCATTTGACCAATAAGGCACACATTTTTATACATAAACACTTACACCTGTAACACAGAGGGATAGGCAGATACTACGGACTTCCATTTGGCACCATCCTGACACACCTCTTTCGCCTCCTTCACATCCATATAATACGCATACAAACCTGTCGTTTAAGGTTCTTCAGAGGTTACTTAGAAAATATCAATCAAAAGCTTATGTGGTAAAAGCCATACTTTGTTTTATTCATCTGAAAGACTATTAAACTCTAGCATTATATGCAAGAAAACATCACAGAACAGAGAAACAAAGAAATAACGTATTAAACCAAATCGTTAAACAAAAACCAAATCTCGTCAAAACGAGACAGACGTGTTTGTTTACAATGTGGATTTATTATAGCTCATCAAAAGGGATCGCAGTACACAATCTGGAGCATTTTTACGAGGTCTTCCACATATCGATTTTAATACTGACCGATGTTTATGTTACATCAAGCGTTAATAATAGACACGGTGTGAGATTTCCATTTTAAAAATATAATATACAGGCGTTTGATACAAACAAATAACAAATTATATGTATTCTTCCTCTCGAAAATCTTGTTTTGTTGACTTTTTATTATATGTTTTGTGATATATATTTATTCGAGTGATTTGTGTTTAGGTCATATTTACTCATTTATAAATACGTCGCACAAAATTTTGCCGAAAATATCAACAATGTTTTATTGATGATACTTGAACATAGTCCGTTCGCGCCAAGAATATTGCTCGACTGCACGGTAAAGGTCTATTGTGCAAAGGTATTTTGTGCAAAGTGGAATAAAAATTCTAACAATGTATATAATAAAAAATAAAGTGTAATAAAAAAATCTAAAATTAAATTAAAGTTATTAATAAGATATTCTCATCAGTTTTTTTTATAGAATAAGGGTGACAAACGAGCACACAGCCACCTGGTGGTAAGTGGATGCTGTGGCCCATAGATATCTACAAGTAGCCTCAATTAAGAATCAAAACGTAGATGTGTTGTCACCCCTGAGGACTAAGGTGAAATGCCTCGTTTCCAGTAAAAAAGGGTCTCCGGATCTCTACACTCACCATACGAAACACAGCAATGTTAAGCTGCTCTTTAACTCTGGTATTTTGTGCTTCCCCGGTGGCTCTACCACGTATAAACCACTATCACTAGAATCTTTGTTCGTTTTTATTATAAAAGAATTTTAGACTTTTCTCTTTGTAGCACATTTATTAAGTTTATATAATTTATTAAACGTGGATAACGGAGTTTTTTTTTAAAAAGCTGTGTTATTTTCCTTTTGTTCCTTAATAATTTTATAAATTATATTTTCGGATATGCACTTTGCTGTTTTTAATATTGCGCTCTCAACAGTCACATTTAATCACACACTTTAAAGTACTGAAATTGTAAATTGTTCGTCTTTTCCGCTATGAATTATCGACGCATTTTTATTCATACGAATAGGTGAGGTATTTAAAATTTAATGTAGGTAACGAGCAAAGGACTCAACCGTTTCGTACGAAGGTCTGCCTTTAACTGGTCACTGTGAACTTTACTTTGTAATTTTAGGTGACTTGATTGGTTGTGGAGCACGGCTCACTAATTTTTCAACGTAAAAGATGTATAGCAACCAGATATGCCGTAAGTGTTGTGTCTGGCAAACAAATTTATATTTTATTTAAACAAATTTATATATAATATCTTACATATGATCATTATATGAGATGTTTAAGCCGCCATCCCTAAGTTGCATCTAACAACACCCATGGAATGACGGTTTCGCGACTTCGTGTTTTGTGTGAGTGTCAAAATATTTGCCAAACACGCAAACATAATTTCATATGTCTCTGAGGACGCACATCGCTGTGTCATATTTTCTGCAACATCCCTAACAAATATAACGTCACAAAAGCTAGACCTCTCACCTTATTAACATCGCGATTGATTATAGTAAGGCTAAAGGGAACCCCCTCGCCAGATCTTGTTTGTGAACGTATTTCATTTCATGAATGACCCTGTTGAAAACGATAATTTTCTACGTGAGAAAACCATAAATTAATCATAATAGTTGAAATATGATTTGTATATATAAGAAAAAGTTTGTCACTCACAATTTTCATTTTCTACTCCAGACCAGGCAAAGCTTAGTCTGAGTAAGGGTATATTTTAGTTTTAATAATCTGAAAGGAAAATTATAACAGTTTCATTTATTTCTAATTTTTACACTATATGTTGTATTTTTAATAGACATCAAAAGGAGGTTCTCAATTCGAGTGTATATTTTTTTGTATGTATGTTTTATGCGATATCTTCACAGATTGTGAACCAATTTTGATGATTCATTTTTATTAAATAGGTTGTATTTCAACAATGGTCCCATATAAATTTGGAGAAAAAAATTCCACCACGGGTAGCAAATAAAAATCTTCTTTTTTCAGCAATTTGCGGTTTTAACTTAAAGTTTATAATTATTATTACATTGTGCGTCGATGGCTGCAGGTTGCTCAGGATCGTGTATTTAGGCCTTTCTTAGGGAAAGCTTTTGTTAGGTAGTGATCTAATAATAGACTATGAAAATATTGATTGCATAACTTAATTATTTCCTCTTCATTCCACCATCAAATAATCAGCGCTCGGCTAGTCTTCGTTTCCTTGTTGTCGGCTTTGCTTTGTCGTTAGTCATGCGTACACAATGAAAATTAATTTGCTTCTGTCTTTTCAACCGATTACAGTGTGGCGGACAAGATAAGAATGAAAAAGCTTTTGTTAAGTCACTACTCCTAGCGAACGACCTTGAGCATTCGGTCCGCCTATGCTTCTACACTCCACGCGCTCTCGCTACAACATATCGCGTAAGAAATGCGCCCAAATTTTAAAATATTTTCTATCTAAAACCGAATTTTAGCCCTTTGAAAAAATAAAATATATCAAAATTTTATTAATAAATTGCCTATCTATTTGTGTCAATCTCAAAATAAAATAATGCTTATTTTATAAGGACATGCTTGCTATCAATTTATTTCGCATTTCTGTGGTTTAGCTGTAGGGAGATTCATCAAGTATTTACTCCCTTAAAAAAAGTTGGAATTGGCTATTAATAGATTATATATAATATAGAATAAAATATAGAAATTTAATAGATTATTTATTCATTGATATATCTTTTTAATAACAAGTAGATAACTCTTAAAAACCTCTCAAATAACGACTAGCGACTAGATAATGCTCAAACACGCACCTTAAGTTAAATTACATTGATACTAATAGGGGACATACCTACTCACTCAACACGATGAAATTGACATATTTGTAGACAGTATGACACAACTGCTGACTCTTTTTTTATAAAATTATCGATAGTAAGACAATTAATAATTCGACAATTTAATTTGCTTGACTATGTACTATTTATTACTTTGTATTTAAGATGTCATTTTAATTATGGGCATATATTCTAATTAGCTTTTATTGACATTACATTAAGAATTGATATGACAAAATATTTCATAGCCCGACATTGTATGATTGCGACCTTTTTCTTTTTTAAATATTGTACAATTATTAATATTTTATTGTTTATTACTATTTTAATTTCTCAACACGGGCTGCTAAAGGCTTAGGGATTATATATCACTAATATTGTATAATTTTTTAATTTTGATAATTAATTTATAAGAAATAACTATTAATTTTTGTTGTTATAATTTAATGCAATTTTTTGAAATATTTTTTGCATGCAAAATTTAACATTGTGTGCGTGTTGGAATTTCTGTGACCCACAAGAGTTTTTGAATTAAATAAAAAGAAATCAGTGCGCTTTAGTATCTTCGGCTGCATCGCTACTTACCATCAGGTAAGTACTGTCAAGAACTGGTTAAGAATAGTTAAAAATGATGATGCGACATTTTTATATGGATATACAATTCAAACGACGCACGGATCTTATACAGCGTTGTCTGGTTTAATTAAATAAAAAAATTCCGAAGAAAATGTCCGCTAATTTACCAAAATGAAATCTTCAGTGAAATTAATTTCCTGGCGTAAATATTTGTGATCTATGGCAGCGATATCCGAACTCTTTTTTGTAGCCGACGGAACCTCTTTTTTGTAGTAGGGGTAATAAACGAGCACACAGTTTAATGGTAAGTGTATGCTGCGACCCATAGACATATTTTATCGATTCTCAATAAAGAATAAAAGTACCCCTGACGACTAAGATGGAATGCCTCATTTACGGTAAAAAGGGTTTCCTGTTCTTTACACTCACCATTCAGCGGCATTAAGCTGCTATTTTACGCTGGTATTCTGTGAGAGCGTTGTCCTTACCCGATTGCGCCAACTTATTTGGGTTACAACAATAATATAGCTGCAGCATAGCTCTACCACCTACATAACTCTTTTAAAATACGAATTATTTTACGTTGTTTCGACTTTTCTATCACCATCACCACTATTACAACCTTTAAAGTCCATTGCTGAACATAAGACTTCCCCATACATTTCCTCATACAAAAGATATTTTGCGAACGCAGTTTATTTTTATTTTGTGTTGTTATCAGGAAGGTGCTTCTGTCCATATCCTGATTCAGTTTCCTTTTGTCGGCTCTAATGACATCTACGGAATGATATGGCTTAGTGAGATCTCTTACGCCCGGAAAAATACAGCGAAGTGTTTTGCCAACGAGATTATAATAATATTTTCGCACGAGACATATTTTTAGCTTTATAGTTTTAAATAATAGATGCCGCACTATTACTTCCACTACTGTAGATTTATTACGGCTGCATAACGTCTCATTTTATGACACAACTTGACGTGCTTCGGTTTTATTATAATTTCGGAGAAGCAGATCGAGGTCATGATTCGTTACCCGTTTATGGACCATCTTTACTGAAGGTGTATATTAGGCAATGGCTATTAAGAGAATCCGACAATATCTAAAAATGAATTAAGTTAAATATTAAATTCAATCTAATCAATATTACTTAAAATTATTTTACGTATTATGTGAATCGCTGATGAAAAGCGCTTACGTCTTTACACAATTAAAGAACCCATGCTGCGATGAATAATGTTGATAGTTATTCTTGTAATTTGATTTCATTGGTATTATGTTTAATTAATGTTTATGGTTTAATTAATATTTTATGATTAAAATTTCTAACTGGAAAAGAAAAGTATACAAACATACAACTCGAGTAACGTACAAAAATGTTTAAAATTTTAAGTAAAAATCATAAAGCTGCAAACTGTTTTAACATCAGTATCAATTTAGGCGCTATGAGTGAAAAAAACATCTACGTTACATAAACTAATATAATTTGTACTTAGAGTTATAAATGTGTTATAACTCTAAGTACAAATTATTGCATAAAAGCAAATAAATGTAGATAAAGAGGCAACCTGACGAAACACGCACGCAGTTTTTTTAAGAATATTAATTAAAATAATATTTTTATTAAAGTTTTAACCTCTAAAACGTCGAAGTTGCATGCATTCGCATGAAATAGCGATTTATTAATGTTTTGGATAGATTTTGTACAATGATAAGATAATAAAAATATTAATCAAATTATATTCTGGTAATAAAATAGTGAAATTATGAGAAAAATCAACAATAGAATTAAATGTTTTAATTTCGAGTTTTAATTCTTGTCTTTAACTGTTGTATTATACAAGATATTTTAAATTATTATTAATGCAAATTGTATTGTAAGGCTTATATTCAGCATTATTTTAGATTATTCACATATTATTTCATTAATTGTTCAGGTTTATGTTTGTAAGAAATTCCTTGTAAAATTCTGATATTATGTTTAATATTTTATTAATGTTTTATGTAATGTGAATGTTTAATTGTGTTTTATGATGTGTTTAATTTATACTTTGTGTCAAATACAATTGTTTAGTGATGTTGTTATGGTAAATAAAGTTATGGGACAATATATGGTAATGGAAATATGATAGTGAAAAATATCGACTCAAAGAGCGGTTGTCTTAGCTTAGCTGAGCTTAGTAAGTCGCTAATTTTCATTTCGTAAGTCGCGTCCGGACCGCGCTCACCGCCGGTCACGTCCGTTGGTCGTCGGCTTCCACCCGGGAGGGAGAAGTACAGCACGTCGCTTCGCAAGTGTGGGGCAAACTCGGCTTGCGTCTAGCCTCGAGGATGCTCCTGACCCCTCCCGGGACGATAAATACTCTACACAGCGTGTCGCCTAATATGCTGGGAAGTGAGCTCCTGAGGCCCGGCGTGCAGCCAGGAGAGCTTTTAGAGTATCGGCTCCGCGTCGAAATTCGTCTCCGCGGGACTTGGAAGGCGCTTACCCTTCGGCAGATCCCTTCCCAGAGGCGCGAGATACGCCAACGACTGTCTAGGTAACTGCCAGGCCATTACCCTGAGCTAGGGAGGAGCACCTGAGGCCCGGAGTGCTGCTGGAGCGCACACCTGTCGGCAGGATTGGCCCCGCGTCAAAACCGGTCGTCCGCGGGACTCCGTGGGGTTTCGAGACTGCTGACCCTTCGGAAGCACTAACCTAGCGGCGCACAATACGCCAAAGAAGATTACCTGCAATGCCGTTCTTGAATGGCTCCCAGGACCGGCCCATAGAAATGGGCCGTGATGATTACCCGGGTACGACCACCGCGTTGTCCCGAACCCAGCGTAGTGGTGTGTGTAGGTTGTCGCTGATAGGAGGCGCAAGACCCGTGTCTAATAAGTCAGTTTTGGTAGGGACTTCGCAGCCGATTTACGAAGTCAGCCGAAGGAAGAGACGCGAATGCCGTTTCCCCTTTTTGGTTGTTATGAACTAAGTAAAGGCCAGCATTGGCAGAGGAAGACGGCCATCCTTTTTAACAGCATTAATATTACTCTATTGTTTCTTCTGCCACACCCTACATTCACTTTCATGCATTAAGGTTGGGGCTAACAAAGCACTGTGAATAATTAACCTTATAAATAAAAAACGCCGTTCTTAATGGAAAGAAAAAAAAACAAAGTAGGGAAAATTGTTAATAAAAGAATTTTGTACAAAGGCCGCGTCAAAAAGTAATTAATACCTTGAGAAATTTGAACGGATTTAAGCCCCGAGTTGAGTTTTAAAAAGGGCTTAAAATTAAGTGTGACAAAAATATTTTTTTCTAAACAAAGTTATTTAGGCATATTTCATTTTATTTTAATTTTTTTTGATATGTTTGGTAAACACCAAATTCATCCTTTGAAAAATCCTTCAAATTTGATTCCTTCATTGTCAAGGCAAAGTCAGAACATATCAGCAGAATTGGGGAGAAATTAGTTCCTTCAAGAACCCAAGAATTCTGGTCTCTCGACAAAGCTATGTCCAAGGGAATTTCTATCCCGTATGCTCTCTGTTGTGAGTTGACACAGCTTCTAATGCATCTTTTCCGGTATTTCTACTCCTTAGACCCCTTGGATCCCGAACTCGTGCAAAACAGCTTTGGTGCATCTGATGCCTAAAAAGGGCGACCCTTCCAACTAAGACCTATCGCTATCACCTTATTGTTCTCCAAAATAATGGAAACCATTATTAACTGCCTGCTCATGAGGTACCTAGATGATCACCAGCTGATTAGTGGCCACCAGTACAGTTTCCGTCGTGGTCGTTCAGCTGTGGATTTTCTGGTTTGCCTGACTCTTAGATGAGTGGAGGCAGGAGGGTCCAATGGATGCCAACCAACCTTGGGGTTTGGCACAAGCGCTTCTTTAGATGCTTTCTTCCTATATATAAATATAAAAAATTGTACATTTGGATCACCAGTTTTCTTGCAGATTGGAGTTTCAAGTAGACAGTGCATGCTCTGATTACACGCCTAATGCTGTTATTCCACAAGGCTGTGTGCTATCACCTACGCTGTTTCTTCTGCATATCAATAATATGTTGCAAACCAGTAACATTAATTGGTCTGCGGACGATAGCACTTGTAATGCCTTTTACTTCGGCCGTGCCAATATTTCTCAGGAACACATTGTCGAGTTTGTTGAACAAAGTCTCGGATTGGGGTGACTAAATCTAGTCCCGTTCAATCCTCAGAAGACACAATTTAGCGTATTTACCGCTAAAACAACGGCTTTGTCGTATGTCCTCAGTTTCAGAGCACTCCCTTTGTTACATCAGCCAGTATAGGAATCGTCGACGTTTACATTTCGAGGAACGTGCAGTTTCGTGATCATTCAGAAGAGAAGGCGAAATTGGTCTCTAAAAAGCTTAGCGTACACGGCAGAGTTTTCATACCGGCACAACGCTTGCAACTTTAAAGACGCAGCTTCGGTCTTATATGGAATACTGTTCTTATCTCTGGACAGGAGCACTCAAATGCCAGCTCCTTTCACTTGAAATCAAAGAGCACCGAGTTCTCTCTGAACTTATTACCACGGGGAGTCTGAAGAACTGTTCGAATAAATTCAAATTTCACCAATACTCATCGCGTTAAAACTCACGTTACCACCACATCATCTAGATGTTTAACAGTCCACTACTATGCGATTTACTAGGAGTTTTCTTCCTCGCACGACATCTCTATAAGGTCGATACGTATCATCAGGTGAGCCGCATGCTCGTTTATCTCCTCTTCGATATGAAAAAAAAAATCTTGCATTGACACATCATTTTAACATTAGTCTCTGGTCCATTATCATTATTATTACAGCCCTTCATAAGTCCATAGCTGAACATAGACCTCCCTCAAGGAATGCTATAATTCACGGTCCTAAGCCACTTGAATCCATTGACTTCCTACATGTCTTACCAGATCGTCACTACAACTTAGGATGGATGCAGGTGTGAGGGATGGGGCATCTTTTACACTATAGTACAAGGAGTTCACCTAAGAATATTTATTCTTCATCGTTATCTATTTCATGATTTCCCCATAAACAGACTGATAAAGGAGATATTTGTCATAGTCGTCACACGCTTGGCAGGCGGATGGGCAACTGATTTTTTTTTTTAAATTCTCTAGTTGTTATAAGAATGATGCTGCTGCCCATGTCCTATTTCGTTTTATAAGACAAATATTTTATGGTTTGCTAATATTTTTATGTTCTTTTAGCAGATTGTGCATAACGCATTTTAAGTTGGTGCTCTAGGAAGTGAAATTCCACCTTTAGCAATCATATCAGGTCTTCTACTAATTATGATTGTGCGTGTAATGTAGTATATTTAAATTCGAAAACACAGTTTAAGGTGTATACACCGATTCAATTATTCAACTTAAAAAATACTTTCAATATAAATAAAAACCGACTCCAAGGACATAAATGGAATAAATTAATTTCATATTCTGAAATCAGTGCTAAGTAATAAAAGAAAAGCTACGACTTCAGAATATTAAATTATTTTATTCTTAAATGAAACTATTTTTTACTGATTTTGTCGCGTTTAATTTAACTTTTTAATTCCCGACGTTTCGGGTGCTTTACAGCATCCGAACACACACCGTCACGTGAGGGACTGAGATGTTTGACGTCCCGATGTCATAGTTAGACCGACTACCTTCAGTTTTTGATATTAGTTTTTGGTCCTATCCACGCAGAATGACCTTACAGTGACTCTGTCTTGCACTTGTATGCTTGGGCTTGGATTTAATTTTATTAAATATAAGATCCCAAGCAGTTGGTAGTACCCATCCATCTACTCTATTAAAATCAGGATGACTTTTAATTTCAATAGCCTCGCGAATCATCCTAAGTAGGAATCGGTATTTTTTTGGGAGGATTTGTAGTGTATCAGATCTAATGTAATGGCGGGGTCGATCTTGAATATGTTCACAGACTGCAGACTTCTCGGAACGTCGGTGTTTCTCTTTGTTTGACCTGTGTAAGGCAGATCACATTCACAATCAAGTTGTACACTCCTGCATCTTGTAGAAGGATATTGCACTTGACGGATGGTAAAAATTGACTAATCTTCTTCGGCGGCTTACTTGCTTTCAGTTTTGGTAGTACAGCAGGCACACGCTCGATTGTGGCCGGCTTCACTCGGTCACAGTGACGTAGGCGCGGGACCCGAAGCTTGTGGTCTTGCAATACTTACTTGACGTGATGAAGCTCGGCGGCCAGATGTTTTCTGTCACAGATCCCTTGTTTTTTCTGAAACAAAGATTTTCCCACCGTTGCTAACTGGGAAGAATAGGTGAGATTCTCCGTTTAAATATCGGTTATATATTTATGTATGGGTCTTTTTCCTATAGATATATCTATATCCACAGTGTGACCAATAAGTATTATCAGGATTTCGGACGACTAAAATGTCTAGAAAAGCTAAAGAATTATTTTCCTCTAACTCCATTGTAAATTATATTTTATGGTTTATGGAGTTGGAGTGGTCTGAAAAAGCAATTACTTTGTCAGATGGTAAAATTGTGAAAGTGTCGTCTACGTACCGCTTGTAGAATCTTGAATTTACAGACGCAGTACGAAGCGCTTCCTCCTCAAAGTCCTCCGTGAATATGTCGGTGACTACAGGAGATACAGGTAGGCCATGATTTTAAATATTATTTTATTCTTTTTGATTTTTTTTGGAGTCGGCTATTACTCTTTATTAAAAGCTACTTTTTTACAATTTTCAGTGAATTAAGGAATATCACAAACTTAATCTCGTTTAGTGATGTTAAAAAATTCATCATCTATTTTGCTACCGTTTAGGGGTGGAATGTTTTCTTCGGGTTTACTCACTAAGAAATAACCTATTATATAAAAAGAGCGACGAAGATATCGCGTAATTTAATTTAAAAAATCATACTGTCTCATTGTAAATCTCTCCCTTTTTTTAAAGCCGGCTGAAATATTTGCGTTTCTTAGAGGTCGGCTTTAACTTATTGTTTAAAGTATTTTGACCCTGGACTATACAGGTTGGCCCAAAAGTCGTGGATCAAACGCAACTAGGGGTTAGATGGGGTCATCAGCTGCAAAGTTGTTCTACGGGAGGTCCTTAAAGTCAACCCCTGCAGAGTTATAATTTATTTTGTGTTTTTATGAGAAAATTGACTTTTTTTTAACTAATTCTTATTAGAATTCCAAAAAATAAACATCCTCTATCTTTTTTATAATTTTCACTAGATTGGTACTGATGAGTCCTTGCGTTAGACATGCTATTTAAGGTTGTTTATTGGGTGTGTTGAAGATAATGTTAAGTTTTACGATTATTATTTTTCTCAAATCATAACTTTTTATTTACTTCGGACCCCACTGTGAAAAAAAAATACTCTACCGAAAAGTGACCCTGTATTACAAGTTTTGGCGCATTTAATAGGGATTCTGAAAAGGTATTACACATGGTTATGCGTGGCTTTGAAATCTTTTTTAGGACGATTATTCATGGCAAGGCCAAAGTTAACCCAACCATAAAACTCGGTTAGGCTTATTTAAAAATAAACTAGAATTAATACAATTAATGACAAAGACTCTCTGCCTCTCTTTTACACTAACTATTTAATCCTTTGTCAGTAAAAAGGCCGGTTGGCCCGTCAGTTCAGGTAGCGATATCTTTTCTAGGAAACAAAAGGCTGGGCCGGCAGGGGCGGGGGCTGGGGGATGCGCGTGAGCATGTTTCTTTAGAATGTTTAGTGTTCTTTAGTAACTCGCTTCCTGCCTGTGGGTACGCACGTGTTCTTTTTCTCGGTTTTACGACGACTTGTGACCAGTTTCTTTCCTTTGACCTACGCTTTGTTTTTCGGACTTGTGATAGATTGCCTACCTGTGACCAGTGCTGTGTGAATCGGACGGATTGGCTACAAAAGTGGACAGATGGCTGCTGCGAGGAGAGAATACACCCAACGGGAGTATGCAGAAATGCATTACCTGTATGGCTTTTGCGACGGTAATGCCCGGGCTGCTGCCAGGGAATATCGTCAACGCTACCCTAACCGTGATCGTTTTCCGGATTACAGGGTCTTTATGCGCGTACATAATTCGTACATGGAGGGAGTCTTACCCGGTCAGCATGCTATGAGAGCAGGCAGACCAGTGATGCAATTTGAAAATGAAGATGAAGTGCTGAGAGAATTCAGATTGGATCCTAGTATAAGTCAACGCCAAATATCCAGTAATATCGGGATTCCAAGATCGACGGTGCAACGTGTCATTAACAGAAAAAAATATCACGCCTACCACGTGCAAAGGGTGCAAGCTTTGCTGCCCGGTGACTATGAACCTAGAGTGCGGTTTTGTAGAGAGATGCTAAGATATCACAGAGAAGATCCGCAGTTCTTTAACAAGGTTTTATGGACGGATGAGTCAACTTTTAGAAGAATGGGAGTATTCAATATCCACAATCTACATTTTTACTCCAGAGTAAACCCCCATATCATAAGAAATGATCGATTCCAGAATCTGTTTGGTATTAACATGTGGGCTGGTATAATTGGCCAGCAGTTGGTGCTGCATGAAATGCCAGCAAGGCTGAATGGTGCTCAGTATTTAAATTTTTTGCAAAATAATTTAAACCATATTCTTAACGAAGCTGAAGTTCCAGAAGAAAGAATAGCAGAAATGTGGCTGCAACATGATGGCGCCCCGCCTCACTACGCTCGAGCGGTCAGAGATCATTTGAACGAGCGCTTCTCCAACTGGTGGATTGGTCGAGGCGGACATGTTGCGTGGCCACCCCGGTCGCCCGATTTAAATCCATTAGATTTTTTTCTTTGGGGCTATTTTAAAGAAATAGTTTACCAAGGAGAGAACAATAGCGAACAAGAACTACGACAAAAGCTCGAGTTTGCTAGAGTACAAGTAACTAACAACAGAAGTGCATTCCGTAGGTTACGTAGGAATTTTATTAGACGGTGCAGATTATGTATTATGGTCAGAGGCAGGAATTTTGAGCATTTATTGTAAAATGTTTTGCTTAAAACAATTATTTCACAATCGTTGCTTTGTTTTTTCGTCCTAGAAAGATATTAAGGCCACTCATGGCCATGTGTAATACCATTTCAGAATCCCTATTAAATGCGCCAAAACTTGTAATACAGGGTCACTTTTCGGTAGAGTATTTTTTTTTCACAGTGGGGTCCGAAGTAAATAAAAAGTTATGATTTGAGAAAAAAAAAATCGTAAAACTTAATATTATCTTCAACACACCCAATAAACAACCATAAATGGCATGTCTAACGCAAGGACTCATCAGTACCAATCTAGTGAAAATTATAAAAAAGATAGAGGATGTTTATTTTTTGGCATTTTAATAAGAATTAGTTAAAAAAAGTCAATTTTCTCATAAAAACACAAAATAAATTATAACTCTGCAGGGGTTGACTTTAAGGACCTCCCGTAGAACAACTTTTTGCAGCTGATGACCCCATCTAACCCCTAGTTGCGTTTGATCCACGACTTTTGGGCCACCCTGTATATATGTTCCTTATTACTTATGCGGCGAAGATTACCGTGGATTTAGTCGCAGATACCTGATACCATCGACCTGATTTTGATACACTGACGAGTCAAACTGTTATTCTTTAAAATTTGTTGAAGTAACGTATCAAACTATACAAAACCACAGGCTTGGCTCGTCGGCTCACAAAAGCCAGAGTTGCCCTAGCTTTTGGGTTTTCAACCTAACTGTGTAGTTCACTCCTAATTTCCATATGTTCAGAGACGATATGGTTTAAGTTTTGTCTTTTCACTTACAATTGTATGTGATTCCAGATCTCGCACTTTAAAATTTAATTACTGAAATGTCTATAGTGAATCAAAAAGATAATAAGTAAAGTACATTTACGTAAGTGTAAAAAAATTTAAGGTATCAATTCATTGAAGTGGCATTAAAAACAAATTCAAGATGAAGCACCACTAGAGTAATTGGTTGGAATAGTTTGTTTGTATAAGTCAATGGTCTAAGTGAGGGACGTTCGGCGTGGCGTGCGGCACACAATTTCCGCGGTCCTTATCTGCACACTGAATTTGTGTGTGTGTGTATTGTTTGTTTTTTTTTTTGCAACTAAGGGTGACAAACAAACACACCGTCCTTCTGATGGTAGGTGAATGTTGTGGCTCATACGCCTAAATTTATCCTCGGTTAAAATTCGAAAGACAGATGCATTGTCACCTCCGAGGACTAAAATAGAGTGCCTCGTTACCAGTAAAAAATATCTTCGGTTCTCACTACTGATAAATAAAATGCAACAAAATTATGCTGCTATTGCAATTGGTATTATGTGCGAGTATAGGTCTCAGTTCAACCAACCCATTCGTACAACAGCCATTAGAAGTATACACTAAAAACTATGAGTCGCTACTTATACTGATACTTTCACCACTTAATTTCTACAGTAAAGAGCCAAACAGCCTGCAGAAAGCGTTGGGTAGTGTCACTTAAGAGGAAATGCGGTTGGTCCAACATTTTTAGAATATATATGTTTTGCGCTGCCCACTCGTCACTCAGTACCTACGGCGGGAGTTACAACGCTGTCGAAACTAATTACATCTGTAACACTACAATCATAGAATACTATAATACATACATAATAGAACGGGGAAGTGGGAGGAGGACTAACATGTCAATTCACACCTATAAATGTCAACACAATCAATCGTTTCCAATTTTCGTGTCAAGCGTCGCTGCATGGGTTTTTTTTTAATTTTCTGAACTGAGTAGCAAATCGCTGACCGCCAAATAGCAATGCTTGCATACCGTTTTTCCGTCTGAGCGGAACAGTGAGGCAGTATAATTACAGGCTGCGAGGCATTCAATCTTAGTCCTCAGAGATGACAACGCTTTTGTAGTCTTCTTTGTCTGATATTGGCTGTTGGTTCATGAACTTATTTGTTTATTTAAAATTTTATATACCCACGTTGTATATAGACGTACTTCATGCCTAAGGCATTCTCTATCATCTATCTTGGGGTAATGAAGAGATAGAATGAAGTACGTGTAGCCACATACCGTTTAAATACGCGAATATAATTTCTCCACTATTTTTTAACCTAAAGGTCCAGCTTTTCTGTAATACAATTACTTGACCCAATAGATATGACGAAAAGATGGTTTGATGTTTAGAATCTATTGTCATACAAAGAAAGGTCAAAGGTATCCCAAGTCCGTAAACAAACGCAAGGTATAGAGTATCTCGTTACATTAACGTAACAAAGCTTGGACTAGGTGAAATTAAAAAAAATGTATAAATATAGTATTTTTTTGCTTTCCCAAAGTAATACACTAATTATGTACAAAAAATGTCCTCCAGACCGAATTTCGGTCACGGTGGCCAGTCTCACTAGTCAGATTAGTTTTCTGGTTACTGTATGCGATAAGCACAGGTGCACTCTCCCCCATCCCCACCCCCATCCCCCAATTACCGTCCCATCGCAGTATGAGAGTTGGGGAAACCCCAACTCTCATGCTGCGATGAGACGGTAATTCGACGCGACCGGAGAGAGTTAAGGCGTAGGAACAACGACTTTACGTGTTTTCCAAGATATCAAAAACATACAGACATCAACGGTCCTTCTTACACTGTTATTGCAATAAAAAATAAAATCAGTCCAGTTTTTAAAGCCCCCTTCCTAAAACTGGCCTGGGTCTGGACACGAATGAAGTTTTCGTCAAATTTTGGTATAGAAATAAAAATGGAAACTGTTTTATTCAATATATATTTTAAATAATACTGATTGAAAATCACTGTTATGTTTAATTTACACTGGTTGAGAAAATACCTTTTCCTGGGAAGAACGAGCAAGAAACCGAGCGGGATATTTTTTTTGAATAACAGATAAGTTTACAATCATTTATCATGTTACACAATAATTAACAACACAAAACAAATTAGAAATAGTTTAGTAGAGATCAACTCATTCCTAGGGGTTATCCATAATATGTATCATTATAATCAGTCCGAGCTCCGAGCGGCAGTTGTCTCTCTCAGTTAGGGTTACAACCTTTTTCTTTGAACAAATGTAGTATTTTTCCCAAAATAGATGAAAAAAAAATAGGACTTTTCATAAATTCAAGATAAAAAAGTACACATTTATTTTCAATCTTTATATATTTTTTCCATATATATTTGTTATTGCCCTTTGTTTTGGCCTTACCCTTACCCTATTTTATTATCTTACCCTAACTTTAAAAAATAATTATTTGCCTGAGCATTTTAGATTCATATTAACAATTAATTTTTGGATGGATTTTTTTCCGTAAAATTTACGTGTTCCAGACTTAAAATCACAGTCACATATATAAAAAAGCGCGACAGTTGAATTAGGGATAAAAATTACGATTTTTCTATAACATATAGTACAATGTAATGAAATATATTACGATACTATATATTATAGTACGGGTGGCAACCCTACTCTAGGTTGCTTAGCTCGATCGCCCGGGCACAACGCGACTGCAATAAATTCTTGAAATAAAAACATTTTCTTCAATATTTTTTCTGCCTAGATACCCTTTTAAATATTATGCTATGGATTGTTTATAATTCAAAGTATCAAAAAGTCACTAAAAAGTTTATAAAATTCCTTGTTTTAATGTTTATATCCAACCAACGATCGTAAATTTGAGTAGTAAACGCCATTTTCTGAACACTGGTGTTCTCGTGGGTGATTTTATCAACTTGAATACTTGTTAATAATCTGAGTTAAAATGATCAGTAACTTTTAGTGGCAGTATAAGAATATCCACTACCCCGTGTCGTTCTGTGGATGCCGTAACGCGTCAGAGGGAAACTGTAATAGGAAGTGGACAGCGACATCTTTCGGATAACAACTCAAAATAACGGAACGGAATAAAGTATCAAATAGTTCTTTTTCATATTCTTACACTGTCATCCGATTCTTAGTTATGTTCAAATTCAAAAATTTCAAATCTCTGGCTAATCGGAAAGTTAGTTTAAATACGATTACTAAATTCTAACCGAACAAACATTTATACGAAAGCGAGTAATAAAAACGTGTAATGAAATACCGGTAACAAAGCGGTGTTTACCGGTTTCGATACAAGAAACAGAATCGCAATTGAAACTTATTTAAAAACCGTTTGTCACATCTATTTTAACGGTCTATAAGCGAAACTACTACCGAGTAACAATCTTAAAAGATTTTCAGCCGTTCTTTTACGGAAAATGTTACGGATTCTATCACGTATAGAAACCAGAACTGGACATATACCCAAAATGCGAACCTTTTTAAGAACCTAAATGAAGAAGTGTATTAAAATTTGGAACCGGTTTCTAAAGTTGCTTTAAATGCGGATTTCGAGTATTAGCGTACGGGTAACTTTTATACTTGGTAGAGCCACGATGCAGCTATATTATGTTTGTAGCACGAATGGGTCGGCTCGACCGGGGAAGGACCACGCTCTCTCACAGCGTAAAATAGCAGCTTAATACTGTTGTGTTTCGTATAGCGAGTTTAGTGATCCGAGGACCCTTTTTTACTGGAAACGCGGCATTCATTCTATTCAGGGGTGACAACGCATCTGCGTTTTGATTCTTAATCGAGGATAAATGTTGATGTCTTTGGGTCACAGCATCCGCTTACCATCAGGTGGACGTTGTGCTCGTTTATCACCCTTATTCTATAAAAAAAAACTATGCTCGATTTGAGCAGTGGATTTTAAAAAAGAACCGAAAGAAGTAGACCGCCTGAAGATCTCAGTACCAGACACATCGTACGAAGAATTTGAAATATCATAAGTTTAACCTTGTTGGTTGGTTGGGCAAACAAGCATTCCCCTCACCTGATGATAAGTAACTACCACCACCCGTGACTGTAGAATATTTTATTCTAATAATAATTATAACACACAATATTTAGTTAATTAATATACATTTAGTAGTATATATTTAGACCTTATTGTACACTTAAAGTTATATATAGATGGGCACAGGCCTCCTCTCATTTCTAAAAGGGTTTTAGGGCAAGGAAATATCCACCGCTCTACGCTAACACATGTTGGCGGACTTCATATATCTGCCAAATATATTTTTTTATTTCTCAGACATGCAGGTTTGCTCAAGATGCTTCATCGCCGAGCACGTGGTACACTTAGTGAGCAAATAAATACATGAATACTTTAGAAGCTGCGCCCCGTCTTTAGTCATAAATGTTTTAGGAATCCATAACATAAGAAATGGTTTCTATTGCTACGTGTTTACAAAACCTTATAAGAAAATACCATCCAGCGACCAATAAATCTGCCGTTAACTTTGAGTACTAAAGTATACAGCCCGAGGAGAATTCAGCACAGAATATAAATAATTAAACACTGTTGCCCTGTTAAATTGATGTTTTGTTATTGTGAAAGCTTAATGACTCGGTAAGCGAGGTATGTTTTTAAAATTCTTATATATTTACGGAGATATAATAATTGTTCCCTTAAAAAAAAACGTTACTCACTCTAGGAACTTCTTTTGTATTGTGGACAGGTTTTGTTTACATAATTTGCACATGGATAAAAATCAGACCGGGAATAATTATATATCACACGTTCGAAAAACTTTTTCCCAATGTTCGACCAAAAGTTATAATTAAAATTATACTTTAGGATACGTGACTCCTGGAGCCGCTGAAGCTAAAATACCAACCGTCACTCCTCCATTTTCGAAATATCTTCATCATCATTATTAGCATTACAGCCCATAACAAGTCCACTACTGAAAATATGTCTGAATGCCACGTATCACTATCCTAGACTTCATTATAAGGATATCCGCTGTAAAACCAGAGTAACCAACGTAGCGCAAATGATCAAGAGCAGAAGTGGCAATAGGGCGGCCATATAGCTCGAACTATCCAAAAATATAAAAAGGTAAGTCTTCTAAAGTCTTTGTAAGTATATTATTTGGAAGTAAATTAGGTTTGCCAACTGTTTTCGTCCTCTAGAGAGTAACGACGATAATGAAGCTTTAAAAATACAAGATTTCTCTTTTTTACCAGGCGAAACATTTGTTACAGACATTTGTCAGTGTATTTTAGACTCATTTGCGAAAATACTCCTCAGACCAAACAATTTGAGCTAGAAACGCTGAAATTAAAAAGGATTAACATTTAAACGTTGCTCAGCTGTGTCTTATAAAAAAAGTTTAACTATTTTCTTCTAATTTTCGATCGCTGTAGATTTTTGTTAATGCGTAATTTACTGGGGACGGTAAAAAGTCCGAACATAATTTTTGTTAAATTTTATTTTATTTTTCGACATTTTCATCTTTTAGTGTATTGTACTTAGAATGTCATTGTACTAAGCTTAAAATTAACTCTTTAAAGAATTCGAGAGACCCTATTTTAATGGAAATGAGGCATTTCATCTCAGTCCTCAGGGGTGACAACGCATCTTTATTTTGATTCTTAATCGAGGATAAATGTCTATGGGGCACAGCATCCACTTATAATCAGGTGAACTGTGTGCTAGGCTGTCACCCTCATTCCATTAAAAAAAAACTGTTCGTCCTAAAACACCTAAAACTTCATATACTTCAGCAACTACTGATTTATAATCTTCAAAATCTCTTTCCTTTTAGATACTAAATAATTTGAGCAAGTTTAGTGTATATAGGCTGCTCAAGTTTTTCAAAAGCAGAGTCTGGAATAGCAGCCACCACTGGGGCGGACTTCAGACCGGAACACCGTATCACTCCTACTTGGCGGCAGAAACACGAGAAGGTGCTACTTGATGTACTTGATGATGGACTACTAGGAAGAAAAATTGTCCTAAAACCTGGTAAAGATCGAGAGAAATGCTCGAGATTCGAGAAGTTCAATAATTGCTGTAGTTTGACTATAGCTATAAAAGAGAGCTCATGATCATACCGGCAGAAAGACTAACCTTGAATTTCTTAGAAGTTTGAGATGATTGTCCCCATCGATTTGTAAGTCAAAGGTTGTAGTTTTGTTTCCAGATTGTGATAGTGACGCCATGCTTCGCTTATTGTTTTTAATCGAGGTAAGAATGGATCAGGATCTTGATGCAAAACTTTCAAAAAGCTTCGAGAGATATAAAGTCGTACGGATACTTTTTCTCTTTTCTTCCACATAGATTAACTCATAGGGAGGATTTTGCCACAGTTGCCACGCGTGGCAGGTTGTTTGGCAATCGCAGTTTTTTATTATTTTGATTTTATATCAGAAAAATTAGCGGCATCCGTCTTATTTTTCAATTTTTATCAAAATTTGATATATATTTTATAATAATACAAAAAAAAAAAACTATTTCATATGTATAATATTTCAATCATACTCCCGGTGAGTATGGTTGAAATATATGATTTTTTTAAAATAAGCTGCAATACATTTATATTTCAAAATAGTAGCGTAAAATTGCTGCCTGGTATGATTAGTGGCGAGAATCGGAGAACTTATTAACAGGCAACAGACATAAAATCTTAGTTTTCAGAGGTGACAGGTCTGTCATAAATCAATGGTTATACCGAAAACGTTCCAATCTTACTTTCAAGATAGCGGCTAATTGATTTCATTTATATCTAAATGAGTGACAATTTTTAATACCTAAAATTAATAAAACAAAAAGAAAACTCCAAAAATATTGAATTTATCTAAATATATACACACACACTCACGCCCATCACCCATATGTGTAGATAGAGACTGGATTTTCATTTGACATGATGCTGACACACCTATCTCGCCTCTTTTACATCCATATACCTACGCATACATTCTCGTCCGTTAAGGGTACTTCTCTGGCCCATCTTAAATATATCACCAAATTGGTCAATAAACCTTCATCTAGGGCGTCCCTTCCAGACTCTGCCGTTCACTTCTGCAACATAGATTTTCTTTGTCACTCTTTCCCCGTTAACTCTTTCTACACGACCAAGCCACCGAAGCATTCCTTTATTATTCCTGATCACAACATCATCTCGAAAACCACACTTTTCCCTTTCACACTATTTCTTTCCCTGTCATTTAGATTTCAGATATTGCATTTAATTGCTTTAAAGTATTTATTTTTCAAAATGATGGTTGTCCGGCACGTTATCAACGAACGGTACGAGAACGTTTAAACGATTCATTTCCCAACTCGTAGATTAACAGAGCTGACCCTATTCCATGGCCTGCACGATCCCCAAAACTGACACTTCTGGATTATTACATCCTAATTTATGCATCACAGGCAAAGAAAATATACACTACGCGAATCAGAGGTGCCCAACAAAAAAAAAATATTGATCGAAAAATAAACACGGCATTTGAAAAAATTAAAATTGAAATGCAGCTTTCAACAATAACCACATCAGAAAAAAGGGGCCATGCATGTATCAGGTGTGGAGGTGGCAAATTCGAACAAATTTTATCATTTAAATTAGTTAATAACAAAATAACATAAAGTGTTTTTTTAATCATGACCGTAGCAATCAAGTGTCTCTTATTTTAACCACGTAATGAATAATTTCTTATGTCATATGCTGCAGCATATCGCTGGAAAGGGTAATAACGAAAAAACTTTTCAGAAGAAAGTTAAATTCAAAACGACTTTTAATTTTTTAATGAATTTAGAAATTGTCACTTTCCATAAAATTTACACAGACTTAAGACTTTGAAAGCTCAGAACTATTTTTTCCGATGTGAATTGTATCAAGTAACGATTTATTTGGAATAATAATACATATCACAATACAACAAATGTTATTTCGTGGTATTAAAATCACAAACAAAAAGTTATGACAATTTAAGGGCAAGATTTCGGGTGATTTTCAAAATTATCTGTAAACATCATATTTCAGCTACCGTGACACTTAGGACATAGGGTCCACCGGGGAAATATAGCATATGACCTCCTCAATCCCTCAAAAATCCTGTCGGTCAAAACGCTAAACAACCTGTATATTTGAGACAACATTATTAATTGAGGGAGAATAAATTTGCCTTATTTTTAGAATCGTCTGTCTATCTGCCTGCTTGTTGATGAACGCATCACGTCTTAAATTATTTTTTTAGAGTCTACTAAAATCTACCAAGAAAATCTACCAGGAAAATATAGTGTATGATCCCCTCAACCCCCCAAAAAAATCCACTAGGTGCATACGCCAAGCCTCCTGTATGTTTCAGAAAAAAAATATTGAGAGAGACCAAATTTCCCTTATTTTAAGAATCATCTGAATATCTGTCTGTTTCTTAATGAACGCATCATGTCTAAGCTACAATTTTTTTCAAAAGGTTGTTCAAATAATCATCAAGCGTATCTCCCAGTCAAAAATATTTTAAAATTAATTTGATATAATATAAATTACCTCTGGTACCTACAGTATAACCTATATTCATTAGAAGTAAATATACCCGAGTCGACACTACAAAAATCAGCAGTATAAAAATAGAATAAAAATACTTCAAAAACTCGACATTAGAACGTGTTGTTATACCTGTTTATGCATACAAAATGGACATTATGTTCAACTTAAAGTTAGTGATTAACAATAGTGATTCCATTTACCTCAGTCAGCCTCAAAGACAAAGAAAATATAATGACTACATTTACTTAAAGGTTATTGTAGTAGATCTTCACTGTACATTAAATTATCCTCCAAACCGAACAAGATGATTTTAGTCACAGCGGTCAGTCTCAACTGACACACGTCATTTTTTTTTGCGCCCGAAGTAATTAATGGGCTACCCTATACGTAGGGAGGCGGAAAATGCATTACGCATACCACGATAGCCGGTCTATCGTGGTTATGAGGGACTCACATCCTACCGGGGAACCTAAGTGATACCCTCTAAAAACCGCCTTTAGGGACAGGCAGCTGGCTGATTAAGCTTTATTGTGCCTTATCGTGAGCGACCCTCTTTTGGGAAAAGAGGGCGCAGGCGGCTACGAGCCGCTGAGGGAGTGCCTACGAAGGCAAATTATGAATAATAATTTTAATTTAATTAGAGTTGGCCTGAGCCGCCAGGAGGCAGTTCAGGTCGTTTGATAGTTTATTAGGCGGGTCCGAGTGAGAGTTTCTCGGCCTGCGGACTCGATAGCGAGAGGGGGGTGGGCTGCATAAGTAGCTGCCTCACGAATTAAATGGTTTGAGTGCGACTCTGAGGCTTTGAAGAAGTTCTCAGAGAGTTTTTTGAGAAATTGTTGAATTGTGGGGAGCTCTAGGTCCCGTTGAAGGTCGGCATTGCGGACGTACCAAGGTGCGTTCGCAGCTCGACGACAGAAAAGGTTTTGAACTATTTGGATTCATTAATAATTTTAGGGTCGGCGTGGGCAAAAACGGGGCCCGCGTAGGACGACTGGTGACACACGCCATTTATATCTAACAATATGATTTTTATATAATTGGCATGTTCAATATTACTGTTAGATACTATTTCATGCGACAAAACGTTGAAATCTTGATTTTTAGGCGCTAGTAGACCATACCTACGCGCTTTGCGCTTTAAGCATGCAATATTTTTGACGATATTCGAAATTTACTTAATTTCGGAATGTTTGAGCAATTCTTTATTTAGGGCGTTCATTTTTTAATACAAGTACTAGCGATCCACCCCGGCTTCGTACAATTGATTTCTGTATCTAAATAACAGATCCCACTAATGGGTCCAATTTTGAATCTAAACCATTCTCGAATGAGCTTAATCACATATACTCTTTTTTACGTATATATTTTATATTTGTTCTGACATGATCATACATGTGTATATATATATCACATGAGCCGTGGTAGCTCAGATGGTTAACGCTCGCTGTAAATATAACAGAACGCGAGTAACCCGGGTTCGATCCCCGCCGCCACCAATGAAATTGTTAATTGCAATTTTCGGTGCTGATATACCACGTGCTCGTCGGTGAAGGAAAACATCGTGAGGAAACCTGCATGTCTGAGGAATAAGATAAAAAAATATTTTGAAGACATGTGAAGTTCGCCAACACGCATTGGCGCAGCGCGGCGGACACTTCCTTGCCCAGAAACCCTCTCAGAAATGAGGGGAGGCCTGTGCCCAACAGTGGAACGTATATAGGCTGTAACTTTTATATATATATATATATATATACCACACGTAACATAATTAACGCACTTTGAGAAAGTAGTTTGTTCAGAATCGTTTACTGAATCGATTCCTATCATTTTTAATATAGGAAATTTTTTATACCAAAACTACGTAAATTACAGTCACACTAAATCTATACAATCAAAACAAACTGAAATGAACCGTAACTTAAGGCAATAGGACTCTTAAGAGTGCAGTTTTATTTGTATTATTACTAATTCTGTCATTCAATAAAAACAAAGAAAAATGAACTTTATTTCAAGCACGTTAAAGTCTTTGCGTTCGTGGATTTGTACTGTGACCACAACATTCTTCCGGAATTAGTATAATAATTTGATCAATAATCAGTGCATAAAAATGTTTAAATTCGTCTAATTATAACATAATAAATTAATTGGGGTGTCTGAGGGTGTGCGTTAATTACGTTACACTACATATATATATATATATATATATATATATACCAATAGGTGACCAATAAAAATCAAATGCAGATGCGTTGTCAACCCTAATGATAAGGAGATAAGATGTATCGTTGCAAGTAAAAAGAGTCCCGGGTTCTCGTCCGGATCTAAGAAATGATAAATAATATATACTTAATAAAATATATTTTGAATATAGCTTCATACATTATATAAAGTAAAACAAAGAAATAAGTGAATAGTTAAATAAAAACCCAACCAGATAGAAGCCCTTGGCAGGGGAGACCAAACGGCCGAGTATTAGGGGGAAGGGATGGAAACTGGGAGACGATGTGGGCGGTATTGAGGGGCACCGTATTTATTAATTGATATATTATCATTATTAAATTACACTATTTAATTTATTATGACGTAAATTAGAAGTGCGTTCCCCCCACGGATTGGGTGACGACCTGATAAGTGAAGCAGAAAGTTGACGGATACAGGTGGCTCAGAACGCACTTTGTGGCATTTCTCGGTGTAGACCTATGTTTAACAAGAACTTATGATGGACTGGAAAAATCCCGCTTAGTTTCTTGTTGGTTCCTCCCAGGAATAAGGTTCATTTATTTAAAATTATCCTTTTTTATTCAAACCTATTCTATCTATGGGTGAGTTCTATGTTTAGATTTGTTGAACGATGATAATAATGATGATGTTAATAAATTAATAAAAATTTAAAACATGTTACAGACATGTCGGTAGGACAATATGAGACAACTTTTATGTGTATTATGTCTGAGAAATAATAAGTATATATCTAATTACTCGACACAATACCTTTCAAGCGTTGAAAGCTTCAGTATTCAGATCGTAGAAATATTTTCACGGGAGCTAACGTAGCGTTTCAGTCAACTGACAGCGACGGGCCGCATCTAACTGGTGCCATTGCCTTCGTAAAAATTACGCGCACAGTTCTTATAATATCGCGTTAAATAAAAACAGTTTTAATTCAATTCGCGGTTAATAAAATTTTGATATTATTTTAAGTTATTAGTGCTTTATTATTTTATTATTTTTGTAGTAATTAAAGTAGCGAACGACTTTTGGTAAGTAAAACTTATTATTTTTACATGAATTTGCTATTTTATTTAAAATTTAAATGTACAAAGCTGCATACTTATTAACTGATTACGTTAAGTAATGAAAAACAACAATAATTACTTATATTAAATGGTATTTCTTAATATTTTTATCTTTTTTGCACAATTTTTTATCAATACATTTTAAAATAATACTTTTATGTAAAATTTTAACGATAACGTTCTTAAATTAATAAATAAAGGATATTTAAGACATTCAGTACATAAAAAATACTTAATGAAAGTTTTATGATTTAATTTGCCTTATATTTGGAAATGTGGGAAAATATTCTTCTATTTTTTAAGATAAAATATTCTGAAGCGATTAATGTGCCTGTTTTATTTAAATTAACATATACGTTGTTTATTTCGACTC
The DNA here is from genome assembly GCA_907164705.1 of Parnassius apollo. NCBI lineage: Eukaryota > Metazoa > Arthropoda > Insecta > Lepidoptera > Papilionidae > Parnassius > Parnassius apollo. Next base: position 1,078,250 of record CAJQZP010001479.1, on the reverse strand, counting down.
TAATAAAAAAGATTAAATTAAAAAAAAAGTTGCTAGGCGTACGATATTTTATCTTAAACCGAACTATTAATAAATACTTTTTAAATTAAAGAAATTCGTGCAGGTACGTTCGTGCGTACAATCTTAAAATATTTTAATTTTCAACTTCGGACTTGACTGGGGCTATACATAAATTATGAAAAAGAAAGTAACTATAAATAGATGCGAATTTTTAACAATATTGCCACAGTATTGGAATGTATAGAGGTTGTAGCCATGAATACTTATAAGTATATAGTTATTACTGGATAGGTGCTTTTGTATTTATAACAATGTAAACTGTTAATAAATTATTAAATTAATAATAAAAACACAATTGGAATACCGATACTGATCTGTCCAATTCTGATACGGAGATCGGATTATAATGACATCTATATGCCCCAACAAATATTGTTTATCATTTTTAAACGCTTTGAATTTGCTCATTTAATTCTAAACACAGAAAATTTTATTGCTAACGATTTAACAGTAAATCGCCGCAGAATGTTATAATCGCTTTAAATTAATAAATATAACCTCTATTTTCTAACTATCCCAGAAGGAGGGTGACGTTTTTCAAGTCCATGTATGTGCATGTTTGTATAAATAAATAAATATTTGAAGTACAAAAATAAGAAAAATGTACAGTTATAATTGCCCTAGGTTATGCCGTCGTAGAAGTATTTGAAGGAGTTTTTATTGGTTAGATTATTATTATCATTGGGAAGGATATTCTAAAGATGCATGATCTGTATTGTGAAAGAGGCCCTGAAAATAAGCTCCGCCACTTTAACTTTTCCGAGAATCTGACTGCTAAATATGTGAAAATTAAGGTTCAAATACTCGAAAATTAAATAATGCTAATGATTTATTATGTTTACACGAATATTAGATATTTATTAAAATTATTACAAATTTTTATATAAATAACTTATATTCCCGACGTTTCGGAAATTACAACATCCTCGGTCACAAGGAGGACTGAAGTGTTTGAAGTCCTAATGTAACCATACCTTAACATACGTAGTAGAGTCACGCTGCAGCTATATTAGTTAGTAGTACGAATATAATCAAAATCTAAAATATATATCTAATATATAATCTATAATATATATAATAAAAATATATAATCTAATATATATATATATATATAGTAGTAGTAGTACGAATGGGTCTGCTCGACCGGGCAGGACCACCCTCTCACAGAATACCAGCGTAAAATAGCAGCTTAATGTTTTGTATGGGGAGTGTAGAGAATCGGAGACCCTTTTTACTGGAAACGAGGCATTCCGTCTTAGCCCTCGGGGGTGACAATGCATCTGTATTTCGATTCTCAATTGAGGATAAAAGTAGTTGTATATGGGCCGCAACAACCACTTAACATCAGGTGGATTGTGTGTTCGTATATCGCCTACATTTTATTTAAAAATTATATGTATCTACTACAGTTAACCCAGGCTACCTTCAGCTTTTGAATTGTTATCCTTGCTTAGCGAAAGCTTACAGTAACTTACTATGAACTTGTAACTTAAATAAAGCTTATTTAGACATTACACGAGTGAATGCGAAAGCACAGGTGAATTCTTTATTCCCTTACTCCCGTTGTCAGATGGGAAAGCAATCTGACATGACCGGATAGAAATAAGGCGCAGAACCGACGGCTTTAAGTGATTTCTGAAACACAGAGCTGAAACACAGCTAACTTCCTGCTTCCTGTGAATTACTTCACAGAAAAACCCAATAATTCAGTTTTGGCCCAATCCAGGATTCGAACGCAGGATCCCGTGATCAGCAGGAGCATTTACGTCTAATTGACTAACTAACGTGGCAGTCATTATCAACAAGCAAGTCAAGAAAAAAATCTAATTACCTTGCATAAGCATAAATATGAATTAAAATTAAACAAATTATTATAGTAAAGAGCCGTGGTAGCTCAGATTGGTAGCGCTCGCTGTAAATTTCATAGTACGCGAGCAAACCGAGTTTGATCCCCGTCGGCACCAATGAAATTGCTAATTGCAATTTTAAGTGCTGGGTTACCACGTGCTCGGCGGCAAAGGAAAACATCGTGAGGAAACCTGCATGTTTGAGCAATAAGAAAAATATTTCGTAGACATGTTCGCCAACACGCATTGGGGCAGCGCGGTGGAGAATTCCTTGCCCTAAAACCCTCTCAGAAATAAGCAGAGGCCTGTGCCCAGTAGTAAGACGTATATAGGCTGTAACTTTAACTTTAAGTTATTACTGACAGGCAGAAAAATTCTCCGAGTTTCGTGCGTGTTCTCTGTTAATTGATTTTCAAGTTTTAAAGAGTCTAAATAAAACATACCACAACATCGATTACAAATAATTTTGAGTTACTTGTCTTGTAAGTCACGTAACGTACTTGACTTGTCTTTAACTTTTATTTTTTTAAACGGCAGTAACTCAACGGCTGCACGTTTGTCGTGAATTTCAGAGTACTACTCATACACCTTTTAGGTTCGATCCCCGCCGGCACTATTGCAACTGTGAAGTGAAATTTTAAGTGGCGGTGGAAGAACATCCGCTGCGCCATACCTTAGCGTGGATGTCGTAAGACGGGATACAGAGAAATAAATCAGGAGATGGGCAGCAACGTCTTCCTAATAATGAATAAAAATAAAAGTCGCCAGCCCGCTTTACAAGCCGGCACTGCTGAAGATAGGCCTCCCCCATAGATATCGGGCAACTATGGCTGATATCTATGGGGAGGCCTATGTTCAGCAGTGGACTTTAATAGACTGAAACGGTAATGGTCATTAAACACTAGGCGGTGAAGGAAAACAGTGTGAAAAAAGCTGCACGCATGAATATTAAATTACAAGGATTCTGACGTCCGCCATTATACTCTTAAGAAACGAGACGAACAAAGGCTCCGTATCCTCCAGAAAGGAGGGTCTAGAAATGAGACGTATAAATTATATAACTTTGCTTTACTTTCATTTCAAAAGTTTATTTTTTTATATTTAATATACAATAGTTTCGAACGCCTTGTTTAACTACACTAGAAATAACACGGTTGCATTTTAAAAACAAACCGCACTAAGAAGGAGCTTGTGTTTGTGATGTTACATAGTTTAAAGAAATTTACACCCACAGTTATCGCATAAATATTTTTGAAGAATTTATTGAGAGAGATTTTTGTAAATTCAACAGACAGTTTACCGAGAGAACCAGGTTAAGTATATAGGACTTTTAATAACCACTAACCTCAAAGAAGATGCTGATATATGTATATATAGAGAAAGAGAGAGAGAGAAAGAGAGAGAGAGAGAGAGAGGGAAGGGAGCTGTCAGTAAGAACGAAAATGATTACTCGTTGGTAATATGCCTAAATTACATTATTTATAACGTATCATATACATCTTTCTATAATACCACCTTTCTACAAGCAGGTTGTTGGTAAGTTATATTAAAAAAATCTTACAACGCTCTTCGTATCCAGTATAATAACGATTTTCAGAGAATTCAGAGGACAGAAGTGAGGCTGATTCACTTCTGTCGCACGTCGGAGATATTTGACATGACTCGCGTCGATTGCTCATAATTGAAAATGCGATTTGCATCTCTGGCGTATAGAGTGTGGCCCAGTAACAATAGGATTCTTATCATGATGACCAGGCTACAGATTACGTACACTATTGCATTAAAGTATATGTTCCAGTAAACAAATAACACAGAAACAATTACTAACCTTAGTCAATACGTGACAATTGTATATATTATAGGTAAATAGTACCATCTAGCGACGACAGTAGGGTTTCACCTATTTCATCGTGAATCGTTCGTAAGAACTGACTATGGAAAAGGCCAAAATGATATCAGATCCTTGACAGATAACGATATAAACATTTCAAACGTGGTGGAGCTACGCAGCGGAATTAATGGGCTGGCTTGACCGGGTAAGGAAAACACTTTCGCAGAATACTAAAGTTAATTAACAGCTTAAGCTTAGCTGTGTTTCGTACAATGCGTGTATTTCTCTAGGAGGTTATTTTTATTGGTAACGAGGCATTCCATCTTAGTCTTCAGATGATCCATCTATATTCTGATTCTTAATCGAGGATAGGTGTTTATGGGCCGGAGCATTCCATTATCATCACGAAGAGTTCACCTGATATAAGGCATATTATATGTATATGATACAGAGAAACAAACTGGTGCTACCAACTTCAAAACTAAAGTCTCATTCATCCAGCCCATTTGCCATGTCTATAAAAGTATATAATAAATTACCCGAATAAAAAAATCATTAAAGACAAAAAACCATTTGTAAAAAAATTAAAGCAATTACTTATAAACAAGTGTTACCTACTATAGCACTTCTGAATTTTTAGAAGATAAAAATATAATATAGATATGTAAATATAAATATGTTAGGTAATAATGAAATGCCATTATACTAAATAAATTACAATAAAAAATTCTAATAAAATTAAAAATGATTCAAATAATTTATTAATAATTCAACCGTGCTAATTATACAACATATAATAATAAATTAATATCAAAATCAATAAATAAATAATAACAATTATAATAGCCGTGTAGTGGCGGTTAAGAATATCCACTACCCCATATCTTCCCGTGGGTGTCGTAAGAGGCGACAGAGGGAGACAGGCAGGAGATGGGCAGCAGCGTCTTCCTGATGACAACTGTGACGTAATAAAAAACTGCGGTTGCCAACCCGCTCGCCAAGCGTGGCAACTATGGCAAATACCCCCCAATGAATAAATACACAAACAGACGGCCCCCAGTCCCCGGCGGCCCCGCTATTCCTGGCTACGGTGGCGACCATGGTAACGGCGGGGCAGGGAGTGCTAAGAATCTCCGGTGGAGGTTCGGTTGCCACCTACGACGACTCGACCTGGCAACATATAACGCACGCACCCTGAAGACTGACGAGAAGATACTGGAGCTGGAAGAAGAGGTAGACAAGTTGCGCTGGCATATTATTGGATTATCCGAGGTCCGAAGAGAGGGGGAGGACACGGCAATCCTCGAGTCCGGCAACTTGTTCTATCACCGGGAGGGCGACCATCTGTCCCAAGGAGGTGTCGGATTTATCGTCCACAAATCTCTCGTCAACAACGTTGTAAAGATTGGGAGTGTGTCGACGAGGGTTGCGTACCTGATACTCAGAATCACCAAACGGTATTCGCTGAAGGTCATTCAGGTTTACGCACCAACCTCGGCACATCCCGATGAGGAGGTGGAGGAAATGTATGAGGATATTTCCAGAGCCATGCATTCCTCCAAAACCTACTACACGGTGTTGATGGGAGACTTCAACGCAAAACTGGGCACAAGAGAAAGCGGTGAGCTGAAGGTAGGGAAATTTGGAGTAGGGCAACGGAACCGAAGGGGCCAGCAGCTGGCCGACTTTATGGAGAAAGAGGGACTCTTTATGATGAACTCTTTCTTCCAGAAGCGGCCCTACAGGAAGTGGACCTGGTCGAGCCCCGACGGTTCGACAAAAAATGAGATTGACTTCATTATGACGACCAGACGCCAACTGTTCAGTGATGTCTCAGTGATCGCAAGGGTGAAAACTGGCAGCGATCACCGAATGGTTAGAGGCACACTGAACCTAAACGTTAAGTTGGAGAGGTCTCGTCTAATGAAGTCAACGCTCCGTCCCCCTCGTGCTCTAATCCAGAATCCCGAAACCTTTCAGCTCGAGTTACGTAACCGCTTCCAGTGCCTAGAAGATTGCAATGCAGTGGACGATATGAACGACAAGCTCGTGGAAACTGTCCATGCGGTCGGAGCTAAGTTCTGCAAGACCCGCCGCAGAAGAACACAAAAACTCTCCGATCACACTCTTAATCTCATGGCTGTTAGACGGGAGATGAGGCTGCAATCGTCAACAGATTTGACAGCATACAGGCAACTGAACAGACAGATCTCCAAATGCATACGGCGAGACTTACGCAACTTTAATACTTCTCGTATTAAAGAAGCGATCGAGCGGAACCAGGGCTCCAAAGTCTTTGCCAGAGATCTGTCTGCCAGAAAGAGCCAACTGTCAAGGCTGAAGACTGAGTGTGGCAACATCGTTTCCGGGACACCTGAGATTTTGAGTGAGATTGAGAGGTTCTATGGGCAGCTGTACACATCATCGTTGGAGCCACACGCAAGTGTGAGTAACGATCCAAGAGCAAGTCTTATCCGACACTATTCCGATGATATCCCGGACATCAGTCTAAGCGAGATTAGAATGGCTCTCCAGCACCTTAAAAACGGCAGGGCCCCAGGCGAGGATGGAATTACAGCGGAGCTTCTGAAAGCGGGTGGAACACCGGTACTTGAAGTCCTTCAGAAGCTCTTCAATTCCGTCCTCCATGGTGGCACTACTCCAGAGGCGTGGAGCAGAAGTGCGGTGGTCTTGTTCTTTAAGAAAGGCGACAACGCTCTCTTAAAGAACTACAGACCGATTTCCCTTCTGAGCCGCGTCTACGTGCTGTTTTCGAGAGTCATTACGAATCGTCTCGCACGCAGACTCGACGACTTCCAGCCTCCCGAACAAGCCGGTTTCCGAAAAGGCTTCAGTACCTTAGACCACATACATACCCTGCGGCAGATTGTACAGAAGACTGAAGAGTACAATCTGCCACTTTGCCTGGCGTATGTGGACTATGAGAAAGCCTTTGATTCCGTCGAAATTTGGGCGGTGCTACAGTCCCTTCAGCGGTGCCAAGTTGACTGTCGGTATATCGAAGTGCTGAAGTGTTTGTACAGTAGGGCTACGATGGCTATCCGAGTACAGAACCAGAGCTTGAAACCTATCCAACTGCAGAGAGGTGTAAGACAGGGTGACGTTATATCCCCGAAACTCTTCACCGCTGCATTGGAAGACGTTTTCAAGCTACTGGACTGGAAAGGATACGGTATTGACATCAATGGCGAGTACATCACTCACCTTCGATTTGCCGACGATATAGTCCTTATGGCAGAATCGCTGGAGGACTTAAGCACTATGCTCAATGACCTCAATAGTGCCTCCCAACGGATAGGTCTTAAGATGAACATGGACAAAACAAAGATCATGTTCAATGTCCATGTCACACCTATGCCGGTAGTTGTTGGGAGCACTATGCTCGAAGTTGTTGACGAATACGTTTACCTGGGATACATATTCCGACTAGGTAAGTCCAACTTCGACCGAGAGGTCAATCGACGGATTCAACTCGGCTGGGCAGCGTTCGGGAAATTACGGCATATCTTTTCGTCAGGTATACCTCAATCTCTAAAAACTAGATTATACAACCAGTGCGTGTTGCCAGTGATGACTTACGGATCTGAGACGTGGTCCTTCACTGCTGGCCGTATGAGGACGCTTAAGGTCGCTCAGCGAGCTATGGAGAGGGCTATGCTCGGAGTTTCTCTGCGTGATAGACTCAGAAATGAGGATATCCGCAGTAAAACCAGAGTGACCGACATAGCCCAACGGATTAGTAAGCTGAAGTGGCAATGGGCCGGCCATATAGCTCGAAGAACCGATAACCGATGGGGAAGAAAGGTTCTCGAGTGGCAGCCTCGTACCGGTAGGCGTAGTGTAGGGCGACCCCCCACTAGATGGAGTGACGACCTGGTAAGACATGCAGGAAGTCGATGGATGCAGGTGGCTCAGGACCGTGCTTTGTGGCATTACTTGGGGGAGGCCTATGTTCAGCAGTGGACTTGTGAAGGGCTGTAATGATGATGATGATGATGATAATAGCCGTATTCCAAATTCAATGTGTGTATGTTTATATAATATAATGAATGTGAATGTTAAATAATTATTTAACAATAATAATAATAAAACAAAATAAATGTTCCTCCTTCATATTATTGCTGTGCCCGTCAGGGTCTACGGAGGTACCATACAACCATGTTACACCTTTTGTAACATATGGAATACAATAAGGTTATTGAGTATTGAAGTGGCTATTGTAGTCCGTGGACACCTGCAACCATTTTAAAAGAAACAAGGCTACAAAATGTGTTACCTCTGAGTACTAAAATGGAATGTCTTACAACCTGTAATTGTACAGGTTGTAAGGTTGTTGAAAAATTCCATTTCAGTCCTAGCCAATTTTCACACCTCCGACCGGTACACAGTAATACAAGCAGTAGTATTTGGTGGCATTAGATAAGAGCGTGCTTCATAACCCACTTAGAAATGAGAGTTATCCTGTGTTCAACTGTAGAATCTATTTAGACCGTATATTTATTTATTTTTAACATAATATATGAAATCGTAATACCGCATATGGACATAATAATAAAATTAGAATTAAACATTTGTTTAATTCTAACTTCATCATATTATTTTTTTAGTAGTTATTGTGTAAAGTTTCATTTCAGTTTTTTTTATAGAGTAGGATGACAAATGAGCACACAGTACCCCTGATGTTAAGTGGTTGCTGTAGCCCAGACATCTACATCTCTAGATTACGAATCAAAATGCAGATGCGTTGTCACCCGTGAAGACTAATATTGAATACTTCGTTTCCAGTAAAAACGGTCTCCGGTTCTCTAAACTCACCATACGAAACACAACAGCATTAAGCTACTATTTTACGCTGGTATTCCGTGATCCCTCGCCGGTTGAGCCGACCCATTCGTGCTACAACTATACTACCAATATGACTGCAGCATGACTCTACCACGTAGAATAGTGTCTTGTTTAGTTAAGTTTACAGCAATTTATTAAGCGGATAGTGTTTTTTTGTTAATTTTTATTAATCTTTAATTTTTGAAAATGGAGAAATTCAAACATCGCGCATTTATCAAGTATTTGTTTCAAGAAAGAGTAACGTCGAAACAGATTAACGAAGATATGGTGGCAACTTTAAAAGAATTTGTTCTATGCAGATCATTAAAGATGACCGCCGAGGACGGCTATTAACTTCGACTAGTGAAGAAAATATCGAAAAATATTGTGACTAAGTATTGTCGGACCGTAAATTACGTTACTATGTACTAACAATATAGATGAGAGCATAGGCATATCTTCGCCAACACGCATTGTGGCAGCGCAGCGGACTATTCCTTGCCCAAAAACCCTCTCAGAAATGAGAGGAGGCCTATGCCCAGCAGTGGGACGTATATAGGCTGTAACTTTACTTCACTTTTATAGGCATATCTTATGAATGAACTTATAGATAATATAACTCATTATGAATTCGGGTTTCCTAAGGTTTCTGCAAAATAGATAACGAAATTTCTTTGCAAAATGCAACTGAATATCGATTTCGCACGATTATTTGGAGTTGTTTAAGGTCGATCCACAAGACTTCTTATGGAGATTTATTATTATTCTTGAAATCAGGATCCATTACGAATATTCCGGAGGCAAATAACAATCAAAAGAGTGGGAAAGACCACATTCCCTGCCTCCGACAAAAGCTAAAGTGATTTTGTCCGTAAACAAGGTTATGGCATCAGTAATCTGGGATTCGAAGGGTGTTATTACGGTCAATTAATCGATTGATTACATTAAGCACTGCCACTGCCGATTTCTTCCGCGCAGTACGTACGTACCTACTCATAAATCTAATTGTAAAAACTACGTTATGAGTATTAGTAGTACATTAGTATTAGTACATTATAAGATGTTGCAGTTTAGCTACACTGTCGTGGTTTGCTGACAATAAGCTATTCATATGATAATACTAAAAGGAGCTATCAAAGAAATCGTTTAGTATTTAATCGAGTTGAAAAAACGAGGTTGTTCTCTATTTGAAGCGTATGTATTTCTGAGTACTAAGATAGAATGCCCCGTTTCCAGTAAAAGAGTCTTCGTTAGAATTAAGCTGCTATTTTACGCTGGTATTCTTTAAGAGCGTGCTCTGACCCCGGTTGAGCCGACCCATTCGTGCTAAAACCATAATATAGTTGCAGCGTATCTCTTCCACGTATATAATTTATGTTTACCTATTTGTTGGAAACAACTGTACTGATTTTTTTTCCATGTCTTTTATGTGCGAGCAGCTTCGCAGGTCTAGAGAGACCGGTATCACTGTGACCTAAAAGCTCTATTGTGATCGCTGCTATGGCTATAGTTCACTGCTAATAGTACGTCTTCAATGAATAGAAAGAGTTGCTTAGCTGTGAGAAATTTCACTTCTTCTGGATGGAATACATAGTTTCCCAGATAAGTGTAATGTTTGCGCATTAAGGGTCCGCAATCAATTAAGATGTGCAGATGCGTTTCATTCTCTAAGGAACAAGACCGGAACATCCTTGAGTTGCTTAGTACCAGGGTGGACATGTGTTTCCAAGACAAGTGTCCAGTCCAGGGCTCTTGCCAGAATGCTCAATTTATTTATACTTAATCCCAGATCCTCTGAAGCGAATTTACGATCAAAAGGTTTTAAAAGGTTTTGGGACTAGTGTGTCAGACCAGATCTTTGTGATTTATTATGCTACCAGCGATCGGGCTAGCTTTTTGAGATTCCACAAAAAGGCTCGGGTCTAAATTGTTTACTCCACCGTGCAAGCTTGTGGGCAAGTTCATTGTCAATACACATACCCACGTGATACGGAACCCATATTTAAACGATCCTGTTGTTACATCCCAGGGCGTTTGGATGGTTCACGTAGTCGTCAACTAGTTTCAAGTTAACGCAGTTTTACCTCAGCGCTAGCAGTGCTGCTTCTATCAGAGTTTATATAGATTATGTGGTTGACGTAGTGTTTTTGCTGGCTGATTTCCGCAAACTGATACAATAGCTGGTTGGCAAAGATTTTTGCCTGGAAGATAGAGGTGAATCTACCCAAATTCATTCTAAGTCTGAATTTGGGGCGTTCCCCATAAATTCCAAAGACTAGGTCAAGGCCCATTTTTGACCCATCAGTATAACATATAAAGCTACCGACCTCACAGATAACCTGGCCCTTCAGCCAGTCTTCTCTGGAGGGTAGTTCCACTATATAAAATATAAATATATTTTATTAAAAGTGTATAGTGGACGCATGATATCTGAGATTATGCATAAGAACGGTGTTTCCTTAATTGAGTCGAGCATGGATCTCAATCTATATGAAAGCAAGCTCAAACCGCCCTGGGCATTAATTCTATATTAAATAGCCTTCACCTCCTTGTCTAGATAAAGATGAAGGGGTGATAGGCATAGAAGTGCATTAAGAGCCGCTCCAGGCGATGATCGCATCGCTCCAGTTGCTATTAAGCGGGCAGTCTTTGTTGACAATTTAGTCTGTCTTCAGTCGTCTATTTGTTGGCCTTATTACACCAGATAGTAGAGGCGTAGGTAAGAGTCGGCCTCACTACGCTGCTGTATAGCCATTGGATCGTACTGAGACGCAAGCCCCAAATGTTCCCAACTATGCGACTGCACGTACCTAAAGAAATTTTAAATTATGCCGTACGTTGCTAAAGTAAGAGTTCTACGATTGTTTTGGTCGATTGTTATGCATAATTACTTAACATCGGTGGAGAATAGTACTACTTCACCAGAAAGTTTTGGTATGACAAATTTGTCCAACAGTCTCTTTTTGGTAAATGGTATTATACAATTTTTATCAGCATTAGCTGATAAACTGTTATCCCTACACGCGTTATTTATGGTGTTTAGGGCTCTTTGTATGATTAATGATAAAGTAATTTGGAAAAAGTACGTTATCATTAGTCATACATAACCTAGTGTGTCAAAGCGAAGGTCTTGTATATCTTGTACAATAGTTGGTTAACCGCAAGAGTTCAAAGAAGGGGTGATATAACACCTCCTTTTGGACAGCTTCTTGTAGATGCAACCTTAACCAAAGTTTGAAACAGCGCTATTTTGACCTTTCTGTATGAGAAAATCGACTGAGACGTCAGGCTCTCAATCAGCAGTGATGTGGGGCTAATGTCAAAGGCTCCCTCAATATCTAGAAGGGCACAAAGAGCTATTCCTTTATCCTCCAGCGTTTTTTCGGCCCCGTACATAGCACTGATCCGGTTTGTTTCCGTAGAGTTGCCTCTAGAGTAAACACACTGGTAGCTAGAGCTACATCTCTAATATATATATTTATAAACTTTTCCAGGACTTTCGTAAAGCATAGTCCTTTCTATCAGCCTTAGGTATAAATAAAACTTTGACAATTGTTCTTTGACAACTTGTTCTGAAGATTTTCACCAGATAAGAAATAAAGGTATCGATACCCCTTTGTAGTTGGATGGGAGTTTGCTGCACCAGGCTTGGCACTATTATATATGCAACTCCATACCAGTCCCCATTACAACGCCTTCATAGAACTCTGAAAGAGTTCAAGGCAAAAGTTTTATGTGACCCCAGGAAATGAGTATAGGCTTACCAGGCGATTGGAGATGAGAAATTCATAAAGTAACTCACCTTTTACGTTGATGTTAATGCTTCTCCTGGCTGTGTGGTGAGCATTAGCATCATACCTCACCACAAGTTCGGCGTTGTGTTTTCGGGCGAACTCCGCAACACGTTCTAAATCGGTAGCAGGATCTGAGTTCTCTCCGGGAAGATGGCTAAGCAATCAATTACTCTGGCCCCTGTGCATCCCTAAAGATTTATGAAGGCTGTAACCAGGTCGTCGTTGTAGTACTCTGAAACGGATAAAAGTTCAATTTTTATATTGTTAATTATACAAGCTCTGGGTCTACTGCCTTCAATATTAACTAATATCATACCAGCAGCCGCCTTGGGTCTCAGTCACTCTCACTGATGACGTTCTAGTCACACCCCGTAAGGTAGAGGGCTGGGAGTATTGGAATTGGGGTAGTTCTGGCTCCATTACTACGTCAGAGCCGCTCCTGATCCTAAAAGTTGTTATCTAACAACCAAGGATGACTCGCCTGCTGCACGGAAAGTCTCCGCCGATGAATCGTCCAGAGAAAAGGTTACTAGAGACCCATTCTTCTCGACCCGACGGTGGAGAATTATCCAGAGCTTAGTACTGAGCCCTTTATTTTGTGCCCTCTACAGCACGGCCACCTCATCTGGAGAGTCAGCTTCGCTACGGGGCAGATATGTGATACTCAGTGAAGGCTTAGGCAGTTTGCCCTGGGCATCATTGAGAGCTCTGCCTCCGGCCAGGGTTTCAGTATTCCAACTTCATCCACAATGCAGTCCTGGCTTGCCATATTTCGAAAATTGCGGTCCCGCTCTTAGCTGTACCTCACAGGCTATCTTAGCGAAAGCCTGTGTTAGTACCCAGTGTACTAGCCGCATCTGCTCTATTATCATAGGATTCGAATTGCAAATTCCTATACGTGCAGAGCCAGCTAAGGTACAAAAGCTGAGCTTCCCCGTTGCTTGCTTCACAGATATATTGGGCTGATCTTTGGGAGTTTCCTCCTCAGATCGACTGTGTTTCTTCTCCTTTGTAACCGGGGGAGGTTTGGACAGAGGGATCTCGCCCCAAGGCTTCTGGCAGAGAGAGAAAGAGAGAGAGAGGTCCTCTTCGGAACCTATCTCAGCTGCTACTAGCCTCCTGTACCTCTTCTGTGCTGCCCCACTAAGCTTTTGAGGTCTAGCGAACTTTTTCTTATCCCATTCCTGGTGCGTTACCGATTGTGTTTCGGCTGCAGACGTGCCCTAAAGTTCACGGCTCGTCTCAGTTTGTGGTGTTGTGTTGCAGGCTGTTGGTTAGACTAAAATAGCCTCTCCCAGACCTACAAACAGTTCCATTGAAGGAGAATTTAGTTTTTCAAAATGTCGATTTTCGTCCATTTTGGTCCCACGATTAGCTAGAGAAATATTCAGTCACCCACAGTAGCCCCATATGCCGAGAGAAGGGCTAAAATACAACCCAAATCACCCTCGTCTCGGGTAGGCACCGTTTGCGATCCCGATGGATGCGTAGCTGGGGGGAGTCCAAGGTGCTAAACGTACCGTTACGAGCTTGAGGTTCGTGACAATAAAAATTGCCGATAAAATTACCTAAATTAACACTTTAATTTACTTTACACAAATTAAAACTTAAAACACTAATAATTAAACACACTAATTCACTTTATTCCGCTCCGAAGCTTCGCTTGTTTCGCCACTTCAATACTGCCTCGATCGCATCTTGCAGCGCCTATTTATTTAAATTAGCAAAGAAGCATCCGGAATATTCAAGTGAATGCGCGCAAAGGGACGAGTGTGCGAGTGTAGATTTTCTAGAAACTTAGTTCTTCGGATGGCGCTGTCGGTTGATAGATTTGTGATGTCATTTTCTGCAAAGCTCCCTTCGCTCTCGTTCCTGACACTAGATGGCGCAAGTTGACTTATTCACGCAACACTGCCCCCCTCCTAAGACATGCTCGTCCCGAGCATTATCGGTCCCATAATAACGCGCCAAGCGATCCACATGGACGATCTTAGGAGTCCCTCTTGCGCCTTTCTGTATCCGGTAGGTCACATCGTTGATCCTGGTTACAATCCGGTACGGGCCGTCCCATTTAGCTTGAAGCTTAGGAGATTTCCCTTTGCTGCGGACTGGATTGTGCAACCACACTAATGAACCTTCGTTGAACCCTTTATTGTTCATTTTGCGGTCGTACCGGGTTTTCATTTTCTCAGACATTTGCTGGCCCGATTGTCTGACGTGTTCATAAATGTCATTCATTTTGTTCCGCAAGTCATTTGCATAATCGGTTATACTGCGTGGGGCATCAGGTGGTATTCCGGTGATCAGGTCTGCAGGCAGCCGTAATTCTCTTCCAAAGTTTGCGAAAGCTGGTGTCACTGCTGTACTTTCGTGAACAGAACTTCGATATGACAACAAAAACGGTTGTATGTGCTTGTCCCAATCTCGTTGCCGATTGTCTACAACTTTTGCTAGGTACCTCTCCAATGTCTGATTAAATCGTTCTACCATTCCATCAGATTGCGGATGATAAGAAGTCGTTCTTGTTTTATGAGTACCCATAACTCGGCAAGTTTCCTGGAATATTTGAGACTCAAAATTCCTTCCTTGATCGCTGTGGATCTCTAAAGGTACTCCAAAACCACAGAAGACTTCATGAACTAGTTTATCTGCAACTGTTGAAGCTTCTTGATTTGGAATGGCGAAGACTTCTGGCCACTTAGTGAAGTAATCCATCACAGCCATGAAATACTTGTTACCGCTTTCACTCTCCGGAAACGGCCCCGCCACGTCAATGGCTATTCTCTCCCATGGTGCACCAACATTGTACAACTTCAATGCACCTCTACTACGAGTCTGAGGTCCCTTTACAGCCGCACAACTTGTACATTTGCGACACCAGTCCTCGACATCGTTTCGACAGTGGACCCAATAAAACCGTTCTCGGATCTTCAGTAGAGTTCGTTTAACTCCCAGATGGCCTCCGGAACAATCATTATGGTACAGCTGTAGAACATCCGGTACTTTAGTTTTAGGGACAATCATTTGCAAATGACAGCTGTCTCCCCTAACATTTTCCTATTTACGGCACAGAACTCCATCCTGAAGCTGTCCCATTGGGCCCAATAGTTTTTAGTGGTTGAACTCATTCTCATCGCTGATACGTCGCTCCACTTAGGCTTGGGAGCACTGGCCTTTATCCATTCCATAAACGGCTTGATGTCCGGATCTTCCTGTTGTACATGTTGTAAGCTGTCCTTCCATTCGTTGCTGAGGTGGTCCGTCCTGAGCATCCTCACGGATACCTCTTCCTTACTCTCTTGCCTAGTACAATGGTTGCAATCTTCAGGACAAGGTCTTCTTGACAATGCATCTGCGTTGCCGTGAGATTTTCCGCTGCGATGTTCGATCTCAAAGTCGTATTCTTGCAGTAGTTCAATCCACCTCGCAACTTGTCCTTCTGGATTTTTAAACTGCAATAGCCATTTTAGTGCAGCATGGTCAGTTCGTAAGTGAAACTTTCGTCCCAGAAGATATTTGCTAAAATGCTGCAACGACTTTACCACAGCGAGCAATTCGCGTCTTGTGACACAATAGTTCCTTTCCGGTTTTCACAACGACTTGCTGAAATACGCTATCACGACCTCTTGGTCACCATTCCGTTGAGACAACACACCGCCAAGTCCTATATCACTTGCATCTGTGTCAACTATAAATTCTTTGCTTGCATCAGGGTATCCCAAAATAGGTGTTTTGCACAGACGGTCCTTGAGCTCCTGGAATGCGATATTGCAACTTTCATTCCAGCAGAAATGTCGCTTCTCCTCGGTTAACTTGTGCAGAGGTTTGGCTATATCTGCAAAGTTCTTCACAAATCGCCGGTAATAGGAGCACAAACCCAAAAATGCTCTAACCTGCGTCTTGTCTTTTGGAACCGGCCAATCCTTGACAGCGGCGATTTTCTCTGGATCTGTGCGGATACCTTCTTCCGATACTACAAACCCCAAAAAGTTAACTTGCCGTTGGAATAGTGAACATTTCTTCGGGCTCAACTTGAGGTTGGCACTCTGAATCTTCATGAGCACGCGTTCCAGGTTTTGAAGGTGTTCCTCAAACGTACGGCCTACGATGATGATGTCATCCAAGTAGACCAGACAGGCATCGCCAATTAGCCCGGTAAGTACAAGTTCCATCAGCCTTTCAAACGTTGCTGGAGCATTGCACAACCCAAACGGCATTACTTTAAATTGCCACAGACCCTTTCCCGTCGAGAACGTAGTTTTCTCCTTGTCCTTAGGGTCAATTTCAACTTGCCAGTAGCCACTTTTTTAGATCCAGCGTGCTAAATCACTTTACTCCTGTAAGCATGTCCAGCGTGTCATCAATTCTTGGCAAGGGATAGCTGTCCTTCTTCGTATCGTCGTTCAGACGGCGGTAGTCAACACAAAACCGCATGCTGCCATCCTTCTTCTTCACCAGCACCACTGGTGAACACCATGGACTAGAGGAAGGTTCATTAACACCATCCTTCACCATTCCTTTAATCATGGTTTCCACTTCCTTTTCACGTGCTACCGGCAATCTTCTTGGCCGCTGACGGATAGGCAATTCTTCTCCTGTGTTTATTTTGTGTTGAACTAAGCCAGTCTTTCCTATGTCAGCATCGTTCGATGAGAATACATCGGCGTACTTGAGTAACAACTTCTTCGCCTTGACCAATTCGTTCGGGGAGAAGACACTGCGACAGTCTTCCAAAAGTGTGGTCACTCTCGTTTCTGCATCCTTGCTGGGGGACTCACTCGATATATATTGGCACCGACGTAACCAATCCACTTCCTCACAAGTACCAATCAGTGTGCCTTTTTCTATAATCTGTTCCCGGTCGCAAAGGTTCAGCACACGTACTCCTGAGATGTCAGTGGTCCTGACCAAGGTTCGAGCCACTTTCCATGGAAGGTCATTGTTTACCCTTTCCACAAGTACACAACGGTGAGCTTGCCCAGCGTTTCGAGGAAGACTAACCGGAACAATCGTTTCCGATCTCGGCGGAAGAACAATCTTCTTAATGCTGTACACGTTCCCTGGTAACGCACCTTCCATAAAAAGTTCCTCCTGTCCACATTTCAAAACACCTTGCTTAACGTCGATCTCACAACAATTATTCCTCATAAAGTCTAGGCCTAGGATGCAGTCGTCCATTATATCAGCCACGATGACATTATGCAGGTAGATCACGTTACCTAGCTTCAACTCCATCTCCTTCTCTCCACGGACGGGTATTCACTGACCGGTGGCTGTTACCAAATTAATGCGTTCTCGGTTGTATGCGGAGTCCCCAAGGAACTGACTTATAAGTTGGGAACTAACAACCGTACGAGAGGCTCCAGTGTCTTGCGATTGCGATTGCGGAGCGTCGATTCTTCATGAAGAATCGACGCTCCGGGAAGTCTGCAGTCTGTGAATACGTACAGGATCGCCCCCGTCACTACATCAGATTTGATAGACCGCAAATCCGATGATTCGCGAGGCTATTGAAATCAAAAAACATCCTAATTTCAATAGAGAAGATGGCTGGGTGCTACCATCTGCTTGGGATCCTATAATAAATAAAATTAAATCCCAACCCAAGCATACAACTGCAAGACTTCAAGATACCATAAGTTCATACTGCATAGATCGGAACAAAAGTTAAATTTTAATCTATGGTAACCGCAGTTAACTATGACATATGGACGTTGAACATCTCAGTCCCGCCCGTGACCATGAGTGCTGTAAAGCGTTCGAAACGTCGGGTATTTAAAAAGTTAAATATACGCGATAAATTCCGTAAAAACTAGTATTATTTCAATATATCCTCTATTGCGAATCAAAATACACATGCGTTGTGACCCGTGAGGACTAAGATGGAATGCCTCATTTCCAGTAAAAATGATCTCCGGTTCTCTAAGCTACCATACCATACGAAACATAGCAGCGTTGAGCTGCTTTTACATTGGTATTCTGTGAAAGCTTGTTCCTCCCCTGGTCGAGCCGACCCATGTAAACTACGACTGTACTACTAATATAGCTGCAGTTTGGCTCTACTACTATATAAAATATCTGATATCCGCAGTAGAACCGGAGTAACAGACGTAGCCCAACGGATTAGCAAGCTAAAGTGGCAATGGGCCGGCCATATAGCTCTAAGAACCGACAACCGATGGGGAAAAAAGGTTCTCGAGTGGCAGCTTCGTACCGGTAGACGTAGTGTTGGGTGATCCCCAACTAGATCAAGTGACAATCTGGTAAGACATGCAGGAAGCCGATGGATGCAGGTGGCTCAGGACCGTGCTCTGTGGTATTCCTTGGGGGAGGCCTATGTTCAGCATAGGACTTGTGAAGTGTTATAATAATGATGATAATAATGATGAGGTACAACTAAAAACTCTGGTGAATATTCTCTGCTTCATAGATTAAACAATGTATTAGTTTTGCTACGTCTTAATTTATTACTCAAAAGGTGTGCCTTCAAAATAAGCCTCTTTTTGTATTCCTGTCTTACTTTCCTTCCATAATATCATTTTATAAAATGTATTTCGACTCATATCTTATTACAGGATATTTGATTAAATCCTGTCCAATAATATTACTCTGCAATAAATGGCCAACGTCATTGTTTCCTTTCTTATAAGGTCGCCTTTTGTTTCTAATTTCAATCTGAATGTAGTGGTACATTTCTGAGAATAATCTCTTTGATTGCTTTGATGTCTTTTGGTCTTATCGAATTGCGGCCCCATTGGGCTATGAGAGTGAGGGAGTAAAGACTAGAGTGCAACTGTAGTTGCGCATATACTTGTGCACTATAACACTGACCTATGTAAAACATTTTCTGCTTAGTTGTAATATTGACAGGCAGATTAGGTCTGAAAAAATCATACTCCATAAACCTATTCAGTACATTCATTTTTACTTATTTGAGTTTTGGTATATATTATATTGTATTTAATACTTATTATATTTTGAATAGTAGGTTACATAAAATTATACACGCATACATACACACAAAAATATATATATATATATATATATATATATATATATATATATATATATATATATATATATTATGCGGTATGCGGTATGTATGTGTGTTTATATATTTCATATGTATTTTATTTATATGTAACAATCTTTTTCGTAAATTATAAAATCACTATTTAATTACATACGGTTTCAGAAATCTAACTCAAAATAAGTGTAAAACTAGGTTTTCTTCGTTTTTTAGGCGAGAACTTTTTATCGAATCGTGTTTCCGCTTCAACAGTTTTGAAGATTATAAGTTCAAGTTTAATGTATCCAAATAGAAAACTCTTAGGTCCTATAGATACCGGGATCCACATAGCTCTATATCACCAAAACAGCATTATATGGACTCTCAAATATTTCACAGTGGTAGGACTTTCGCCTATAAGTTCGTTTTGTTTGTAGTCACTCTCCTACTATTTCTGACGCCAAATAGCACTGCTTGCAACTCTCTCTTCCAGTACAAAATGTACAGAATGCCAGTATAAATACAGGCTTTAAAGCATTCCTTCTTAATCCTCAGAATTGATAACGCATCTGCAGTGTTCTTAATTTGAAGTTCGCTGTAGGTTTCCCCATGGACCACAGAAGCCAATTACCATCAAGTAGACTGTGAGGTCGTATTGTCGTATTGTCACTTCATTTTTAAATAAATAACCCAAAAGAAAATAACTATACTGTGTCTGAACCATAAATAAGTTTTTATTAAGAAATGTAATATAATACATAGTTTGCACTAGAAAAGTTTTTTTATTTATACATAAAACATAAACACTCACGCCTGTCACCCAGAGGGGTAGGCAGAGATTACGGACTTCCATTTGGCACGATCCTGACATACCTCTTTCGCCTCCTTTACATCCATATATCTACGCATACATGCTCGTCGGTTAAGGGTACTTCTAACGTGGCCCATTTTCAAAATATCGCCAATTTGGTCGACAAACTTTTTTCTAGGGCGTCCCTTCCCGACTCGGCCGTTCACATTTGCCATATAAATTTGCTTTGTCACTCTTTCATCATTCATTCTTTCTACGTGACCAAACCACCGAAGCATTCCTTTCTTAATCCTGGTCACAACATCATCTTGCATACCACATTTATCTCTTATCACGCAATTTCTCACCCTGTCATTCAGATTAAACCCTAGCATATTTCTTAAAGAATGCATTTCTACAGCATTTATTCTACTTTCGTGCTTCTTCTGCCACACCCAGCTTTCACTACCATACATTAACGTAGGGACTAACACAGCATTATGAATTACCATACGTGCCTGTTTTGACACATTCTGGTTCTTCATAATAGAGCGTAGTGCCCCATTCACTCTATTCCCTGCATTTACTCGTCGTTCTATATCCCTATCATATCTACCATCCCTGCTAAATACACATCCCAAATACACAAACTCATCCACTTGCTCAATTAACTCTCCTTCTATTCTTATTTCACATACCGTTTTTTTATTTATACGAGTAGAATAAGGCTACAAACGAAAACAGCTATATGTTTTTTAATGTGATGTGAAGAATCGACGCTCCGGGAAGTCTGCAGTCTGTGAACACGTATAGGATCGCCCCCGTCACTACATCAGATTTGATAGACCGCAAATCCTCGCTAAAGAACACCGATTCCTTCCAAGGATGATTCGCGAGGCTATTGAAATCAAAAAACATCCTAATTTCAATAGAGAAGATGGCTGGGTGCTACCATCTGCTTGGGATCCTATAATAAATAAAATTAAATCCCAACCCAAGCATACAACTGCAAGACTTCAAGGTTCCATAAGATCATACTGCATAGATTGGAACAAAAGTTAAATTTTAATCTATGGTAACCGCGGTTAACTATGACATATGGACGTTCAACATCTCAGTCCCGCCCGTGACCATGAGTGCTGTAAAGCGTTCGAAACGTCGGGTATTTAAAAAGTTAAATATACGCGATAAATTCCGTAAAAACTAGTATTATTACAATGTGTAGTGTTCGCGTAAATATAAGAAATCATAGAGGATATATCATCATTCATCATCATTACAGCCCTTCACAAGTCCACTGCTGAACATAGGCCTCCCCCAAGTAATGCGACAAAGCACGGTCTTGAGCCACCTGCATCCATCGACTTCCTGCATGTCTTACTAGGTCGTCACTCCATCTAGTGGGGGGTCGCCCTACACTACGCCTACCGGTACGAGGCTGCCACTCGAGAAACTTTCTTCCCCATCGGTTATCGGTTCTTCGAGCTATATGGCCGGCCCATTGCCACTTCAGCTTACTAATCCGTTGGGCTATGTCGGTCACTCTGGTTTTACTGCGGATATCCTCATTTCTGACTCTATCACGCAGTGAAACTCCGAGCATAGCCCTCTCCATAGCTCGCTGAGAGACCTTGAGCGTCCTCATACGGCTAGCGGTGAAGGACCACGTTGATAATAGAGGATATATGTATATATATATATATATATATGTAGTCTGTGGGCCACAGCCACCACTTACCATCAGGTTTACTGTGTGCTCGTTTGTCACCTTTCTCTTATGAAAAAAAGAGAAACCCCGAGAATAGCCCTCTCCATAGCTCGCTGAGCGACATTGAGCGTCCTCATCATATCATACTATTGTGCTCCTTATTGTTCTATAAAGAACGTTTCCAAAGGACTCTCCTTTCCATGTTTGTCCAGTTTCTGTGTTTAGTGACGAAGGAAGGAGACCCGACGGTATTATTTTGGCTCCTTGAAAGAGAGGTAAAAATCTCGTATCGTGATTTTACGTTCGTAGATACTGTTGCAGCCTCTCATTCCAGTAACATTTGCTTATGGTTAAGCAGCTTCAAAGGCGGCTGTAATTAATTAAATGATGCAAATGTGTATCTCTGAGATATAGGAATACATGAGTGCCATTTTGCTGTAGACCTTGAGATCTGCGTACACTGAAGTTTTTTTTATAGCATAGGATGGCAAACGAGCACACAGTCCACCTGATGGTAAGTGGTTGCTGCAGCATATAGATATCTACATCTATACTCGATTACAAATCAAAATGCAGATGCGTTGTCACCCGTGAGGACTAAGATGGAATGCCTCGTTTCCAGTAAAAAGGGTCTGCGGTTCTCTACACTCACCATACGAAACACAGCAGCTACTATTTCACGTTGGTATTCTGTGAGAGCGTGGTCATTCCCCGGTCGAACCGACCCATTCGTGCTGCAATTATATTACTAATATAACTGCAGCATGGCTCTATAAAAGAATTAAAAAAAATACTTTCAATAACAATTATGAATATATATATATAATCTATCCCACTAAAAACATTTCATGAATTTATCGCGTATATTTAACTTTTTAAATACCCGACGTTTCGAACGCTTTACAGCACTCATGGTCACGGGCAGGACTGAGATGTTCAACCAAAGAACATATAGCTGATGTGAAGAATCGACGCTCCGGGAAGTCTGCTGTCTGTGAACACGTACAGGATCGCCCCTGTCATTACATCAGATTTGATAGACCACAAATCCTCGCTAAAGAACACCGATTCCTTCCAAGGATTCGCGAGGCTATTGAAATCAAAAAAACATCCTAATTTCAATAGAGAAGATGGCTGGGTGCTACCATCTGCTTGGGATCCTATAATAAGTAAAATTAAATCCCAACCCAAGCATACAACTGCAAGACTTCAAATACCATAAATTCATACTGTGTAGATCGGAACAAAAGTTAAATTTTAATCTATGGTAACCGCGGTTAACTATGACATCTGGGCGTTGAACATCTCAGTCCTGCCCGTGGCCATGAGTGCTGTAAAGCATTCGAAACGTCGGGTATTTAAAAAGTTAAATATACGTGATAAATTACGTAAAAACTAGTATTATTTTAATGTGTAGTGTTCGCGTAAATATAAGAAATAATTATGTAATCCACTACCGCCTATTATCATCCCGTGGGTAAGAAGCAATAAGAGAATCAAAACAGGACGTGGACAGCAATATCTTGATAATTTTACATGGTAGAGCCATGCTGCAGCTATATTAGTAGTATAATTGCAGCACGAATGGGTCAGTTCGACTGGGGAAGGATCACGCTCTCACAGAATACCAGCGTCAAATAGCAGCTTACCGCTGCTGTGTTTCGTATAGTGAGTGTAGAGCACTGGAGACCCTTTATACTGGAAAAGAGTCATTCCATCTTAGTCCTTACGGGTGACAACGCATCTGCATTTTGATTCGTAACGAGCACACAGTCCACCTGATGGTAAGTTGTTGCTGTAGATGTCTACATCTACATCTATCCTCGATTACGAATTAAAATGCAGATGCGTTATCACCCCTGAGGACTAAGATGGAATGCCTCGTTTCCAGTAAAATGGGTCTCTGGTTCTCCACACTAACCATACGAAACACAGCAGCATTAAGCTACTACTTTACGCTGGTATTCTGTGAGAGCGAAGTCCTTCCCCGGTCGAGCCGACCCATTCGTTCTACAACTATACTCCTAATATAACTGCAGCATGGCTCTACCACGTATAAATCCCGTAATTAATGGATTGAAATGAAGTTGTACGAAAGCCATTTTTATTAGGTCTTTAATCATCTGCAGCATACAGGAAATGATAGACAGACAGACGGACGCAGTGGTTCCGTTGGTGTTCTGTTTAACTGAATTTGGCACGGAACAATTTTTTTTAAATAAACATTAGTCCGTTAAAAATAAATAGGCAATCCACCAATGCCAAACAGAAATAGCACTCGAAAATTCTTTTTAGATATTTATGTGTTTTCACTTCTATACAAATTGTTTCACTTTAATGAATGAGTTTGGTTTAGGAACGTTTACTAGGCTAATGTAAACAAATAACAATTAACCGTTACGTCATGATCTTAGTACCGACCCCGTGCCATTAGTAATCAAATCCAAATTGATTAAAGTATTTTTTAAGGCTTAATAAAAAAAATCTTTTGACATTAATTTAACAAGGGAGGACAACTCACTTAATTATTATTACTTGAGCTAATGTTTCTGATATTTACGTCAATACAACCCATTGAAAATTGCTGCACGTTTTGTTTGTTACACTAGGTACTCAAATAAAAATGTATCTTATGTCTACGAAACAGAATATATTTTGAGAACATAGAACCCTTCTAGATAACTAACATAGAACACGAACGGACGAGCTTCTTCTTTCAATAATTACGATTATTTAATTAAATTATTTGTACATACATACATAAAAACTCACGCCTGTCACCCAGAGGGGTAGGCAGAGACTACAGACTTCCATTTAGCATGATCCTGACATACCTCTCTCGCCTCTTCCACATTCATATATCTACGCAAACATGCTCGTCGGTTAAAGGTACTTTTAATTTGGCGCATTTTTAATATATCGCCAATTTGATCGACAAACTTTTGCCTAGGACGTCCCTTTCCAACTCTTCCATTCACTTCCGCAACATATATTTGCTTTGTCAGTCTTTCCTCATTCATTCTTTCTACATGACCAAACCACCACTGAAGCATTCCTTTCTTAATCCTGGCCACCACGTCATCCTGCAACCTACACTCTTCTTTTAGCACACAGTTTCTCAAATAAATTATTTGTACATTTTCAAAAGTATGGGATCAATATGTGTCATTTAACAATTATGTATGTGTGTTTATAATTATTTAAAAAGAAAATGGAACTTTAAATTGTATGTAGTCTTTGTTAACGATGACATTAGAATGTCAATCACGTCAGTACCCCTCGTGATCATGGGTGCTGTAAAGTGCCTGAAACGTCAGGAATTTAAAAAAAAACTGTCATTTGTAGGACTGCACGTCAGAAGTGAAAACTTTTTAGCTTCACAAACTTGTAAACATTATTTTTGGATTGTTAAGAAATATTTAGTTAGGAAGTATGTTTTATAAGAAATTATTTTCATCAACGTATAACAAAATTTTCGTTTGTAATAAAATTGCCGTTTTACATGAAAAATAATAATTTTTATATTAAAATATTTGAGCGTGACGTTCACGCGAGTTCAGTGCTTTTTCCTCATCCCAAAAGTGCCCAACACGCCTAAAGAAGTTATCACTTCAAAAAGTTAAAATTAGGCGCGACAAGATCCTTAAAATTTGTTTTAATCCATGTGTAGTTTTTACGTAAATATAAGAAAACATTATAATAAAAGCTTGTTCATTTTGTCTGTGTCATAATGCGTAGAAAGATCAATCACTTTTCATTTATATTAGTGTGAATATATTTTTACACGTTGTTAATACATTAATTTGTTTGTAAAAGCACTATTTATTTTAACTCGGTAATAGACAATCTGTAAGATGTTTATGTTAATGCGTGAAAAAGAACTTGTAAGGGTGTGAATTATGATTGTTAGTTTTATAACGTCAGTGATAAATGAGCCAACATTCCACCTGATGTAGGGATGCCGTCACCTAGTTTAACAATGCCGGAGAATTACACAAAAACCCCGAGCTTTTAGTTAAATAGAGATTTTATTCCGGACGTCATTCAAAAAAATTGTCCTCCCAGGGGAAAGGACCGGCGGGTTATGTCGAACTCGACGACGACGCATATTAGCAGACACGCGAACGCTTTCGCATGGATTTGTGACCACACCAGCGCAGCTTCTTTCTTCTTCTCAGGCAAGGCGCAACAGTACACAAGACGCGCCTCCCTACTGACGGCGTTACGACGTCTTGTTTTCAAGTACTCGTAAATGTGTTTGTTGTTAATGAGGAATAAAACTTGCTCAGTTGGTGGACCTTTGTGCGGCGGGAACTGCTCAGTGCTTGCATAGTGCAGTGCGTCAGAAGGAATGTGGGTTGCGGTGGTGCAGCGTGCAGAAGCGGATAGGGGGGGGGATAGTCTTAAGGGTCGCGGACGCAGCTGTCTAGATACCGGCTCCTAGACTTACTTGATGTTTACTCAACACACGATGCTCCGCGACTCCTGCGCCGCCTAGCACGTACTAAAACAATAAAACTTGTCAAATAGGAGTGACTAATGGCTTGTATACGGGAAGTATGCCATTCTCTATTAGCGTTAGCTTATTTATAACTTAGTATTGACCTGTGTAATGTGAACTACATTCGCTTTCCACTTAAATGTTGTATAATTCAATTCCTGCGCTATGTTTATAGAAGGATATCTACGAGCACGCAGTTCATCTGAAGGCAAGTGGGTTCAGGTCGGTGTTGCCCTGAAGACTAAGCTGAAACTGAGACCTTACTTGACTTCATGCTACACAAAAATACTCCAGTAATTTATTTTTGTGATGTCAAAAGCCTCGTTACCAGTGAAGTTTGCCTCATTCATCGTCGCAGCCTCATTGTTCCGCTTATTTTATGCCCTGAGAGAGTGTTGCCCTTCCTCCAACCCATTCGTGCTGAAACAATTACATAGCTGTAGCGTGCCTCTAACGCCATTAAAAGTGTTATAAACCTAAGAAATTTTAATGTCATTTCTGTAAGCACAAAAGCATGATAAAAGACATCATCAAAAATAAACATGTTTGCAAAATTTTATCTCAATCAATTAAGGATATTAACGGCTTTAAAGTTCAGTTGCTAGATTTGATCCTAACAAACAAACATTGCAAGATAAATAAAATCTTTTAAAGTAAACCCAACTATACAATTGCAAGACTTCGAGATACAGTAAACAGTTTTATACGTGGTAGAGCCATGCTGCAGTTATATTAGTAGTATAGTTGTAGCATGAATGGATCGGTTCGACCGGGAAAGGACCACGCTCTCACAAAATACCAGCGTAAAATAGTAGCTTAATGCTGCTGTGTTTCGGATGGTGAGTGTAGAGAACCGGAGACCTTTTTTACTGGAAATGAGGCATTCCATCTTAGTCCTCACGAGTGACAACGCATCAGCATTTTGATTTGTAATCGAGGATAGATGTAGATGTCTATGAGCCGCAGCAACCACTTACCATCAGGTGTACTGTGTGCTCGTTTGTCACCCTATCCTATAAATAAAAAAATAAAAAGGGAGAGAGGGAAGTACTTTTCAAACTACATAACTACGCAACTAAATAGTTAATGGCTACCCCATATCATGTTTTGATTAGGGTCTATAACTTAAACCTAATGGAAAGCGACGAAATATAAATCAAGATAGTCCTTGAAAAGTTTTAATTATCTACGTAATGTAAAGTTTTAATTACCCAGCGGGATTGATCGAATTAATTCCAGCCGCCAAATTCCACCAACGCAAATCGCAACAAAAATCACGGTACTATTCACACCATGGTCCACTGTGTAATTCACTAGGAGTTTTTTTTCTTCGATTAATTTTTGGGGATTAGTTTATCAATAGCGATTTTTCCGGACCTATACGACTTAGTACCCACAAAAAACGAGCTAGCTCCTTTTTAAAAGGTCGGCAATACACCTGCAATTCTTGGTGTAGCAGTTGTTCATTGGCGGTGATCGAAACAAATCATCAAGCAAGCCGCATGCTCATTTGCCCTCTATTTTCAAAACTAACCTATTATATCAAAGGATTTAACATATTAAGTCGCGGATTTTCTCGGTTAAAGCATTTTTAGCGCTCTATTCTCCGCTGCATACATATTTGTCCAGCACGAAGTAAGCGTATGATATCCGATGGACAAAAAGTTACGATATTTGAAAAGTTTTTGTTTCTTATCAGGACATAAAAGACTAAATAATAATGAAACTGACTTATACCCGTATTTATAAAGAAGTAATTACTTGTTACTAAGTAATTTCTTAGATAAGTCATTACTTAAGGGTAGAATTCTTAATTACAAAATCTCATTCTATAGTTGAGTATCACACATTACTTACTTGAGCAAATGCCCAAGTAACACTCTACGCTTGGTGGCTGTTTCTGTGTTCATAAACATATTCATCTTTTCTTCTTCATTATTATGAACGATGTTTTGGCTTACTGTCTAAGGTTTCGAAATAACCAACAATTTGAAGGCATAAAATTCCGTTTGTTAAAACTTACGAACGACGATTAACACGAATTTTATGGCGCCGAAAATAAATATTCGTAAGAAATGTCGAAGTTAGATAACGTCTAAACTTTTAAAGTAAGAAGGTTTATTTAGCAGAAATAACATAATCCCGAAAAAAGGAGTTACATATATTCATGTAATCACCTGTCGCTCCTATAAAGGGAGTTGGAGATGGGAGATGGCATGAAAGGGTTGTCACCCGGGCTTCTTAGCCTAGCTAAGATCTATTTGCCTATCGTGGCAACTTCGGTACCCGTGAGTTCTTACTAGGCGCCAGGTTGTCGAAATCGTTATTTTAAAATTCAACTATAGAGAAATAAACATAAAAGTAAAAAAAAATAATTAACTCTTGTTTTCTGTTAAAAATAATTATTATTCGATAAAATTAAATGTGTAAAAATAAATAGTGTAAAACTTACAACATAAATATAATTTTTGATTATTATACTCATTTGTTTAATTTCTGTTCAAATGATTATTTATTCAATATATATATATATATATATATATATATATATATATATATATATATATATATATATATATATTAAAAAAAGATCAAATTCTATCTCCTCTAATATGATATTATCTACCATCTATATTGTCTACAACAGCAAAAACCGTTCCAATGCTACCCTGTTGCCATTTTTTATCCAAAATAACCTCAAAGTAGTGCTTAAGTAAAGGAAATGGTGACTATTACTTGGCTGAGTATTCTAACTTTTGACACTTCTAACTTGGAGCAATTACTTAACTATGGAATAAAAATCATTACTCAAGTAATTACTTTTACTCAAGTAATTACTTTTACTTGTTTATAAATATGGGTGTAAGAATCTAACTCAATAATGAAACTGACTAAGAATCTAACTCAATAACATGAATTTCATATCATCAAATGATATAATATGGTTAAGTATAACTCGAAAAAATAAGAACTCTAACGTCGAAGTTGTTGGCGATTAAATTATTTTATTATCTTGTTTAATATATATATATATATATTGTTTTTACATCCATTCGATTAAGAATTTGATTGAGTAGTGTAGTATTTTTTTTACAGTTTGGAAAAAAATAGGGTGTAACAGGTGAACGGAATAGAAGCCTATGGCGCTGATATTTTAAAATATTTTTGCTTTACATTAATATATTATGTAATTGATCTATCAATTAATACCACTAATTGGAAGTAAAAAAAAAATAAAAACAAAAATTTTGAACTAAATAAATAAATCAGTTATAGACTATCGAAATTAAATAATACGCACCCAATTATTTGTATTTATTAATAGATCGATTTATCAATATGTTAATAAAAACAAAAAAAAGTAAAATATCAGTGTCATGGGCTTCTATTCCATTCACCTGTTACACCCTATTTTCCAGACGGAAAAAATCACACAGTATATGACATGGTGATCTTATAAGTGGCGTTGTCTTCAGTAAATTATTACTTAACAACCTTTTAAAAGAAAATTTATTAGGAGCTTTTTTGATACCACCGGGCAAGGAGTTCCAAAGACTTGTAGCCTAAACTGTAAAGGAGTTATCATAAAACTCACTGAAGTGAACAGGAATTAAGATTTTGTAGATTGCCGATGTCATAGTCGTCACGCCTGGCAGGCAGGTTCTCAACTGCAGATCGTTTATTATTTTGTGTTATCTGGAAGATGCTGCGGCCCATTACATTCTTTATTCTCTCAGACGCCTCTTACGACAATTGTGAACGATTAAACTCCATATCATGTATCTTTGTTTGCGAATGGTGCGCAATCCTTTAATTTTAATATCCTAACCTATATAAATTGTAACTTAAAATTATTTATTTCCCTGTACCTATCTTCATCTCAAGAAGAAAAGCGACGCAACGCATCGTTGATTCTAACGTAGGGGATCGACGCCAGCGCCATGCTTTTAGTTAGTACGCAAGAGCGTGTAAAGATTCGCGGCGCGATTTGCATGCTTCTGTCGCAAATATATCAATTTAAATAATAATATCGCTCTGAACTATAAAAATGCGCTGGTCGTGAGTGTAATTCGTGTAACGTAGGGAAAAAAATCCGTCGATAAATGATCAACGAATTTCAAAAGAACTGCAAGAATAAATCAACCACTCAATGAGGTACGTGATTCTTCCTAGTATCGGCGCACCTTAATCCCAATTATTCATAGTAAGGGTAGTGGATTATCTTACTTCAAAATATTACTATAACGTTTTGCATATATATTTTAATGTAACTCATTATGTTTTAAATATGGGACCACAGAATATTTTACACGCTGAATTATATAATATTTAATAAAATAATTTATAAAGAACAATATCTTACTCATAAATTTATAGAATCGTAATTTTTACGCGATACTTAGCTCATTTATTTTCACATCTCTGATATCATGTATGTTAATAGAATCACATATTCATGTATATGATTCTATTAATAATGCTCTTAAATTAAATGTCGACATGCATAGATTGTCAAACACAAAGAGACAACGTTTGGCTTGCACTTGATTATCTATATTTATCAAGTTTTACGTTTTGTCTTCATTCTATTACAAATGAAGTACGTGTAAAAATCGTATTCAATACAAACCATAGCGGGTTCCGATTTGTTTGTTTTTATATTGTTTCCAGTTGCGTATTCTAACATATGGGTGAATTCTCACATTGTCAATCCGTAAAACCTAAGGCGCTAAAAATGTTTCGTTTATTTTAGTTGTAATTGAAAGCCGTACGTTAACGCCCTCTAGTAGTACAGTGTTTAGGAATAAATAAATCACCTCGCTCATTGCAATTATCAAGCGAGTTAGAAGCGGGGAGAATTTTAGAAAAATCAACATACTTCCAACAAGGACCGCAGGCACTAGAAAAAAAACGCCTCTTGAACTACCCTTGTCCTTGTAAGTTAAATAAAATTTATCTCAATTATTATTTGGTTGTTAAAATAACATCAATGTATAACAATTGGCTATTACAGTGGCCACCCAGCATTAGATGGAATAACAACCTTTAAATGTTACTTTGTATAATACACTGGTAAGAAGTAATCTGGGGTGTAACGCCGTAATATTGTCACCACATGAAAAAAGGTATAGCACAATGCTAGAACGTGTGCAAAATAAATTTATTAGATACCTTTATATGCGCTATCATGGGGTCTAAAAAGAGTTGAGGGTAAGACGAGACCTCGCATTAGCCTTATATCCTATACCTTTAAACGACCAATTCTTGTATATATACGTAGGCGGTCCCATAATGAATTGGCCTAACTATGAACCAATGAAGGAAATGAAACGAAACCAATTTTATTTTTCAATATAATCACCATGAATACTAACGCACTTCTGACATCTGTGAATCAACATCTCTAAACCTTTATAAAAATAATCACATTTTTTATCCTCAAAATGACTGAAGACGGCCGCCTGCAACTTAAGTCCCGCTTTAAATTTGAAAATAAATAATAGTCGGACGGGGCCATGTCTGGACTGTAAGGTGCATGTTGAACTTCTGTGAACCCGCATTGACGTACTGCATCCTTCGAAACACTAGCGGTATGAACAGGGGCGTTGTCATGGAGCAACAGGACACCTTTAAACAGCTTGCCTCTTCGTTTTTCCTTTATCTTGTCTCGTAACTTATATATTAAAGAAGAATAATATTCGCCGTTCACGACTGTATTACGTTCTTTAAAATCCACCATCAAAATGCCTTGAAAATCCCAAAATATTGTGCACATCAGTTTTTTAGTCGATTGTTGCACCTTTGCCTTTCTAGGGGGGCTTTTCACCCTTATAACGCCATTCCATTGACTCGCGCTTGCTTTGTGGATCATAACACAAGATCATAGTTTCATCACCAGTCACTAGCCGCTCGATCACAGTCTTTGGATTTTCGCCACAAAGATCCAAAAACTCCGAAGCGCAGCGCACTCTTTCCTGTTTCTGTGCCGCTGAAAGAAGTTTCGGTACCCATCTTGCACTCTTTTTTCATGTGAAGATGTTCATGGATCGCGCGATAAACGGTACTCTTAGAGAGCCCAAGCCTTGCTGCAATTTCTCTAATCTTCAAACGGCGGTCACTCAGAACCTCCTCTTCGATAATAGCAATCGTTTCGGGAGTGAGCACTTCCACAGGTCGACCGTCGTGGCCAAAGTCTTCGACGGTTTCTCTCCCGAGGCAAAACTCTTTCACCCAATTTTTCACTGTGCTATAGGAGGGGGCAGACTCCTTATACACGTCATCCAATCGTTCTTTTATTTGGGCAGGGGATAAACCTTCTTTAAACAGAAACTTTATGACACTTCGATACTCAGTTTTCGACATTTTGAAAAAAATACGCGACTCTCGTTATTCAAATGCCTGTTAAACTAAGACTAAGCATTTCATGTCGATGCATGTTTCTTATATTAAGTGCACGATAAACGTACTATTTAATGCAACACAACATGTAGCGACATGTCGCGTTGAACTATATCAGGCCAGTTCATTATGGGACCGCCTGGTATATATATATATATATATATATATATATATATATATATATATATATATATATATATAATCGGAATCTCGGAAACGGTTCCAACGATTTTCATAAAATTTAGTGTCCGGGGAGATTCGGGGCAATAAATCGATCTAGCTAGGATTTATTTTTAGAAAATGTCTTTTTGCCCGTGTTTTCAGGCAATGAAAAACTGCAACAATATAAGATGGTAAATTTTGACACTTTATTAATGATCGTAATAGCTCAAGTGGATATCAAGCAGTCGCGAAATCGTAATGCCTTGGTTCACGTCCTGACTTCGGTCCGATTTTTTTCCTTTTTTTCAAGTTTCCTTCTTTTGTGAGAAAATCTATTATTTCGAGCCCTTTTTAAATATTTTTTAAAAATACGAAAATTTTAATTAAAATAATTGCACTCATGATTTTTTATTCAAATAAACAGTTCAGTTTTTTCTGTTATGTCAATAAGATCAAAAAATATTATTTATCAGTATGTAATTTGTATCTAAATGTGATTTCCAAAAAAACCGAGCAAAGCTCAGTCACCCAGGTACTATTTATAAAGTGCTTAGAGGAAAAATATATAATAGTGACATATTGGGGCGGATTAGGTAGTGTTCCAGACGAGTACGTATGGAAACGGCGGCGGCCGCGGCTGGTATCCGGGCCTCGCGCCCGAACCAATTTACTAGATAAAGCACCTTTAACGCGAACGGTAGGCATTCTTAATAGAATGGCTGAAGACATTGACCTATTCTATTGCTCCTTCAGTGAATTTACTAGGGTGGGATTGTTTACAATTTGTTACAGTTAATTTCCACATTTTTGTTATGCATGAAAAGAACTACACTGTCGCATTAGTGTATTCCTGTCATGATAGTTGTTAGTTTCAATAAATAAATAAGATATGCAGGAAGTCAATGGATGCAGGTGCCATTCCTAAAGAGAGACCTATGTTTAGCAGTGGACTTTTGAAGGGATGTAATGACGATGACTGTTATTATAATACAGATTCATTGACCCCCTGATTTTAAATATTTAATCTGTTTATGTCTTTAATGCTGCCGAAACAGACCGACTCATCGACAACGTCCAAATGGCTACAGATTCCGTGCTACAGCAGATCCCAATCGCAGAGATCGTGATCCGATCCAATCTGATGGCAATTTTAACGCCCATTACGCCAAACTTCCAAGGTGTAGTCCCGAATTCATGGGAGACAGCTTTGGTTCAGCCGATCCCTAAAAAATACGACCCTTCCAACTACAAGCCTATTGCCATCACCTCCTTGTTCTCCAAAATAATGGAGTCCATTATAAACTGCCAGCTCATGAGGTACCTTGAGGATCACCAGCTGATTAGTAGCCGCCAATACGGTTTGTGTTGTGGTCGATCAGCCGGTGATCTTTTGATATACCTGACTCATAGATGGGCGAAGGCAGTAGAGTCCTAGGGGGAGGCCCTAGCCGTTATTTTGGTCATTGCGAAGGCCTTTCGGTTTGGCACAAAGCGCTTCTTTCGAAGCTCCCTTCCTATGGGCTTCCCAAGAAATTATGCAATTAGATCACCAGTTTCCTTGGTGATCGGAGCATCGAGGTCGTAGTAGACGGTACATGCTCTGATAACAAGCCTATTAACGCTGGTGTTCCACAAGGCTGTGAGTTATCACCAGCACTGTTTCTTCTGCATATCAGTGATATGTTGCAAACTAGTAACATTCATTGCTATGCGACAACACTGGTCTTATACACCGGCCGTGCCAATATTTCTCGAGAAAATGTCGCCGAGTACCGGGAAATACTTATGTTTGAAGTCGAGTCTTTGCTGAACAAAGTCTCATATTGGAGGCGACTAAATCTAGTCTAGTTCAATCCACAGAACACACAAGTTTGCACGTTTACCGCTAAAAAGAACCCCTTGGTCGTATCTCCTCAGTTTCAAGGCACTCACCTTGCTCCCTCAGCTAGCATCAGAAACATTAGCGTCGACAAATCGAATAATGTGCAGTTTCTTGGTCACTTGGAGGGGAATGCCAAATTGGCCTCTAAAAAGCTCGGCGTGCTCAGCAGAGCGAGACAGAATTTCAAGCCGGCACATCGCTTGCAACTTTATAAAGCACAAGTTTGGCCTCACATGGAATACTGTGTTCATCTCTGAGTCGCGGCACCCCAGTGCCAGCTCCTTCCACGTGATCGCATCCAGCGCAGAGCGGTTTGAATCGTTGACGATCGAGTTTTTTCCGATCGGTTCGATTTACTGGCATACGTAGGGATGTTGCATCCCGTTGTGTTTTCTGTCGCATCTACCAAGGGGAGGGTTCTAAGGAATCGTTCGGATTAGTTCCAGCCGCCAAATTTCGCCTTCACCAATCGCCTCACCATCCGGATGCTTGGCGGTCCACCCCTGTGCGTTTTACTAGGAGATTTCTTCTTCGTACAACTTCTCTGTGGAATTGTATACCACCAGCGATTTTTCGGAACAGATATGACTAAGGGACCTTCAAGAAAAGAGCTTACTCCTTTCTAAAAGGCCAGCAACGCACCTGCGATTCCCCTGGTGTTGCGGTTGTTCATGGGCGGCCGTAGTCACTTACCATCCTCATGCTTGTTTGTTCCCCTCTTATATAAAAAATTGGATGATCCTGCAAGCCATCCCTGGAACTTTCCGCTAATTTCAAATGCAAAGCGCTCCAAATTTCACCAAATTATGTTGCAAAATCTCAAAGTTATGTTCAAAAAACGTATTTTTATTGTTTCTCCTTCGATATCTCACGAACAACGATTTTCGAAAATCGGGATGAAATCAATAACTTCCCTATTTTAGAAAATATTCAATTTTCTTAGCGGGAAGTTAAAAAAACTCAGATAAACTTTAGTATAGAGTACGAGAGAGAAAGGGATTTCCTGAATTAGCTCAGGACCTATTTATATCCAACTTTATAGAAACTCAGTGCCCGCTTTTTTATAGTTTATAGCGAGATGGGGCAAACGACCTGTATGAAAAATACACTATCTTGTATTAAAGCATTACAGTAGTTGAGCCATGCTGCAGCTATGTTATTTATGGAGCACGAATTGGTCGGTTCATATGGGTAAGGACCACGGTCTCACAGAATACCTGCGACAAATAGCAGCTCAATGCTTCTGTGTTTTGTATAGTGAGTGTAGATATTTGGAGACTCTTTTTACTGAAAATTAGGTGTTCCACCTTAGTCCTCAGGGATGCACCTTGAATGAATGAATTGAATGAGGCGACAGTTTAATATCGCTTATCATTTAATTACTTTAGAAATTTCGTTATATCTATTTACCTTTATTTATCGGAGTATCATAAATATAGAGCATTTAATAAATGTATATTATATAAAACTATACAATAAAAAAATAAACCTCTATGGCCTCAAAACGATTTATTGAAAAAAAGGTAGCATCCTTATAATCCGGTTGAAATGTTATGCGGCTAGGTTTATGAGGAGCTGATGAGATAACTGCAATAGTATAGTGCCTGCGTTATCAACTGACTCTTCGGGCAATTAATTATTGTAATCAGTCTATCTCGCTCGCACACATTAGGCCTATGGAGCGTATAATGACGTGCGTAACAGCAGGTAGTCGATATCAATAAGATTTAACCCTTTTGGCACTTACTTTTCACTTTTATGCCACAAATTATATATCTACGTGTTTACTATATTACAAGGAATACAAAAAAGTATAATACTTTCGTTTTTAGTCCAGACACAAAAATAAAATTCTATAAAAAAGACGGAGCAACTTCTGCAATGCTACACGTGGAACGCCGAAAGTTCAGAGTGATTTCTTTTTTTTCTTCTAAGAAACATTGCCAGGTTATGGTTTAAAACAAAAGAGCATATCTTTGTCATTGATACTATTATCTATTGCATATTGTCTTTGGTTTTGTTTAAAACGAAAAAAATAATTTTTTCATAGGACAGTATTTGATATCGAATTCGATATCTTCCCGAGACGACGTAAGGTAGGTTGTGTGATATCGAATTTGAGTATCTCCATGAGTTAA
Source organism: Parnassius apollo (assembly GCA_907164705.1). Lineage (NCBI taxonomy): Eukaryota > Metazoa > Arthropoda > Insecta > Lepidoptera > Papilionidae > Parnassius > Parnassius apollo. Next base: position 1,041,284 of record CAJQZP010001479.1, on the reverse strand, counting down.
CCGGTTAATGAACGAAATTAAACAAAATAACACAAGAGAATCAATTTTATATATAATATAAAGTAAGTTTTTTTTAAAATAATCCTCGGATTGTCTGGACTGCCAGATTGCGTTATTCCGATATTATAGAAGTATTGCAGTTGGCCCAGTGCTGCCAGTAGAATTATGTTATTAGTTAGATATATCTATTAAACCAATATTGGCTTTGTATTATGTGATTTAAATCTAGATCTAAAACAGTAATTCAACTAATAATAAGGCAATCAAACATCATTATTATCATCATCATTACAACACTTTAGAAGTTCACTACTTAACATAGGTCTTCCTCAAGGAATGCCCCAATGCACGGTTCTGAGCCACCTGCACAGGACTTGCTGCATATTCTTCCGCTACATGGTGCAACTCACGAGATTCTTCTCTGTCGGTGGTTGGTTCTTCATGCACATAGGCCGGCCCATTGCCACTTGAGCTTATTAATCCATTGGGTTATGTCGGTTACTCTGCTTCCACTGCGGATATCCTGATTTCCAAGTTTATCACGCAGTGAAACCCATCTCCTGTCTCACTTTCCCTCCGTCACCTCTTACGACACCCACGAGAAGATATGGAATAGTGCATATTTGATATTACTGCCTGTCAGCGGTCTAACAATTTTACATCCTAAGCAAATCTAGCTCGACTCGGTAAATTGCGGTATTTTCCCTCCAGCTGTACCTCAAAATCTTTAAAAAACTTTACAACTAGTGTGAGCATTGATAACTTAACCGAGATTGTTTATCTCGGAACACGAGTAACCCGGGTTCGATCCCCACCGGCACCTATGAAATTGTTAATTGCAATTTAAAAGCAAGTAGTTGATAATGAAACAGCTTCGTATCGTTATCCTATCAGTTTCAGTAACTGCAAACATAACCGTTTTGTAAATATTACACCGAAAATGAAATGTTATATAATCTTGGCTCACATAAATTGTTGACTGGTAAAGCATGATATTTTTCATTTGTTTCAGATTGATCTACAATATGGTCTGAGGATTTAGAGACAAGTCATCTATAATGATTTTTAAAACTCTTAGTGTTATTTGCATCTTATTATTTAATAACGTACTTTTTATAAATAGTGCTTTAAGTGATGATGGCAAAGAAAATAAAGAACAAATATTGGTATCCCAAAGTACGGATGTTAGAAGCTTTAGTGTAGTTAAAAAAAACATATATCAACCTCGACTTAAAAGGACTGTGCCCAATGAAAAGCCTATAATTGTTGATGAGATCGACCTTAAAAAAGGAGCGTTAAATCGAAATGTAACCGACATGAATACAACAGAGGAACCGTGTGTTGGATCTCCAGAGTTTTGTAATTTGACTCGCGAGGAATATGTGACAATGTTAAATGCATATATTTATCCGCAAACATACGAATGGGTATTAATTGGAACGCACACTGCAGTATTCATTATAGGACTGGTTGGAAACGCTCTGGTGTGTATAGCGGTGTACAGAAACCACACAATGAGAACTGTCACCAACTATTTCATTGTGAATTTGGCAGTTGCTGATTTTATGGTGATACTTTTCTGCTTGCCTCCAACTGTGCTTTGGGATGTAACGGAAACTTGGTTTTTAGGACATGCTCTATGCAAAGTATTGCTGTATTTTCAGGTGAGTTAAAAAAATATACGTGGTAGAGCCATGTTGCAGTTATATTAGTAGTAGTATAGTTGTAGTACGAATGGGTCGGCTCGAACGGGGAAGGACCACGCTCTCACAGAATACCAGCGTCAAATAGTAGCTTAATGCTACTGTGCTTCGTATAGTGAGTGTAGAGAACCAGAGACCCTTTTTACTGGAAACGAGGCATTCCATCTTAGTCCTCACGGATGATAACACATCTGCATTTTGATTCGTAATCGAGGATAGATGTAAATGTTTATGGGCCACAGCAACCACTTACTATCAGGTGGACTGTGTGCTTGTTTATCACCCTATCTTATAAAAAAAATGTGTCACTAGTGACCCACCCCGGCTCCGCATAGGTAGGATCTATAATATGGCGTTATTTAGATTTAAGATGATCAAAAACCATTTTTTTCACAAACTTTTCTCGCATTATATATAGCCTGAGTAACTCCTGGTATTGCTCGCTATTTATTCGTCAAGTTACATTACAATTGGTTCAGCCATTCCGAAGGTGAGTCCGAACAGATAAATAGACAGGCTTTCGAAAACTTTAAAAATTGTTATTTTTGTGTTTGTGTGCAAATAACCCATTGAGATTAATAAAAGCTAGTTATTTTAATATAAAAGATAGACACTTCAGTTTTATTTACACGTATTGATTACATATGATTTGATAATTATTTAGGTTTGTATAAATAAGTTTATGTAGGAGACTCTTCGTCGTGAATTATCGTAATGTTACGAGCTTGGGATTCGTGACAATAAAAACAGCTGATTGAAAACACAATTGTACTACTGATCACTTTAGTTCGCAACTCTTAAATCTCTAGAAGGATCTTGACCCTCCTAGTTCTACTACTCGATACTAGAGGGCGCTAGTGGTAACTAATGTCTTCATGTACCATGCATTCATTTCTCATTATGGCGCGAATCCACTAGCACCATATTATCACGGTGTTCTCGTATGAGCCTTAGCAGAACAGATGGAAATGAAAAAGGATATGAGTAGCAGCATATCCCTGATTACAATATTTTTACAGAATAATGGCGGCAAATGAGCACACAGTCCATCAGCAACTGTAATATAGCTGCAACGTGGCTCTACCACGTTCACAACTAGGGTTTGGGAATTCTTGACAATTTTTAAGTCCCGGGACATGAGACAGTCTACTATCAAAGTCCCGGGAATTCCCGGGTACTTTGAATTTTAAGAAAAAAATTTTTTAAGGGAAGTGAGCCTTTTTTGAAGAATTTTAATTCAGTAAATTTCTGGTGAAACGTATTGAAAAAGGCAATTTTTTGTAAAAATCAACATTTATTAATGTTATTAAGAAAAATATAATTTATCTTAATAAATTTAACGTTATTTCAGTCATAATAATTGCATTGTTCGTTTCTTTTAATCAGACGGATTCACTTTTAAGCAGTTAAATCGTATAGTTTTAAAATGAACCTACTTAAAAATCATACTAATTCTTTATAACTTTACAATTATCTAGTAATTCTAGAATCTTTCATTGGTCATTATAACAACATTGTTAATTCTGATTTGTTTCATAATTAAATAATCTAAATAAAAATAGTAAAACAGACTTTTAAATAATAATCAACTATCTAATCAACACATCGATTAGACTTCTTTGCTTGTTTAATAAAATAGGCTTGTAAAAAAATCAGAGCGTCAGCAGCTTTGTTCGACAATTTGTTTCTGATTTTTGTAATAATGCCACCGGACAAGGAGAACACACACCCTGGTTTACAACAGATGTCGGTTTGATTGTATTTAAGGATTTATACAGTAGTTCCAAACATTTACGTTTTCCGGTTGCTTCAAACAACTGAAACTCCTTTTGTAATTTAACTAACAGATGGCGCTAGGCTCCTTCAATTATTTGAAAATAAAAATGATGATTACATAACATTTTCGACAATCTTGTCTCGTCTCGAGTCTCGATCCGAAAGTCCCGGGACTCGAGACAACTAAAATTACGAAAAGTCCCGGGACTTCGAGACACGAGACGTCCCGGGACCCAAGCCCTATTCACAACACTTCAAAGTAATAAAAAACTGGATCGCAAACCCAGCTGCCAAACGAGACAACTATGATAAATATTATTCCTATGAACAATCTGGACTTTAATAGGCTACAATAAATGATAAGTCGTAAAGATGGTCAGTTGTAGCTCGGGCGGGCTTAGCGCTTGCTGTAAATTTCACAGTACACGAGCAACCCGGTTTTGATCGCCTCCAGCAACAATGAAATTGTTTATTGCAATTTAAAGTGCTGATTGACCACCTGCTCGCCGGTGAAGGAAACATTGTGAGGGAACCTGCACGTCTGAGAAAAAACTATATTTCGAAGACATGTAAAGTCTTATAACACGTATTGGGGTAGCGCTGTTGACGCTTCCTTGCCCAAAACCTTCTCAGAAGTGAGAGGAGGCTAACTAATTAATAAATTACAAGCGAATGTATGCATAAGTTTAAAAGAAAATAATTGTTTGAGTACATGATGATATAATTTCTGCGTAGTAGGTATAAAACAAAGTCGCTTCCCACCGTCTGTACGCTTAGATCTTCTAAGCTACGCAACTGATTTTGATGCAGTTTTCATCAAGGGACATAATGACTCAATAGGAAATAAACCTTCCTAAATGTGCAAAACCGAAGCGAAACGCTAGTATACTAATAAATAGTATAACATTTTACGTAGCCACGATACGAAATTGCTGTAAGAATAAATATTCGATAGCTTATGGGCTGGGCTTACCGTAAATACACAAGAAACAAGAATTACTTCTTTGCCATTATGTATATTGCTGATTTATTGGATGTCCGGCGATCAATTCGCGAGGGACCTGCATGCACATCTTAGGGGTTAAAAGTCTTTTTTGAGCTGACACGATTGACTATTTTCCATGGAATAAAACTATTATATCGGATTGTATTACGTTTAAGTTTTCATATTTTTGATTCCGGACGCTTCGGATGCTTTGCAGCACCCATGGTCACGGGGGGCGGGGGGTGGAGACTGTGGTATATAAGCGATGATTTCCTACTTCAAAATTCACTAGTCTGGTAACGGGCAGTTGACTGAGGCTGAAGACTAGACCTACAGATCTTTCGAGATAACTGTTGACAGCGGCTTTTCTATAATTCACCATCAATCATCAGCGTTACAGCTCTTCGCATATCCACTGCTGAACATAGGTCTCTGCCAAGAAACAATAGTAATATACCAGATCACATATTACTTTAGGTAGACTTGTCTAAAATCATCTCTCTGGGAAAGTTAGTACGTGTTTAGTGCGGTGGTAGTGGAAATTAATGCACTAAGAGAAAATGTTGACATATTTCCCACAGTACGACAGCTGTCAGCAGCTACGATAATCAACTACCGATCCGTCAAATTAAAAATAATAAATAAAACAATTCTGATGTTCTATTTCATGTAAATCAAGAATCTAAATACACACAAATAAATCTAATAATATGTCCAATAACAAATATTTAAAAGGCATTGCTACAGTTTCGAAACTTCGCAACATTCCCAATAACCATCTTGAGAAATAGTTGACAACCACTGGCTAGTAATAAGTAAAAAATAAATGAAATACAAATAAAACTTTTATTTGGAATGTGAGATATTTGCAACTTAGCTTTATAGAATATTAATAAATGCTAGTTATTTATGTTAAGATGTATGATCTCTAAAATAAACCCATTTACACATGAATGAAGTTGATGTACAATTTGTTTATCTTCGATCTATGATGTTGATGTTTGCTTAATAAAGTCGATCGAATAACCAAATTATCTTTTTATAGAGATCAACAAAATAAATGTTGCATTATGTAATAACAATATGTGTTATAATTTTCTAGCTAGTTTATAAATTTATTAGGTACTAGGACTTATTTTCAGCTCAGAAGTCCGCCTGGGTAGGTATCACTCTACTTATTTCTGCTAGCAAATAGTATTGCTGTGTTCCAATCTGAAGGGTATTGAAAGACAGTATAATTACAGGTTTTTAAGGAATTTCGGCTTAGTCTTCAGGAGTAACAACACATATTTAGCCTACTTTGAACGAAATTGACTGCAGCTTTTTTTTAATGGTATAAGGGTGACAAACGAGGATGCTGTGGCCCATAGATAACATCTATCCTCAATTAAGAATCCAAATGTAGATGCGTTGGCACCCCTGAGGACTAAGATGGAAAGCCTTGTTTTCAGTAAAAATTGTCTCCGGTTCTCTACACTCGCCATACGAAACACAGCAGCATTTAGCTGCTATTTTACGGTGGTGTTCTGTGAGAGCGTGCTCTTTCCTTGGTTGAGCCGGATGTGCAGAGTTTTAATTCCATGTTACCGTAACATAGAAGTGTCTATGTATGTTACTAAGTGACAAAATCTAACGGCCTTACCCAGTTACGTTCCGTATTTAATGAATTAATATTTTGTGCAATAAATATTATATATATATATATACTAGCTTGCCTGGCAGACGTTGTTCTGCCCTTTTCGATGACCCTTTGTCATGTCCTCTCGTTATTAAAATCCTTAAATTCGTAAAAAAATTGTGGGTGGCACTCGTGGGCAAAAAAACTATCCTATCTCTCAAGTTGGACCAAACTGCACACGGTGTGCAAATTTGATTAAAATCGGTTAAGTAGTTTAGGAGTCCATCGCGGACAAACAACGTGACACGTAATTTGTATATATTAAGATAATCCACAAAATGGCATATTTTTGCATATTTCACTTAAGTAGCAACCATGGAGGTTAGAGAGAAGGAGAATGTCCGTGGAGTTTTTATAGGTTGTGTTTTTATTTTAATTTTTTAAGTAATTGTAAAGAATAAAAAAGACAGATGTCACAAATGAGTAATCAAAATATTATTCCTGTAATTTTGACAAAACATGTCATCGCTAACGTATTGCAAAAATGTAAATTGCTTTATTGAGACTTTTTTTGTTTTTTAAAGGAACCGTTTCAAACGTATTGACGCATGCGCAGTACGTACCCGTACTGCGCATGCGTCAATGCGCTTGACAGCGTATGTATTATGACTGTCAAATTATATACAAATATAATTTGGAATAAAATAATATTGCGAATATGAATTGAAATGTATGCTATCCTATCTTTCAAGTTGGACCAAACTGCACACGTCGTGAAAATTTGATCAAAATCGGTTAAGTAGTTTAGAAGTCCTTCGCGGAACAACGTAAGACGTATTTAAGTACATCTCACGTTGTTCCGCGATGGACTCCTAAACTACTTAACCGATTTTGATCAAATTTGCACGACGTGTGCAGTTTGGTCCAACTTGAGAGATAGGATAGCTTACATTACATTAGCGTGTGCATTATCACTTCTTTATTATTGTGAGTGGTTATTAGAAGTTTTCGACATCCCACCTTTAAGTTTCCTTCTGCCTATAGGAAAGCCATGGGATGATATGGAGTAGTGTATTTTCTTACGCTGCCAATACACGGCTCTCTATTAATAAACAAATGTATTAATATATATTATTATAATTTGTTATTGCTCGATTGTAATCTGTACAAATAAATAAAATTGAAGTGTCTGTTTGTACTGTCAAAATAACAATATTTTTAATAAACTCATATGAATAGAAATGATTTTCACTGGCAGATAGCTGATATCATAAGAAGTAACTTAGGCTTCTTTCATTTTAAGAAAAACAAGAAGGGTTCCACGCGAGAAAATCAAAACAAATGAAATCTAACTGAAATAAATTCTACGGATGAAGGACGCGGACGAAGTCTCGTGGAATTTATTACGATTAGATTATTTCAGATATATTATACGGTTAGATTAGACCGAAGCTATTCCTACTGTATAATATTATACGGAAGTTCGTTTAAATGTTTATATTTTTGTATTTGTAGCTCAATAACGCAAAAACTACTGAATAGATTATGATAAAACTTGATAGTATTATAGATTACGAACCTGAATAGAACATAGACTATATTTGTTGTAAAAAAAGTATTAGTCTATCTCTATCTCTAAATACTATTATTAAGATGATAACGTGTCATCAAATGTGTCATCATCATCTCTGTAACATGATGATGTCAAATTTAGTAGAAATGGTTTCAGTAAGTAATAAAAATTTGTGAGTGAAAGAAAGTACGTTATAAAGAGAAGTAAACAAGGTCTCGCGTTATTTTTATTATACTGAACATTTATTCCAAGAAAAACGTAAGTATTTTCTTACAAATTAAACCGTATTATTATTTTTTCAGTCAGTATCAGTGACGGTGTCAGTTCTAACGCTGACATTCATATCACTCGACCGTTGGTACGCGATCTGCTTTCCACTTGAGTTCAAGTCCACAACCGGCCGCGCCAAGACCGCTATCCTTATAATTTGGACCATTTCACTACTTTTTAGTAAGTATGGATTAACTTTATTATTTAACGTATAGAAGTCTGCTACTTTAAATTGATAAGAAGATGCGCAACTTATGGCCGCCATACACGCTACGGTCTACCGGAGAACTATACCTACACAGACCGGAGTGTGGATTGGAATAGACCTTTGCAATTTTTTAATTCTATACAGGCAACCATTTGATAAGGTTATAAGGAAGAAAATATGGAAACTGTTGCTGGAATGGATGGTCGATTGTTAAGGGCCGTGTAGTCACTTTACTATGACTGTAAACCCATGTTTAGCGTCCAAGCGGGCGTAAAACAGGGTTGTGTCATGTCTTCCTGGCTGTTCATACTGTATCTCGATAGCTGTTTACAGAAGCTGAAAAACAGCTGTTTGGGTGTGAAATTGGGTGATATTAAAGTAAATTGTCTGCTGTATGCTATGATGATATATTAGTCACGTGTATGAAAGAGGAATGTGAAATTAAAGGTCTCCGTTTGAATTCTAATAAAACTAAGGTTCTGGTATTTGAAAAGGACGAAGAGAAAACGAAATGTGAAATATGGGTAAATCAGGAATGTCTAGAACAGGTAAATGAAATTGTATACTTGGGGAGTGCTTTCAGCCAGGATGGAAGATGTGATTTAGATGTGGACAGGCGTATCGTTGCCGGTAACAGAGTCAATGGTGCCCTAAATGCGTTAGACAAAAGGCAAGTCGTAGTGAAGAGTGCACGCCTTGCAATACATAACGCAGTGTTGGTACCGACTTTGTTATATGGCAGCGAAACCTGGGTATGTGAAAAGAAGTATAAAAGCAAGTAGAATGCAGTGGAGATGCGATCTCTTCGTAAAATGTGCGGCGTTACCATAGCCGACCGAAAGCGAAACGAAGAGATTCGCAATATGGCAGGATTGAAAGATGACCTTATCACAAAAATTGATAGGGGCGTACTCCGATGGTTTGGGCACATTGAGCGAATGAGTGAAGACCGAATGGTGAAGAAAATATATAGCGCGAAAGTAAATATTAAAAGGTTTCGAGGTAGACCGAGACTAACTTTCAAAGACCATGTGAGCAAATTACTCGAAGAGGGGAAAGTCAAGAGTACTCGGATACCTAGACGTGCATGTATGAAGAAGATAATGAATCTGAAAGAAGCGAAAGAGGTATGTAAGGATCGTGACACTTGGCGATCTGTTCTTTCTGCCTACCCCGTTAGGGATTGTGTGTGAAGATAAGTAAGTAAGTATACAAGTAACCGAAATCAATTCGTTGCGCAGAAAAGCCTGCACAGGTAAACCTTTTGTTTATACCGTAATGTGGATAGCTTTAATGTAAGTATATATTTAAATACGCATACAGTTAAAGATCGGAATGCTTTGAATTGTAGCTGACATATTTGGAAGGATGTGATTTTAATTGCTGGGATAAAAAGATAAAGTAATTTACGGGAATGAAGAAGTGAATGCAGAACACAGTGTAATGGCGGCGGTAGTCACCATCAGTTGAGTCGACTGTTCGCTCACCTCCTATTATATAAAAAGGGGCTCTTCCCTTAATTGTAAGAAGTCAGAATGGTTCACGAGATGACTGGACTGGAATGAGTCAGGAACGTATGGGAACTTATAATACTGTGCTAGTCCGTACCTTAATGTACAGTACCAAAAGCATGAGAATAAAATTAGTGATATCGGAATGAGGTTATAAAGAAGTATGTAAGGCGTGACATAATAATAGGGTGAGAAATTGCGTGATAAAAGAACATTGTAGTTTTAAAGAAGATGTTATAATTCGATTATGAAGGGAATGCTTCGATGGTTTGCACACATAGAAAGAATGAATAGAAAGAGTACCTAACTAAACAAATTTATGCTGCAGCAGTGATTGGAAAAGTCGGCAAGTAACGTTCTAGATGGAAAAAATTGTCACTCAAATCGAAAAAATTGGTGATATATTTAAGATGAGCCAAATTAAGAGCACGTGTGAATGTGAAAAATGAGAGAGGTGTGTCGGAACCTTGGTAAATAGGGGTAGTATTCCTCTGGGTGACAGTTTTAATCAATTATGTTACGTTACGTTATTTAGATAGATTAATTCACATCCTAATTAGTGCCTAAATCCTGTTCAAAATATATCACTCGTCACTTTTATATCAATTTGTAATTTATAATAACTAAACTTTATCCTTTCTTGTCAGCTTAATGTGAATCTCTCTCAAGAAGGTTATAAAAATAAGACGTAAATAAAGCAACTTGGCAATGTTAATTCCACTTCGATAAATCGGTAACCCTCTTCCGTTTAACGATTACGATTTATGACCAACTTATCCGTAATACGGGCTGTACTTAGTTTCACATCAATGTGTTTTTACAACCAGACGGATTCCACAGCATTATCTTCAGTAGCTTTCATTTTTATATCACAAAAGTATATCGATTGAAAGTTTATAGATTACCTCGGTTGTAAACGCGATTGCTGGTAATAAGGTCCCGGGTTCAAATCTCGGGTCGGGTCAAATTTAAAACTTGATAGAAGAACCCAATAAATTTTCTGGGTTTTTCTGTCGGTAAATTCTCAATTGCATCCCAAAGTTAGGAAGTTGGCGGTGTCTCACCCCCGTGCCTCGGAAAGCACGCAAAGCCGTTGCTCCTGCGCCTGATCTCTCTCGCGTCGTGTCGGATTGTCGTCCCATCGGACTATGAGAATGAGTGAATGGAGAGTGCACCTGTGCTTGAGCTGTATGGTCGGGCACTATAATCCTGTTCTGCGCAGATGGATAGTCAATGTCCTCCAGACCGAATTGCGGTCACGGCGATCAGTCTCAGCGAACACTAGCCATCTGCGCAGGATAAGATTATAGTGCCCAAGTGTATGCTCAAGCACAGGTGCACTCTCCATTCACCTGCTCTCAGAGTACGATGGGGCAGCAATCCGACACGACCGGAGGGAGACCAGACGCAAGATCAACGGCTTTACATACTTTTCTGAGAAAGGGGGGTGAAACACCGTCAAATTCTCTATTCCTGACAACTACTGAGAATCTCCTGACAGGAAAAAGCCATGATTTTTGGCCAGACTCGGGATATGAATCATAATCCTCATGATCAGCAGTCACACATCCGACCACTAAACCGATGAGGTAGTGAAAAAATGTTTCTAACATGAAATAAACAGATGAAAGATTATTTGGTAAGGAACCAAATAGATTTACTTAATTGAAATCGATTCCTCAGATAGTGAATTGCGGAAAATGATAGATAACGATCGAATAAGGAAATTGAAATTTAAGCGGATAAATTCGGACATTTTTTATAATATTATATGAACGGTGAAGTTGTGGAATAAAATTCGTGATTTTGAATGCGAAGAATTCTTAAAGCACACAAAGCAAGGCCCTAAATCATCTGCATCCATCAAGTTTTTGCATCTTTTACCAAGTTATGGTTATGTTTATATATTATGATGTAGCATGAATGGTTCGGCTCGACTGGAGAAGGATCACGCGCTCACAGATTACCGGTGTAAAATAGCAGCTTAATACCGCTCTGTTTCGTATGTGAGTGTCGAGATCCGGAGACTCGTTTTTACCGGAAACGAGGCATTCAATCTTAATCCTCAGGGATAACAACGCTTAGTCTGCGTTTTGATTCTTAATCGAGGATCAATGTAGATGTCTATGGACCGCAGCATTCACTTACCATCAGGGAGACTGTGTGCTCGTTTGTCACCCATATTCTATAAAAAAGTCGGCGTTGCTCCAACTAGTTCGCTTTGCACTTCGCTTATCGGTGTGAGGCTGCCACTCGAGAAAATCTCTCTTACTAAAAGTGATACTAAGGTAGATATTACACTTGTATTAGTAGTGCTGGTTGCCAATATCCTAAGACACTAAGTGATGCGCGTCGAACAGAATAAATAATAGTACAACAAGTTTTAGGGTTTTTTTTAAGGGCGATATGTAACGATGTGAGCAGATTATTTGCAGAAAATTACGGCTTTAGAAATATGGAGTCTTTATTTAGTGCAACACATTGCAATATCATAATTTTGATTTTATAAAGTCAATCCATCCAGAGCGTTTTACAAAAATATGCGTCAGAGTTATCTTTTAGGTCGAATACAACCATTATTATAAGCTAAAATACTTTTTATAACAACGCGTAAAGGCGCCTCTACACGTTGTCTAACATAGTGGCGAATGTAGTGGCTAATAGCATTGGCCATCATGTAGAGGGGAGTTTGGGCTTCATTGGTATGTATTGGAACGATGGCCGACAAGTTGGCGCGAGATCCGTGTGGTGTCGGTTTTTTTACAAAAGATCAAAGGATTGTTGGCAGAGTTTGGTCGCCGCGTCCACACGTTGGGCGCGCGTTTAGTTTGGTACGAGTTCCCAGAGTGATTACACGCATCTGATTTAAATTTTATATTCAAGCTTTGTAGGGTGAATGCCCCAATTACCAGCCTTTTAGTGCCAATTTCAACTTTAAATATTCCTACTATTTTAATTATCCCGATTTAATTATTTTTAAACATTTGTTTTAATCGATAAGCTATTTATTAAAAAAAATAATGAACATTTATTTACAATCAGATTATTACGAGAACAACTTTAAAATGAAAAAAAATGAAGCACGTCGTTTATACGTATTAGAAGTATAGTTGTAACACGAATGGATCGGCTTGACCGGGGAAGGACCACGCTCTCACAGAATATCAGCGTAAAATAGTAGCTTAATGATGCTATGTTTCGTAAATGAGTTTAGAGAACCAGAGATCCTATTTAAAGGAAACGAGGCATATCATCTTAATCCTCACGGGTAAAAACGCATCTGCATTTTGATTCGTAATCGAGGATAGGTGTAGATGTCTGTGGGCCACAGTAACCACTTACCATCAGGTGAACGGTATGCTCGTTTGTCACCCTATCCTATCCTATGCCGCAAAGCATGGTCCTGGGCCACTTTCCATTTTTTTTTATTGCTTTAAAAAAACGTTACCCCTACTCTAGGATTTTCTCCTGTATCGTGGGGGCAGTTTACACACATAAATTGCACAAGGACAAACATCCAGACCCGGAACAATTATTGGTAGGCCATACAAATACTTGTTCCGTGCGGGATTCGAACCCGCGACCCCCAAAGCGCAGCCACTCATTGCTAAGCCACTGCGCCACGGAGTCTTCGTCCTTGTCATGAGTTTCTCATTTATGTTCTAAGTTTTAGTTTAGTTTTAGTAATTAGTACCTATTATTAAGTCAGTGTTAATTATATTTATTCCTATTGTTTTTGTCTTTCTCAAAAAATAATTAAATTATAAGGTGTTTTTATATACATCAAATGTCTGATAGAAAAGAGTTAACGTGTCGTAACCCTGGAATCGGGCTGATATAGCAGTTGAACATAACAATGAACATATGTGGAACGCTTGCGCTGCGAAAAGTATCATCGTGGAAACAATGCACCTGTCTCGCAGTCTGACACCATCCACGCATAACTTAACTTCTTTTTTTATAAATGTCTTTCGATCGCCGCCATATCGTAACTAGCGCAGTCGGTCTTTCGCGACAATTGGTAGAACCTTCGACCAATTGAACGGTTTCGATCGTATAAATCGCGACTTCGGATCTACGACGGCGGCACGGACGAAGACTTCACGTGGAGCTGACTCAGACCCGTGAGGAGATGCAGAAGGCGCTTTGGTGAGTACTCTCGCTATTTCAAGTTCCTTTGCTCTATTTCCTTCCGTATTTAGTTTAAGTAGTATATGTAAATCTGTCTAAAAGCTAAAATCGCTATAGACATTTAGTTAGGAGATTAGATATATATCTTATAGCTCAAATAGATAGCATAGGATAAGTCTAACAGCTAAAATCGCTGTAGACTCTTAGTTGAGGTCCGATAGTGTATTTGTCTTATAGCTAAAATCGCAAATAGGCAGGCACAGAGCCCCAACTTTTAAACTTATAAAGTGTTTAATTATTGATTTAAAAATGTCTTTTCTTAACGACGATGCAGCCAACTTTAAGATGATCGCGGAATTGATGCCAAAGTACGATGGCAATACAAAGAGATTAAATCATTACATCAGAGAAATCGAAAATATCCTTAATCTTTTGAATGATACTGCCAGGGTACATCCGGCAATTATATGTCTCATAAAGAGTAGATTAAGCGGTACCGCGATTGATGCGATAGCACACCAAGAAACACTTAATTCTTGGGAAACAATTAAGGATGCGCTCGTACGTAGATTAAGGGAACCTAGAAATGAAATCCAGGTTATGCAAGAGCTAAGTAGGGTGCGGCGTAATAGAAACGAGGATGCCGAGACACTTGGTAGGCGGCTTCGAGAAATATTAGATACCTTATTTTCTGTAGGCACACATACTAATAAGTCGTATTACGAAAACATGGTAATAGAACAATACACAACTAATTTAGATTTTCAAGTTTCTATAGCGGTTCGAATAGCACAACCCACTACATTAGAATCAGCTATAGTAATAGCGAGACAAGAGGAAGCTAAACTCGCCTTTAATAAGACATTCCACAATAATAACTATAGTGCACCATCAACCTCGGCTCAGGCAAAGTTGAGAGAACCAATACGAGCTGTAAATCAGCCTCAAAATTCCCAACCGCTTAGGTTTAGTAACTTAGGCCCCATACAAAGCCAGACGAGTAATAAAGCTCCAGTTCAACGACAAAATAATCCGACTCCAGAACAAAGGCAGCAGTGGGTGCAATCCATGTTGCCGTGGAAGAACCGCCCATCATCAGGTAACTTTAGGGCATCCTCAGGAAATTTTAGGAATAATATACCCCAGCAACAAGCAAACCCTGCGCAGAAGGCTTCAGACGTCACAATGAGATCCGTCTCTAAGCCCCAAAAACCACAGTATGCAGCTGAGGAGCTATTCTACACAGGCTCACCTGAACAATACGAACAACAATATGCTGAGAACGACGCAGACTACGTGTATCAACAAGGTCAGTACGCATACTGTAGCGACAACTACAAACAACAGGGATACGAACCTCCAATGGAAGACAGTGAGGTTCAACAGGATTTTTCCCAGGGCCCGGTGCCCCCAGACCAAAGTTAGTAAAATTAAACAACCATGACAAAGATCACTTGCCATATATTGTGTTGCCAGAGTTTCAAGGTAATTTTCTCATAGATACTGGAGCCTCGCGCTCTATGATATCACCTAGTGTAATACAAAACACAATTTTTGAACACCTTGTAGAGTACGAACCATTTGAGGTAAAAACAGCACATGCTATTACACGACACGATCAAGTGGCCTACCTACCACTGCCACCCGCGTTTAACAGTGATATAATTCATAAATTCCTTATATTCGACTTTGACCCCAAATAAAAAGGCTTAATAGGATTAGACTTATTGAGAAAGCTATCTTGTAACATAGATATAAAAAATAGACTTTTACACACCGCTAACTCGCAGATACCAATTTCGTTTGACTATCCCAGTAAAAAACTCACGATTGAACCAAAATGCGAAAAGGTTATAGTAATAAAAACCAATTATTCTGATGGTCAGTACATTCACGATGAATTCATATGGTCTAACGGCTTAAAATCTCCGGCAGCTATGGTCGAGGTTAAAGAGGGAAAATTTAGGACATCTATTATAAATTTTAATTCAGAAAAACGAATAATTTCTAATAATGAAAAGATATACCTAGAACCATACCGTGAGAATTTTGATAGAGTTAGACACAGCTTAAATTCCATAAAGGTTAACGCAGATATAGAGAAAGAATTACGCAAAAATTTAAATAAAATACGTACAAACCATATGAACGAAGAAGAGAAACGCGAAATTACTAAGATTTGCTATCAGTGTAGAGATATCTTCTACATTGAAAATATCCCACTCTCTTTTACGCATGCAGTTAAACATCAATTAAGACTAACCGACCAGACTCCGATATTTGTAAGAAGTTATAGACAAGCCCCACAACAACGCAAAGAAATACAGAATCAGGTAGACAATCTTTTAAAGCAAGGTATTATTCGTGAAAGTATATCCCCATGGTCATGCCCTGTTCATATTGTCCCTAAAAAACCGGACGCACTAGATAAGGTAAAATGGAGGTTAGTCATAGATTATCGAAGACTTAACGATAGAATAATAGAAAATAAGTACCCACTTCCCAACATATACGACATCTTAGGCAGACTTGGACGCGCCCAGTACTTTACGACCTTAGATTTGGCGAGCGGATACCATCAGGTGGAGATGCACCCTGATGATGTAGAGAAAACTGCATTCACAACAGAAAGAGGACATTACGAATTCCTTAGAATGCCATTTGGCTTAAAAAATGCACCCAGTACCTTTCAACGGCTCATGGACCACATCCTTAGAGGTATTAATAACGTTTTTACCTATCTCGATGACGTCATAATAATATCAACGTCATTGCAGGAGCATATAGAAACGTTAAGACAAGTTTTTGAACGATTTAAAATACATAATCTGAAAATCCAGTTGAACAAGTCTGAGTTTCTTCAAAAACACGTCACATTTTTAGGCCATGAACTAACCGATCAAGGACTAAAGCCTAATCAGGACAAAATTAAAGCGGTTCTGAACTTCCCACTACCAAAAACACAGAAGGAGATTAAAAGCTTTTTTAGGACTCGTAGCATAATACAGAAAATTCATTAAAGACTTTGCCAAGCTTACGAAACCGATGACCTTATGTCTTAAGAAAAATAGCAAAGTTATACACTCACCGGAATTTTTGGAATCCTTCAATAATTGCAAACAGATTTTAACCAATGCACCCATATTGCAGTACCCAAATTTTGACGAACCATTTGTAGTGACAACAGACGCATCGGACGTAGCCCTTGGTGCAGTACTTTCTCAAGGAAAGATAGGCTCAGACAAACCAGTAGCATACGCATCGAGGACACTTTCGGATGCGGAAGCGAAGTACTCAACAATAGAAAAGGAGCTCTTAGCCATTGTTTGGGCAGTGAAATACTTTCGGCCTTATCTTTATGGACGAAAATTTGCTATATACACCGACCATAGACCCCTGACATGGTTAATGTCACTAAAAGACCCTAACTCAAAATTGACTAGGTGGCGACTTAAACTCGCTGAGTATGACTACACGGTCGTTTACAAAAAAGGACGACAAAATACCAACGCAGATGCTCTCTCTCGAGTTAAAATTTATCATAAGAGCATTGATTCACTAGCAGTCAATCTAGATGACAATGATGATGACGACATCATAAATAGAATTTTCGACAACGCACGACAAGAGGTAGATACGGAGACCGATGCAATACAACAGCCTGAGGATAGTAATGATAACAACAGCGATAGCAATGACAATAACGTGACAGTTAGGCCTAACGTACAATATCCTCTAACAGACACAGAATCCGATAGTATGAGTATCGTTACCCTCGATCCTGATCACTTAGTATCGACAAACCATACGCAACCTGACAACGAAAACGACGGGATACCAATCTTATCGGACGCGATCGATAGACAACTAAAACAATTCCATATTAGGTCAACTCCAGGATCAACATACAGAGTAGAAAATAGGTCTACTAATTCTAGAACAGTAATTAAAGATGTATTTATTCCGGTCAATAACACAGAGAAAGAAATTATCCAATTCTTAAAAGAATACACGATTGCTGATCGCGTATTCTATTGCTACTTCTATAACGAAGAACTATACCTAGCATTCTCTAGAGTTTACACAAATGTATTTAATGACAGAGGCCCTAAGCTTTTTAGATGTACTTCACGCGTTACCCTTGTCGAAAACAAGACAGAACAACAAGAAATAATTAAGAAATATCATGAAGGCAAAACCGTGCATCGTGGTATCCAGGAAACATATAAGCAAATTCATAGAAACTACCACTGGCCTCACATGCTACTCACAATCCAAACATTCATAAATCAATGTAGTATCTGCTTACAAGCTAAATATGAAAGAAACCCGCTTAGACCTTCATTAGCCTTAACGGTAACACCTACTAAACCTATGGAACATATGTTTATGGATCTGTATTCGACAGGCGGTGCCACGTTCCTCACTATTATAGACAATTTCTCAAAGTTCGCCCAAGCAATACCGTTGAACGCCACTAGTAGTGTACTTATAGCTGAAGCTTTATTTCAGGTGTTCTCAGTTTTAGGAACTCCTCATAAAATTACAACGGATTCGGACAGTAAATTCAATAATGAAGTTATAAAGGAGATGTGCGCTTTACATGGTATTAACATTCACTTCACGACTCCATACAATCCAAATTCAAACTCACCCATAGAACGTTTTCATTCCACCATAGGAGAGATTATCAGAATCCAACGAATGACAAACAAAGAGGACCCCATACAATTAATCATGAAATTTTCAGTCATTGCTTACAATAACTCAATCCACTCAGCAACAAAATATACTCCACACGAGTTACTATTTGGACATACAGCTTCTAGAAATCCACTAGAGTTACATTATCCTAAGCAGTTTTACCAGGACTATGTTATCAAGCACAAAATGCATGCAGAAGCTGTTCAGGAGTGTGTGTCAGCGCACATGGCCAAAAACAAGGAACAGGTAATAGCGAAGCGAAACCAGGCAGCAGAGGAAATAACATTTAAGGTAGGTGAAACAGTTTATAAGCAGGTGGCCAAAACAGCGAGAAACGACAAAACTAAACCGGTATTTAAAGGACCCTATAAGATTATTCACTTACATCCTAATAATGTAGCAGAGATAGTAGGAAATCATCCTAATTCTAAGTCTATTCGGGTACATTTCAAACTTCTACGAAGACCCCATCTTGTTCCAGGACAACCATCTTCGGAGCCTTCGTGTTCCAGGCAAGATCCGACATAACATTTCAACCCGTAGACAATACGAACGGAGTTCTATTACTTAGACAAGGTCATATTCTGAAACAGACTGATTCCTTCAACCTTGCTTGTGTGTATAATGTTACCCACTTGAATCTAGTATCGATAAAATTAATGGCATTATACGCAAGTGCTAAAGCAATTGAAATTAACACCACATCAGAAGAATTACACAAAACATATAGGGACCAGATAGAACATAAGTTAGATTTAATTAGTAAGAAATTAATTTTTATTGCACCTAGAATTAGATTTAGACGCGGTATTATAAATGGACTAGGTTCCGTAGTGAAATTAATAACTGGTAATTTAGATAACGAAGACGCTATTCGATTTGAAAACGAAATCAACAAAATTCGTAATTCGGTCCACAAAACCCAAAGCTCGCAAAAGCGAACGCTATCTTTGGCTGAAAATACCATAAAGGAATTTTCGAAACAACTAGGCAAGATAGATGATAACCAAAAAAGATTAACATCTATACTGAAAAACATTACAATTAATTCCGATACAGTAAGAAACCAGCTGCACTTTTTAGAGATATAAGTTCAAATAAGTTTTAGTTTACAGATTATTTTAGATAAGTTAATGCTGCTCGAAGATGCTATAGCATTCGCGCAATTAGGTATAATGCACCCTAGTATTATAAGCACACGTAATTTAATTTCGGAACTTAGTAATTTGCAGAATAACTTTTCACTATATCCAGTCGAGGAGATTAGTATTGAAAATATTCATAAGATAGAAAAGTCTATTAGCGTGAAAGTCTATAGCACAGAACATTCTTTATCATTTATATTAGAAATCCCATCCATCCAACCTACATTATATGATTATATACATATATATTCCTTGCCAAACAACCTAAACCTAACCATTATACCCAAATCCAAATTCCTCGCACTTGGAAGCGATGAGTACGCCTACCTGGAAGAAGATTGCAAGAAGCTGTCAGAAGACACCTGGCTCTGCAAATCACTGGATACTAGAGCCATAGAGAAATCTGAAGATTGCATCATCTCACTCATCAAGCATAAAGATGGTAACTGCACTCGGGCACGTATGAATCTGAAGCGAGGAAAATTGCAGAAGATTAAAGAAAATAAGTGGTTGGTAGTATCAACGGAACCAGAAATTATAAAAACCCAATGCGGACAGAACACAGAGTATAGAAAACTATCAGGAACATTCTTCATCAACATAACAGAGGACTGTCATGTTAATATCATAAATACAACGATAAGAACACACACTAGCAGCATCTCTATGGACGAAGTCATCCCTCTACCCAACGAGAACCTAATACACCAGGAAGAAGTCCAGTACGAGATACATCTGGAAGACATCTCACTAGATAGTGTCCATGAACTTATGAACAAAGTTGAAGATATTCAAGAAATAGAAACCTGGAACTGGTCATATATGATGGCAATTCCCAGCTGGTCTACAGTGCTCCTCTACATACTAGCAGCATCTTTTGCAATCTGGAAGATATACAATTGGAACAAGCGTCCAAGCAAAGCAAGTCGCGAGGACGCTCCTGGAAGCCGTAAAACCAGCTTCCAACTTAAGGAGGGAAGAGTTAACGTGTCGTAACCCTGGAATCGGGCTGATATAGCAGTTGAAGATAACAATGAACATATGTGGAACGCTTGCGCTGCGAAAAGTATCATCGTGGAAACAATGCAACTGTCTCGCAGTCTGACACCATCCACGCATAACTTAACTTCTTTTTTTATAAATGTCTTTCGATCGCCGCCATATCGTAACTAAAGCAAGTACATGTTTTGCTAAACTTTAAAACCAACATCCTTTAACTTTAATATAAGTTAAGTTCTAATTAATGGTTTTTATTCCAGTGTATGATGCATGTAAAGAATAAATAAAGTTAATCGTATATCGTATGTCTATTTACAGTCCCATTAATATTCACTATTCTTTTATAATTATTTTATAAAAACGTTGTCCCCACACTTGGATTATCTCCTGTATCGCTGAGGCAGCAACATCCAACATCCAGACCCGGAACAATTATTTGTAGGACATACAAATACTTGTCCCGTGTGGGATTCGAACCTGCGTCCCCCGGTGCAGCCACTCATTGCTAAGCCACTGCGCCACGGAGCCGTCGTCTAAAATAAAAAAAAAATTCGTCCGCACATTGGCTTGAACCGAAGCAAACTGAACGACCTTCCAACGTGTGGATGCCGTCACAAACTCTCGGCCAATATCTTCGCCACTACATTCGCCCCTGTGCTGGCCAACGTGTAGAGCACAGAGTACCTTTGTATAAACTGAAAGTGTAGGGCACCGTAAGGGGATATAGTAACTCAGCTCAAATTCTAATTTCGCCCTCACTTCGCCACGCGTCGTATGCTATGTACCGACATGTTTGTAATCACTAATACTCGTAAGTAGATAAGTCGTTAGATACTTATTTCATTAGGTTTATCATATTTATGCCTGTTTCTTTGCGCCAACCCAGTCGCTTCTTATTTTTATTACGGTTATTTACCATTTTAATTTTACGTCGTTCTGTTGCGTAATGTGTATCCTGATCGTAAATGACAAATCTTCACCCTTCAAAGGCCGAAGCGACACTGACCGGGCGGCAGGAAACAAGCTTCAAGACGCCGATAGTTTAGGTAATTTCTTTTTACAGTGAAAATAATGGTAATTTAAAAAATAAAAACATAAGTCCTGCTTTATAGTTAGTACAGTTAGTATGCAATGTTTCATGATCAAATTTAAAGTATTTTATGAATATCTGCGCTTTATTGTGATCTAATTTAAAGTATTTTATGAATAGCTGCGGTTTATTGTTCAGTTTGGAGGTAAATTTGGATTTTTTTCTATCGAGAATATTTTACGGAATCGTGTTTTCGTCTAACATAGTACTTAACATTAATCCTCAACTTTACCATATATTTATTTCAAAATTAATGCTTCAATATTTTCGGCAAAACGGAGGATCTTGCTAAGCCATTTGAGGTAGTATTTTTAATATTTCCCCTCGTTAACGGAATATATATTCTTCAGGTGTACCACAACGCCTAAATTTTGAATTAAAATGATAAACGAAAATATTTTGATTTAATATTAAAAAACAATACTATAAAATCACCAAAACTGTCCAATTATATGTAATTTTTTCCCATGTATTTGAATAAACGTATTTTTATTCAAATACACAGGATTAATTATTTTATTAAAATACAGGTAATCTTAAATATCAAAAAAAAAAATAGCTCGTTTTATTAAGTCAATTATTTTATTTTATTATTTTAAAAATACTACATACCAACACGCCAAGGCCGTCTGATTCAGTACGCTCTGGGTCTGGGTCCCAGCGATAGGATGTATCACTTTTACCACTACCGTTCGCGTTCGCGTTCATTTACATTGCTAGCGTAAACAAGTGTGTCCCAATTAGCGCGGGACGTCTCGATTTTCAGAGGTTTGGTGACACGTTCCGATTCACCCTTGATTGGGACGCCAAATGTCCCGAATTTTCACTAACCTTCGATGTCTGTATTTCGATCGATTATTTTGATCGCAAAATTGAATATATCTGTAAGCTGTTACTGAGGCTTTTACCCCATTAACATATTTTTGCTTTGAAAATTTCATATTTTCTCACAAAGCTCGGACTAAATAATCAACATCAAAGTTTTTAACTTTGCGTGTAATGAGTTAGCGAAAGACAGATATCAATAATTTTGACTCGTTTTTTTATTATTTAGTTCCTTTACCAGTAGTCAGTACAGTACGTAACTTACATGCTGCTGTTTTGACAAAAAGTGTATAGTTGCGTTGTCACTGCGCTGCAATGGCGCAAGCAACAAACAACAATTGACGCCTGAATCACGTTATTGAAGTTACCAAACGTCTGTAATATAATATATGCCGTTCTGCATTGTTGGTCGTTCTTCAGGCATAGCACCTCGTCTGGTGACAAATCCTCCTTTTACCAACTACGGCCAAATCAACAAAAGTCTTGATTATATAGTTTCTATTTTATTTTACTGTGGAATAGAACAATTAATCTTAGAAACTGAAATTTACACCGTATACAAGGGATATTATCACTAGTTTTTAAGGAATCTTCGGAACAAAGTTTTACCGGACTACCAGTGAAACTTTTTTATTTCTCTTTTACAATGAATACTAGCTGGTCGCGGCGCGTAGCTGCCGCAGAAGAAATAATTATGGATATATCGTTTTAAATTTGGAAGAGTTATATTGCTTAATTAGGAATGATAATACATTCATTGAATTTGAGTGCGCGCGCCACCTTCTGTCTAACAGTATTGTACTATACCAACAGCCTTCGCGCAAGCGCAAGCAATAGGTTAAGAAATCCGAGTTTCGGAGTGTGCGCGCGACTTCTGTCTAACAGTATTGTACTATACCAACAGCCTTCGCGCAAGCGCAAGCAATAGGTTAGACGACACATCGAAAACGCTATCGCCGTACTGATCCGAGTGAATACATAATTTCTATAAAAACTTGAAGAAACGCCGTCATAAGGTCTAAAATTGCGTAGCTCCCGCGACGATTAAAAGCGCTTAGAAATTGTCAGAATCTTAAAATATTTTTTAAAAAAATTATTGATTTTAAGTTATCAAAATAATGAGCAAGTAAATTATGAATATTGATGTTATGAATATATTTGAGTGATTCCCAAGCATATAGATCAAATGATTTCGTTGTAATTTCAACTATAGTGATTTTTAGAGGTGTTTTCGCAAATAATTATGATCGAGTCAAAATTATACAATCGTGTTTTTGAGCAATCAAATTCAAGATAAAGAAATGAATTTACCTATATCAAAATCCCACTTTCGTTAGTGGTGTCATAGTCCTATACTATTCGATGAAAGGAGGTGCATTTTTTCACGGTGTCGCCTTAACAAAGTCTTAGTGTAATCTGATGAAGGTATGGCAGCGCATAAAATATGAACAAACAAACAAACAACAATTTTAATATATTAGATAATAAGAGGGTGACTAACGAATATAAAATCCGTCGGATTGTAAGTGGCCACTGTGACCTGTAGATTTTTTATCCACCCTAAATCAAGAATTAAAACACAGATATATGCCACTTCTGAGGACTAATATGTGGATGATCATTAGACAGGGTTATTTACACTCACTATATGAAACGCAGCTGCAGTGCAAATCAAATACTATTTCACGTCAATAAGCAAACTCATTCGTGGTAAAAATCATAATATAAATATATTTATTACCCTTAATTAATCCGAAATTAGATAACTTCAACAGGTCCCTTGAGAAATAATAATTAGGATGTCAAGGATACAATGTGTTCTGTAATTTAAATTAAAGGAGAGTTAAATTAAGTTGTATCAGATC
This sequence comes from Parnassius apollo, assembly GCA_907164705.1. Taxonomy (NCBI): domain Eukaryota; kingdom Metazoa; phylum Arthropoda; class Insecta; order Lepidoptera; family Papilionidae; genus Parnassius; species Parnassius apollo. The sequence goes on along the minus strand of CAJQZP010001479.1, from coordinate 1,016,881 downwards.
ATAATTCTATTTCAACAAAAAGTTTGTAAATTATAAAATGTATACTTAATTATAGCATTTAAGATGAGACGTGTTATTTATAAAAGTTAAAGGGTTAAAGGTACATCCTATGTACGTCTCACTGCTGGGCATAGTTCTCCTCTTATTTCTATAAGGGTTTTGTGGCAAGGAATTTGTCCGCAGCGCTGCCCCAATACGTGTTTACATCACAACTGTTTATAAAATATAATATGTCAAAGATAAAGGTGAATTAAGCGATTTGCAGAAAAAGTTCTTAGTTTATCAGCCAGTAGCAAATTTCACGAACGCACGTGGCGACAAAACTTACGCAGTATTTGAACTCTTGGCGGTCCACTACTGTACGTTTTATTATAAGTTTTTTTTCCTCGTACTACGCCTGTGTGGAATCGTTTACCACCGGCAATTTTTTCGGAACAATACGAATTAGGGACCTTCAATAAAAGAGCTTACTCCTTTCCAAAAGGCTGGCTGCGCACCTGCGATTCCCCTGGTACGTTGTCTTCTGCAAGGGCTTTTTAGGTTCTGCAGGTCTCGGGTCCCGGGTTATGCCCCATTGTCCAGATTGTCCTCACGGCCCACTTCTATGGGCCGGTCCTAGGAGCCTAATTTAGGCGTTGATGGTTGGACGGTTATTTTTCCGTGGTCGGTTAAAAACATCCCGTTATCGATTAATTTATAAATAAACGGAGGTTGTCTGTTAAGGTCGAAGTTGGCTTGTCTGCGGCATTGTAGATTTTACTCAACTCTCTAAACTATGTAGAGAGGAGTTGCAGTTGATCATGGGCGGCGGTAGTCACTTACCATCAGATGAGCCGCATGCTCGTTTGCCCCCTCTGTAAAAAAAACATACAGCACTCCTTGATTTTCCTGTAGATTTATGTGGCGGCATGAATATCCTCTACTCCATATTGTGCCGTGGTAATCGTAGAAGGCGACAGAGGGAAACCAACCCGGCGATGGGGGAGTAGCGTCTGTTTAATAACAAATAGAATAAAATAGCTGTGGTTTGTCAACCTGCCCGCCAATTACTGCAACCCAAAACTTCCTTATAAAGCAGATTATTGGGAGACAGCCGTGCATTTTGATAGGCTTGTAATTCATAAATTATAGTGTAATAGGATCGCGGCCTATCTTGTATCATGAGAAAACTAGCATTGCACTGGAACAAAATACCTAGATTTATTGTTAACGTTCTGAATTTCTTCACGTGGACTATAAAAAATATTTTTTTTTTTACACTTTATGGCACCTTAATAAAAAATATTACAAAGGCTGTCCTTTAGATGTCTTTAAATGCCTTTAGGCAGTCTCTCCCAGTCAACCCAGGACGTGTGTACCACTAAATAAAATGAACAATAGAGTAAATCAGAGAAAAAAACTATATATATATATATATATATATATATATATATATATATATATATATATATATATATGCACATAAAAATACATAGATACAAAAATATATTCATATTTTAAATACAAATAGATATATAACATAAACCTATAAATAATCCGGTAACAAATTATTACCTATCTCTTATATGAAGTGCTATGTACAATCTTTTAAAGGCTCTTTAAGTTTTGGGAACCTCAATGGTGAGGAAATAAAATAGTAAAATGTAGTGTGATACTCAATTTATCCAAAATTCAGGTACATCAAAATATAGTTGTGCTATAATTAAGCTTTAATTATTTACATAGAAAAAATGTGAGTACTTTTACAAATCTGATCCCGGACTCAAATAAATATTCAAAAGATTTGGATAAGGAAGTCGATGTTCTAAAAATAGATTAAATTAATTTGTTCGTAAGATTTGTTTTACTCTTAAAGGGAAAAAAGTTGAAATAATATTAGACTTTAAAAACAAGTATTGATTACGGGATGTGATGAGCCAAGTAAGAATATTAGGTAATGGTCGTAAAATTATTGTATCGTAATCAGTTTTTAATACATCAGTAATATTTCCCAAAATAGATGTCTGGAAGTGGATAAAAATCCATATCTAGATATCTATATACTGATCAAGCTGTCAAGACCACTTTAAGTGCACATTCGCAGTTTTCAAAATCTTCCTTTAAAATTCATAGATATTTAAAAACATAGATAATGAGGTTAAATATTTTAACGAAATAAATAGATTTCAGATGCAAGAAAAAATGAAATGAATGAAATAAAATGATATTAATGAAATAAAATGAAATGAATGATTTCATTGAATATGTAAAAAAAATTATTAGCTAAGCTCTGCGTTGTAGAAGCTAGCTAATTAATTTTAAACATCCTTAATATATTTAATTCTATTATTTATCTAAAACTTATCTAATATTTTATGGGGCGTTGGTAGCTCAGATGGTTAGCGCTCGCTTAAAGTCACATTACGCGAGCAACACGCGTTCAATCCCCGCCGGCACTAATGAAATTGTTAATTGCAATTTTAAGTGCTAATTTACCACGTGCTCGGTGGTGAAGAAAAGAATCGTGACGTAACCTGCATGTCTGAGAAATAAAATAAACAATTCGAAGACATGTAAAATTCGTAAACACGCATTGAATTTTTTCACTTAAAACGGCAATTTATTATTTAATAAACTTTTAAAGTGTGTACAAATATTAAGCATGGCGATTCAACGACAAAAGTCACTTAGCATTGTCACATAAGTGAAGGATTACAATATAATTAAATTTTTAAAAATTGTAGATTTTTTATAACCATTAACATAAGTGACACTTCATCAGATACTCCTGAGCTGGTTGTCTTAACCACGGTGAAGATGGTCCCGTTACGCTTCGAACTGGAGTATCTAGTCCAGTGCATGGCAACTTGGTCGTCCAACAGTGATCTTGTCTGGCACATTATCAAGATTCTATTTCTTTACACGTAAGTACAGAACTTAGTTCAATAGACGATTTTTTTAGAATAAGCGTGACAAACGAGCACAAACCTACATATTTCCTCGATTTAGAATACCAAAATGTGGACGTGTTATTACCTATGAGGACTAAAATGCTAGTGTGTTCCGTATGGTGAGTGGAGATAACCGAAGACATATTTTACTGGAAACAATTTCGATTCTTATTTGCGGATAAGATGTAGATGTCTATTGCATTCACTTAACATCAGGTGGATTGTGTGCTCCTTTGTCACCCTTATTTCTTTAATTGATACCTGGATCCCTGAAAATAAAAACTCGACTCTTAGAACTCGAAACCAAAATCTCTAAATTCATTATTTTATTAAAATATGGAATGATTTGCCACCACCCTTAAAAGAAAATTTTAATATTAATTCTTCAACATTTAAAAAAAAGTTAAAATGGAGTTATTACACGAACAGAAATCTTTTTAGGCCGAATAACTGTATGTTTATTCTGTAATAAGTATTTTTATCTAACACATATTGACTCTATAGAGGTTTACCAACAATACATAATTAAGTACGATGTGCGTGCGACCAAAATATACCCAAAACAGCAGGGACTGGCTGAAAAACTGTGCTGAGCATAATGCCCAGCGAATACTGAGCCTGTGCCCGTTGCCTCACATTATAATCGTATACTGAGTAATATTAGTTAATCTGATAATTGTGAATGTTTTTTATTTTTTTATTTTAAGTCTAATAATTTTTATGTGCATACTTACTTTGTAAACTTTTAATTTGTAAACTTATTATTTTTTGGCAATAAATATTTATTATTATTATTATTATTTTAAAAATTTACAACCTTCCAAAATTTTAACTTACAGTGTAGTGATAGTGTAAGTATTTCTACTACCCCATTTCATCACCCCGTTGGTGTCGTAAGAGGCGACAGGGGGTAACAAAGAGGCGACAGAGGGTAACAAATCAGGAGATGGGCAGCAGCATCTTCCTTAACGACTACAAATAAAAAACTGCGTTTGCCAACTCGCTTGGCAGATGTGGCAACTATGGTAAATATGAGGCAATCTATGGGGAGGCTAGGTTCACCAGTGAACTTTAAAAGGCTGGAAGGGAACCTTTTGAAATTAATAAAACTGGCCAGTTATACCGCCGTTATCGGCAAACAAATTAAACGAACATAAGAAATAAAAAAACAGACACAGCCAAAATTATTCTTATTTCAATCTTAATTTTTTTAAATCGGTCAAGTTTTGGAGCAGGAAAAAGTTGCATATAGGAACTGGAGTTAGTCTCGATTCGTTCATTTGTTGACTCGATTGATTATCTAGTTCGACCGTTCGGGCAAATCGCTACAGCAATAGTACAAAAGTAAAGAGGCTACATTAAAATTATATTCTTCAAATTTCTTAGATTTTTTTTTATAGTATAAGAGTGACAAGCGAGCACACAGTCCACCTGATGCTAAGTGGTTGCTGTGGCCGATAGACATCTACATCTATCCTCGATTACGAATCAAAATGCAGATGCATAGTCACCCGTGAGGACTAAGATGGAATGCCTCGTTTCCAGTAAAAGGGGTCTCTGGTTCTCTACACTCACCATACGAAACTATTTCACGCTGGTATTCTGTAAGAGTGTAGTCCTTCCCCGGTGGAGACGACCCATTCGTGCTACAACTATACTATTAATATAAATGCTGCATGGCTCTACCATGTAAAATATTCTCATAATTTATTTTGACATATGTGACATATACATACTTGATTAATTATAAAAAGTCCTGATATTCTCATTGTAATTTTTATAAATAAATAATATTGTAATTTATACTAATTTTAAATGTTTTTCTCTATAACAGAATTCCACTGCTACTGATGACTATTGCGTATCACCAAATAGTGAAGGTGTTGTGGCGCTCAGACAAGATTCCAGGACAAGCAGAGACCAAAAAATTGGCCTCCGCTGAACAGAGTAAGTAAATGGAATTAAACTAATTTTACGGATTATACAGCGTTTAATTTTAACTTTGTTAATTCCCGACGTTTTGTTTTTTTTTGTGCCCGGGCCATGGGCGTGGTATATATTAGTAATTAAACGCGATATCCGTAATTGTTTTATCCAACGTTTTGTTCACTTTCATTCTTTCACTTTCTGTAAATATAAGAAATCATTAGAGTTAGTAAAGGAGACGGTCCATTTTAGGCCCAGTACATGTACACTAGACCGTAAAAAAGTGAAAAATTCTGAGATTTTATTAAAAATAAAATAAGACAGTAAATCGAACTAAATGACTTGCTAAAAACAAAAATTCAATCCCAATTTTTGATTATTTTACAAGATAGCGCCCTTCCTGTCATAAAATTGTATGATATCATGCCTGACAAGTGATATTTGTCAATAAATTGATCAATAATCTCATGATAGTTGACAGCCAATGTCAAAACGACATCAATTCGCCATTAGTTTGCAGTTTTTGGTAAGAATAAAATATTAATACCACTGAAATAAAGGCAAATTCGTGGATTTACATGAACAAAAGTGGTATATAATATTATTAAACGCTATGCTACGCTTCATACATTTGCGGACCGTCTCCTTTAGCGGTTTTCTTTAATCTTAACAATAATCACTTTTCATTTAGCACCGTGTCGCAGTACGAATGAGTCGGTTCGACTGGGGAACACGTATATTGACAGGCGGGTTGTTTCCACTTGTCCCATCTCCAGTTTCAGTTTCCCTTCGTCTCTTGCCACACCCACGGGACCATATAGGGTAGTGTATACTTTTACAACGCCACTACACTGTTATTTCGTAGGTGTAGGACGCAGCATCCACTTACCATCAGGTGAACTGTGTGCTGATTTGTCACGCTTTAAATTTTAAAAAACTGTATATCAATTAAATCGCGCTAGTTATGTTAAAATATCAAGCAAACTGTAATATTATTCGGAAAAGATTAAAACATCGATCACTTATGTTAAACAAATTCACAAACATCCACAAAGTAAACAAAGTTTACTTTGCCTGTTTTGTGGCTTCGCTTGGTTGGAATTCAAATGCACATAAATAATTTACCTTAGCCCCATATATTTGTATATATTTATTTACAAATATATGGGGCTAAGGCTAAGTCTATATATTTGTAAAGATATTTATGTGCATTGAATTCCAGTCGAGCAAAGTATATATATATATAAAAAATATATATATATATTACATTTAATTCAAAAGTGATTTATTTTGCAAAACAGAATATAATCTAAACGGGATATTTAAAACAAAAATGCAGCAATATATTTTTAAATCAAAATTCCCACACACTCGAATTATCTCCTGTATCGTGGAGGCAATTTACATACATAAAATGCACAAGGACAAACATCCAAATCCGAAATAATTATTAGTGGGCCATAGAAATATTGCGGGATTCAAACGACGCACTTTTTTTTTTTTGCGCCCGAAGCAAATATGGGCAACCCTCCGGAAAGCGGGGGAGGGAGGTTGGGAATGCTCATAGCATACCACGCAGCCGGCTGCGTGGTTATGTGGTGACTTTTACCCACTAAACCCAACCTTTTAGGAATTGGCTTAACGATCTGACTAGAGATCTCTAAGCCGTATACGAACGCGACCCTCCTTGGCAGAAAGGAGGGCGCAAAAACGACGCACTTGAGTTACATTTGTTAATGTATAATATACATTTTTAGTTTTTATTGTGAAAATATCTGTGATTGATTTATTGTGTATAATAATATAGTTTTCTTTTTGTTTTCATATGGATATTAAAGTAGGTAGTAGTTTGTTTAGTTTAATTTTGTGTGTATTGTTTTCCGCAATTTTCTTATGAAATATAAATTTGTCTGTTTCCATTTTCAAAATGGGAGTAGAGTTGGTTAGTATTAATGGGAAATTACCATACTATTGTACCAATAGTAGGGGACGGTGCATGCCATTTCCGTACGCTTTCTTATTTGTTTTATGGCACACAAGAACGCCCAATGGATATTCGTATAGAAGTTGTGCGTCATATGACGAACAATTGGGATGAATTTGCTGTTATGTCTCATGACCGTCATGGCAACAATCACGGGACAAAAGAAGAGTGTACATTAGATATAGTTAGAACTACAATATATGTTAGAACAGTCTACATATGGCGGTTTTTGCAAGTAAGTTTCAGCCGGCCAAATATTTATATATTATTTTCATTCGAAGTGTATCGAAAAGGCAACCTTTATGCCAAATTTGGTACAAAAAACCAAAAGTTCACAAGCGGAAGTCTTTGATTATCAGCGAGAACACTCTGAAGTACATAAGCAGGCTGCAAGCAAATATCGGCGCAAACACGTTGAAGTGTACAGAGTATCACGGTACGTTTACACCAAAACCGATATTGTCGGCCGATGGCGGACAGAACTACCCGGACGAGTAAATCAGACGTGTATGTACCTACACTGCAACAGTTTAACACTTGTGCCGACATTGGACGTTGCCGGTATTCTTTTCTATTTTTCTATTTTCAATATCCATAGTCGTTTAGGGAGCTAACAACACTGACAGAAACAACAGAATAAAGACAAAATGATTATATTTAAACTATAAGTATACTCAGTTCAGCACTGTAGACGCCGGCAATCGGGCGAGAAATCCCAACAAGTTTGGATTCGACGGTTGATCGGCCGTTTTCGTGCGTTATCGAACGATGACGGTCGTGTATGTGTACGTGCTCTCTTTATTTTACAAGTGTGATTCGATCGTCCGAGTACGGCCGTTGTCACCCGTGCAAACTTCGGCCGATGACGGATTTGGTGTATGCGAAGCGTCACAGTTACGATATGAATGAAATCATGAAGGACAGCGAGTTGAAAGATGTCTGCAACCTTGGAATTCTAAAGACTTTTCCTGACTGAGTTATGATGGTAACATAGCGTACGATAGTGATAATACTGTTGTTTTGGAACCGATAAATATTAATGCAAGTGGTGTAAAACTCTCAAGCAAAAGAATTAATCTGTGGGAATGTGCTGCGATTCAGGAAAGCTCCAGCTCAAACCTATGCAAAAGCTTCCAGATCTTCTTTACTGTTTGATAAAAACCCTCCGCCCTGAGCATAATCACTTCATGGCTAGCATACGGTATTATAATAGTTGTTTTCAAATGACCTCATTTGGAGCTAAAAAGATAATACAGGTTGTTATTATGCATACATTCAGAGTGTAGGGCCAGGTGTATCATTTGGTTGGAAGTTTGCTTCCGCCACCCTAGAATGAACCACAGTTCTTACAAATATATTTTGTTGGTGATTTGAGACGCAATTACTTTATATAAAACCTGACTTGGTAAGGCAATTACAAGAAATGCTACATACTTATAATATATACGTAAGCAGGTGGCTGGGGGCCCAATTCCCCCCCCCCCCTCCTCCCCATCAATATGGTAGCGGAATTAAATGCAAGACTACCCCAGGAGGGTACCAGCACCCCTAAAGAATCCCTCACTGAGCATCCACGACCAAGCTATTCCACTCTTGAGCGTGGGTGCTCAGGCTGCCCAGCGTATTCTGGGGGAGCAAAATTCCGCTCGAGACCAAACCTGCTCGGAGTAAACGAAGCAATAAGTCAAAAGCGATCCCTGCCATGCTATCCACGAATTTCTGCAATATCAGGGGACTTCATTCAAACCTTAACGTCGTCAATACCATCTAGAAACGGTGAAGCCGGCCTTACTCTTCCTAACCGAGACACAGGTATCCTCTCCGGCTGATACTTTGTATCTCTCCTGCCCGGGGTACAAATTAGAACACTCCCATATGCCCCGGGCTGGAGTTTGCGTGTACGTCAGGGAGGACATCTGTTTTCGACGCCTCAGCAGCCTTGAAGGTACGGACCTGTCCATCTTATTGCTGCGCGTAGATAGCGACGACCATCCCCGCGTCTACGGGTGCCTCTATAGGTCCCATATCGGTAAGGTCGAAACAGACCGACTCATCGACCACGTCCAGATGACTACAGACTCCGTGCTACAACAGATCCCATCCGCAAAGGTCGTGATACTTGGTGATTTTAACGCCCACCACGCTGAATGGCTTGGTTCTTGTTTAACCGATCATGCGGGTAGATCTGTTTATGACTTTGCTTTGGCATATGGTCTGACAACGGGGGGATAGATGATGACCTCTTCCGGATGGATATGGTCGTCTCTTGTCTTCTCGGACAATTGTCTGATCCGGAGTACGGTGTCACTCAGGCTCTCATCGCGGTTGCGTAGTGCAGGTTGCCGCCGTGTTTGACATTATACTCGTAGGTCAGCAGATTGGGATGGGATGCGATCTTTTTTACATCTTACCCTTGAAGGCGGGTTTGCTTCTCGCTGGATGATCACAGCGTTGTTGCTGATTCTGTCACTGATGTGGTGCTACAGGGAATGGAACTTTTTATTCCATCATCTGTGATACCTATCGGAGGCAGAACCCAGCCTTGGTTTGATTGCTCCTGTAAAATTGCACTGCGTCATAAGCAGGAGTGCTACCAGGCCTGGGCTCACGCATCGACGTCTCGGGATGCAAACACCAGAGCCCTTAAAAAGAAGTACAATTCTGCCTCCAGGCAAAGTCAGAGCACATCGGCAGAATGGGAAAGAAACGAGTAGCCGGACAATTCTCAGACCTGTTGCTTAAAATAGGAAATCGTGATTTCTCGTAACTGGATAGTAGTATAATTCTCCCTACAGAGTTAGACACAATTGTTTCCACTGTAGAACAGCTAATAGCTAATAATTTATCCAAACATTAATATTATTGACGATAAACCTGCAGAATAAATACCTATGCGAGCGTGCCATCCTAATACCAAAAACGAACAAGCCTCAGTCATAAATGAAATACTTTTGAGATCCCTCGAAGGGGTCGAATATTAATATAAATTCGTCGACTCAGTGATAAACACCGATGATGCCATTCATTATCCGGTCTATTCGAATTCAAGAGAGTGCAGTTTTCTATCAAAGTCTGCTTCGCCATAACCATAAACAAAGCTCGAGGTCAAACTCTTAATGTATCGGGAGTGGACTTGAAAGAAAGCTGCTTCTCACATGGTGAATTGTGTGTCATGCTCCAGAGTAACGCACAGAGTAGCCTGGTGTTCTAGCACCCAAAAAAATAGTTTACAAAGAAATACTGCGGTAGGTATAGTATTTCGATTTAGTTGTAAAAGACAATACCTCCGTGCCACTTTCGAGCTTCGTGTTCATAAAATATAACAAAATTTTATATTATTTTCATGTTCAACCTTTAAAACAAAACCTTATATTGTTATTAAACCTTTAAATCTCCACACTATAACAAAGATTGTTATATTTTATAAGTATTCAAACATTTTTCATCTCTCATACTACGTACTACTAACATTGAGTTAACAAAACCTAACGTACTACGTAACTTTATTCGCAATGTAGACGCTCACTGAGAACGGATTTTACAATGGTCCCATCAAAAAAAAATTGATATTTTGCATCTAGGTTCAGCAATAAAAAATTATCGTGCGCTTAGCGAAGCGAGCGGGTATCAGCTAGTATTAAATAAGACGCAGTAGAAGGCAGAAAGAATATAAGTATTCCGACAAAGACGGATTACGCGACACTGGACTGTAATGCTGTTTTAAATCGTACGTAATTGTAAACTGCGTAGCCTAGCATTTAGACCGAAAAGATTACATTACCATGAATATAAATAATATTAAAGGTTAAAGAAACTTTAACATAATAATCCTAGTGAGCATACTAGGTCATAGTCATGAAATTAGGCTCATTGAAACAGGAATTTTGTGTTACCTACTACTACCTAACATTAAATTTGGGAAAGCACAGTTATATAAGAAAGATCCAAAACATGTGAAAAAAGCGACTTTGATCAACTTTTTAAGATATATTTATAAAGACAAATTATGCGTTAAAACTAACCGTCTTTAAGTTAGATAGGAATGCAATGAACTCGCTTCCTGACGGTCGACCGATGCATAATTTTAATACTACCCGCACGCGACACCCGCGGGACGGCATGACATGGAGTAGTGGACATTCTTACACCGCTACAACACGTCCCATATATACATACAGGTCAAGGTAATATAAAGCGTATTATAAAATGAAATTATTATTGTTTAAAAACAATTACCTTAGTCTAGAAAATGAGCGTAAGCTGCGACTGATAATTACAAGTATATGGAAAACGTTCTGCCGCGCCTTAAGCCCCGCCTTATGCCTATCACTCATGCCTTATCCTTCCTGTGAAAGGATAGTCAGTTAATAACAAGGGAAAATAAATTAGCTAAAATTAACACTAAAAATGACTAACCGCATTAAAGAATTTTTTTTTTAGAGATGATGCCTTGTTTAAGAAAGAGACATGTGTCATAATAACGATTTAGGCTTTTGTTTCCTAGTATAGTGATGTTGGATTTAATATACGCAAATGGGGAAGGGAGGGAGGTTCTCTTAAAACGATGTATTAAAAATCATTTCAATTTTTACGCAGATTCAAAGTAATTAATGAAGAACTTTTATTTGGTACGACCCTGGTACGATCCTGATACGGATCTCTGCCTTTAAATTTGTTAAATAACATTAGGGAATTAAAACCCTAAAAACTCAAATGTTATTAATAGTGGGACCTTTCTTCATAAGCTTATGTTAATTTCTTATTAATCCAATAATGTTTGAAAGTATCCATGTCAACAATACGAATGTAAAAAAAATACGTTCATAATGCTATACTGAAAATGTGTGAAGCAACCCAGATCCAATAATTTTGTTTGTCATACGCGACATACACGCACATAAATAACAGTTGGTGTCAGTCATGGACCTACAAACCTTTTTTCTAGGTCCATGGTGTCAGCGTGCGTGCGTGCGTGCGAGATGTGCGTGCGTGTGCACGTGCATGCGTGCGTGCGTGCGTGCGTGCGTGACGCGCATGACAAAAAATTATAGGACCTGGGGTGCTTCACACATTTTTTGTGTAGCAGTGTGTCCGTATTTTTTAAGTGAATGTTGTAGACATGATTAATTTCAAAAAAAAAAAAAAACAGATGGTAAAGATAAAGAACGGGATTATAAATAGCGACTCAGCATGCACAGTATCTATAGCAAAACCCCCCTTATCGTTATAACGTCATATTATTCGGAAATTTTCTATTAATGAGCTAATATTTGAAAAGAATTGTGTAAACGCAAGTAGGTGTATTAATTTTAATCCCCTTTTGTTACACCGGGGTGGGATCTACTATAGTGACGTTATTTAGACTTAAAATAATCGTTAAAGGCCATTTATTTTATCTTATCAATATATTTATTTTAATAAAGTCTATAAATTATTCGTATAAAATTTAGTCTAGATTACACCTGGTATTACTTTCATTTGCTCGCGAATTTTTATTACAAACGTTTCAACCATTCCGAAGATTAGCTCGGACAGACAGACAAACAAAATTTTAAAAATGGTTATTCATGTCTCAACGGCATGTAAAATAAAATATTTATACAAATATGTTAACAAACAAAATCAACAATCATTATGAATAAAACTTCCAGATTGGTGTCGTAGCTCACAGATTAGCAAAACCAGACTGATTTTTTTGTAAATGAAATGACATGAAATATTTATTTGAGTTTGGTTAAGGTACACTGAAGATGGTCATATTAATTAAACATCCGCTTAATCAGCCATTATTAATGGCATGCAAATCTTACGAATATAATATAATGAGATAATAATAATATTTATGAATAAAATGTCTGAAGTAACAAAATGTCAACATTTAATCAATAAAAAGGTAATAAATACTTAATAAATATTTCACAAATGGTCCAGTAAATTTATATCAGTCTAGTTGCCATTACATATCGTAGTTTAAATATTCCACTACAGTATAAAAAGCCTTTTCACTAAGCCATTTGTATAATTCTCTTTTAAGTTTAATGACAGGTAGGTCTTGAATTACTTGTGGTATCTTATTATATACACATCCAATAGTAATTTTTATGGAATCACGCACTCTTGGGTATTATAGTGGAAACCAACCTCTACCTATTCTTATTTTACGTCCGTTTATCAACATTGATTGAAATAAGAAGTTGGACTGAAGTTATAAAACGTACGAAAAACGCATATCGCAACGCATTCTTTGTACTATTTACTATGTGTGTTAGTATAGATAGCGACAGTGTGTGAGCGAGAGGTGAATAGAGGCGACGCCAATTTAATCCCATTCTTTAACCACACGGGTAGTAATTTCAATAACTAATTATCAGCTTATGGAAAAAACCTCCCACATATTAATAACACACTTGAACCTATGGGCTTATTAATTCTCTAATGTTATTTAAATACTAATAGGTTTAAACGCTAATTTATTTGAACGAAGATAAATTTTATAACGCTCTCATAATTAATACAATTAGTTGGGATCTAGGGTACTTCTCAAACATTTTCAATGTAAAATTACGTTCGTATTTTTTGTACGTGGACAGATAAGCTCGCAAAATGTAACATTCTTTATTGTTCTTGGATTTAAATTTAAAAGGCGTGATTAAAAGCCTTTGGAGCTTGAGTAATATGATAAGGGTAAAACAGAATTATTTGTCCCGTTCAATCTCGTATAGCTAAAATATCATGTAATAAAATGCCAGGAAAACCTCGTGACACCCGTTCAATGAATATGGAAACGCTACCTAAGTTTTATTGCATTTGATATATTAACATCACCAGCCCCTAAAAGTCTCATGCCAGTAAACTCTTCTATTGTAATCGTGATTTATGATCGCTCTAGCAGACCAGCCTCTGGTCTTGTTTTTTAGGTACGTCAAGCATGGAGATGATCTATCCTATTTATATCGAAGCCATAAGATTTACTGACATTGTAGTGATGAGCGATGATGATGATGATGAAGCGTGCCGATTACAGCGAATTCCCAACAATATTATATCCTTTTACATTTCAACGCTGTACAGTCCCACTTAAGGGTTATACTGAAAGATAAGTGTGATGATTTAGTGATGATGATGATGTTGGCGTAGGTGATAAAACAACAATGATTTGAATTCTTAAAAAAAGTTTCAACAGTTAAAGTTTCAAAGAAGGTATTTTAATCCAAGGTTTTGACAAGGATCATGTATATAGGATAGCTAAATAGTATACCGTGTAGTGGTGATGTAAGGTATCTCCTACCCCATATCATGCCGGGGACGTTATAAACGGTGAAAGGGGGAAATTAATCAGAATATCAATATGCCAAGGATGGTAACAATGGCAAATATTCCCCTTTATGAGACAAATCTAGTGGAATTTTGATAGGTAATGGTAACAAGGCAAACATATATTTCATCGATATAGTTATTTCTAACTGCAGCTCTTTCTCTTTCAGATACTAGCTAGCATTCTATTTAATTGTTATTTATTTCTATATATAATATGGATATACTTATAAATATTGTTTCTACATCACCAAACCACATAATTTAGTGCTTTTTGCGATCCTATTAATTCAAAGGTTGTCTGGAAAAAATCACTTTTAGCAACATGACCGCCTGCCCAATTTTTTTCTTCTTCTTTCATTTATGTATTGGTTTGGTGTACAATAAAGAATTATCTATCTATTAAGTAAAATGATTTTGAATTAATATCTATTAATTATGTAATGACAAAAATTTGTGCTTGTGTCGGTGTAAAGAACACCATTAGTTTATGCTAATAAATATAAATAACTTCATAAGAAAAGTTATTTTAATAATAGTTACAATAACCTTAACAAGAAAAACAAATAAGAATCATAAAATGAAAAAAACAGCAAAACGAACAACTCGAAAGTGAGCTCCGACAGCGTATTCAAATTTCAAACGATTCAAACTGATTTTAGTCCTCGAATCGTTTTTTTTTCATGGTACAGGTTGAAACAAAGATGCAAACAATATGCGAAAGAGATATCTCGAGAGTCGAGATCGGCTACCACCTGCAATTTGGCATTCTAATGCACATTCTATTCTTCATTGCCATGCAATATACTTATTTGTTTTCAATTACTCTATTTATGTATAGTACCCCGATGACCGAGTACTATACATAAATAGACTCTGTTTTTATTTTGAAATGACATTTAGATACAAATTACATACTGATGAATGATATTTTTCGATCTTATTAACATAAAAGAAAAAATTGAACTGGTTATTTGAAAAAAAAATCATTAGTGCAATTAGTTTAATTAAAATTTTCGTATTTTTAAAAAATACTAAAAATAGGGCTCGAAATGATAGTGTTTCTCGCAAACGAAAAAAAAAAAGGAAAAAATCGAACCAAAGGCGGGACGCGAACCAAGGCATTAGGATTTCGCAGCGGCTCGATATCCACTTGAACTATTACGATCATTAACACAATGTCCAAATTTACCTTCTTATATTGTAGCGGTTTTTCATTGCCTAAAACACGGACAAAAAGATATTTTCTAAAAATAAATCCTAGCTAGATCGATTTATTGCCCCCGAAACTCCCTGCACACAAAATTTTATGAAAATCGTTGGAGCCGTTTCCGAGATTCCGATTATATATATATATATATATATATATATATATGTATATATATATATATATACACATATATATATATACAAGAATTGCATGTTTAAAGGTATAGGATTTTTATTGATTTATGTTCACTTAATTACTAGATACTTGAATGTATCCATAAAATATGTTTCGAAAAAGCTAAACTTTTTTTAACTTTTTTATCATAGATATTCAGACCAATAAAACAAGATAGACGGACCGCTGCTAGCAAAATGCCGAAACCATGCACAATTTCTTGACACGTATTCACAGCATAAGTCTTTCTTCTTTCTTTCTTTATCAGTCCGTAAAAGTACATTTACCCAAAACCATGTTTTTAGTTGAAAATTATTTAAAATCCATAAGTGTGCATGAGTGGGTGTTCTTACAATAAGGTGAGCATGATTTTTGGCTTCTTGAGGGTTGCCACCTTTTTTCTGAAAGTACACAATTTTTCTCAAAAAGTACGAAAAAATATAGTATTTTCGAGAAATTCGGGATAAAATAAAGTCCACATTTTTTAAAATATTTATGTATTTATCCACATATATTTGTCATTTCTCTTTGCTTTGGCCATGAATTATTACCTTTAAAATAATTATAGGAGTCTGAGAAATTTTGAATCATATTAAAATAAATTAACAAATAATTTTTACGTGGTAGAGCCAGGCTGAAGTAATATTTGTAGTATAGTTGTAGCACGAATGATTTGGCTCAACCGGGGAAGGACCACGCTCTCACAGAATAACAGCGTGATATAGTAGTTTAATGGTGCTGTATTTCGTATGGTGAGTGTAGAGAACCGGAGACCCTTTTTACTGGAAACGAGGCATTCCATCTTAGTCCTCACGGGTGACAACGCATCTGCATTTTGTTTTGAAATCGAGTAGATGTATATGGGCCGCAGCAACCACTTACCATCAGGTGGACTGTGTGCTCGTTTGTCACCCTATTCTATAAAAAAATTAAATTAAATTAAGTAAAACTTTTACGGAAAAAATATTACCGTAAAACTTACTTCCAATCACAGATAATATAATAAAAGCACGACAGTTGAATTAGGGATAAAAATATAGTATTTTCCGTACCAAATTCATCATTCATCATTACAGCCCTTCACAAGTCCACTGCTGAACATAGGCCTCCCCCAAGTAATGCCACAAAGCACGGTCCTGAGCCCCCTGCATCCATCGACTTCCTGCATGTCTTACCAGGTCGTCACTCCATCTAGTAGGGGGTCACCCTACACTACGCCTACCGGTACGAGGCTGCCACTCGAGAACCTTTCTTCCCCATCGGTTATCGGTTCTTCGAGCTATATGGCCGGCCTATTGCCACTTCAGCTTACTAATCCGTTGGGCTATGTCGGTCACTCTGGTTTTACTGCGGATATCCTCATTTCTGAGTCTATCACGCAGTGAAACTCCGAGCATAGCCCTCTCCATAGCTCGCTGAGCGACCTTGAGCGTCATCATACGGCCAGCGGTGAAGGACCACGTCTCAGATCCGTAAGTCATCACTGGCAACACGCACTGGTTATACACCTTAGTTTTCAGAGATTGAGGTATACCTGACGAGAAGATGTGTCGTAATTTCCCGAACGCTGCCCAACCGAGTTGAATCCGTCGATTGACCTCTCGGTCGAAGTTGGACTTACCTAGTCGGACTATTTGTCCCAGGTAAACGTACTCGTCAACAACTTCGACCATAGTGCTCCCAACAACTACCGGCATAGGTGTTACATGGACATTAAACATGATCTTTGTTTTGTCCATGTTCATCTTAAGACATATCCGTTGGGAGACACCATTGAGGTCATTGAGCATAGTGCTAAGGTCCTCCAGCGATTCTACCATAAGGACTATATCGTTGGCAAATCGAAGGTGAGTGATGTACTCGCCATTGATGTTAATACCGTATCCTTTCCAGTCCAGTAGCTTGAAAACGTCTTCCAACGCAGCAGTGAAGAGTTTCGGGGATATAACATCACCCTGTCTTACACCTCTCTGCAGTTGGATAGGTTTCGTACTCTGGTTCTGTACTCGGATAGCCATCGTAGTCCTACTGTACAAACACTTCAGCACTTCAATATACCGACAGTCAACTAGGCACCGCTGAAGGGACTGAAGCACCGCCCAAATTTCGACGGAATCAAAGGCTTTCTCATAGTCCACATACGCCAGGCAAAGTGGCAGATTGTACTCTTCAGTCTTTTGTACAACCTGTCGTAGGTCTATGGTACTGAAGCCTTTTCGGAAACCGGCTTGTTCGGGAGGCTTCAAGTCGTCGAGTCTGCGTGCGAGACGATTCGTAATGACTCTCGAAAACAGCACGTAGACGCGGCTCAGAAGGGAAATCGGTCTGTAGTTCTTCAAGAGAGCGTTGTCGCCTTTCTTAAAGAACAAGACCACCGCGCTTTTGCTCCACGCCTCCGGAGTAGTGCCACAATGGAGGACGGAATTGAAGAGCTTCTGAAGGACTTCAAGTACCGGTGTTCCACCCGCTTTCAGAAGCTCCGCTGTAATTCCATCCTCGCCCGGGGCCTTGCCGTTTTTAAGGTGGTGGAGAGCCATTCTAATCTCGCTCAGACTGACGTCCGGGATATCATCGGAATAATGTCGGATAAGACTTGCTCTTGGATCGTTACTCACACTTGCGTGTGGCTCCAACGATGATGTGTACAGCTGCCCATAGAAACTCTCTATCTCACTCAGAATCTCAGGTGTCCCGGAAACGATGTTGCCACACTCAGTCTTCAGCTTTGACAGTTGGCTCTTTCTGGCAGACAGATCTCTGGCAAAGACTTTGGAGCCCTGGTTCCGCTCGATCGCTTCTTTAATACGAGCAGTATTAAAGTTGCCGCATGCATTTGGAGATCTGTCTGTTCAGTTGCCTGTATGCTGTCAAATCTGTTGACGATTGCAGCCTCATCTCCCGTCTAACAGCCATGAGATTAAGAGTGTGATCGGAGAGTTTTTGTGTTCTTCTGCGGCGGGTCTTGCAGAACTTAGCTCCGACCGCATGGACAGTTTCCACGAGCTTGTCATTCATATCGTCCACTGCATTGCAATCCTCTAGGCACTGAAAGCGGTTTTGTAACTCGAGCTGAAAGGTTTCGGGATTCTGGATTAGAGCACGAGGGGGGACGGAGCGTTGACTTTATTAGACGAGACCTCTCCAACTTAACATTTAGGTTCAGTGTGCCTCTAACCATTTGGTGATTGCTGCCAGTTTTCACCCTTGCGATCATCACTGAACAGTTGGCGTCTGGTCGTCATAATGAAGTCAATCTCATTTTTTGTCGAACCGTCGGGGCTCGACCAGGTCCACTTCCCGTGGGGCCGCTTCTGGAAGAAAGAAGTCATCATAAAGAGTCCCTCTTTCTCCATAAAGTCGGCCAGCTGCTGGCCCCTTCGGTTCCGTTGCCCTACTCCAAATTTCCCCACCTTCAGCTCACCGCTTTCTCTTGTGCCTAGTTTTGCGTTGAAGTCTCCCATCAACACCGTGTAGTGGGTTTTGGAGGAATGCATGGCTCTGGAAATATCCTCATATATTTCCTCCACCTCCTCATCGGGATGTGCCGAGGTTGGTGCGTAAACCTGTATGACCTTCAGCGAATACCGTTTGGTGATTCTGAGTATCAGGTACGCGACCCTCGTCGACACACTCCCAATCTTTACAACGTTGTTACGAGAGACTTGTGGACGATAAATCCGACACCTCCTTGGGACAGATGGGCGCCCTCCCGGTGGTAGAACAAGTTGCCGGACTCGAGGAGTGCCGTATCCTCCCCCTCTCTTCGGACCTCGGATATTCCAATAATATGCCAGCGCAACTTGTCTACCTCTTCTTCCAGCTCCAGTATCTTCTCGTCAGTCCTCAAAGTGCGTGCGTTATATGTTGCCAGGTCGAGTCGTCGTAGGTGGCAACCGAACCTCCATCGGAGATTCTTAGCACCCCCTGCCCCGCCGTTACCATGGTCGCCACCGTAGCCAGGAATAGCGGGGCCGCCGGGGACTGGGGGCCGTTTTTTTGCGTCGTTATTCATGGGGGGATATTTGCCATAGTTGCCACGCTTGGCGAGCGGGAATGTGGCAAACGACGAATCAACCGCAGTTTTTTATTATAACACAGTTGTTATCAGAAAGATGCTGCTGCCCATCTCCTGCCTGTCTCCCTCTGTCGCCCCTTACGACACCCACGGGAAGATATGGGGTAGTGGATATTCTCAACCGCCACTACACGGCACATATTAGTTTTCTGTAATATATAGGACAAGTGACTGAAATATAGAACGAAACTATATAATATTATAGTACGGGTGGCAACCCTACATGAAATGTATGCAGTTATATGTCTTTCTTTCTTTATTACTAAATCCTTGTTATACTAAATGCCTGTCACCTACAAAATACATTATTATTATTCCAAAACAATAATGGTGAAACATTAATGTGATTTTGTTCCAAAAGGAAAACTATTATTGTATACTCTGTAGCTGGTGAAGAATACGTCATCTTTTGTCGAAAATAGGGTAGGCCCCTTGTCATTTCTTCACTTTGAAATAATGACATTGAACGATTTTATCAGTAACATTTTACGCCCTCAGTCTTACTTGATTGATGTTACATAACGACCGATTGTAATTTTGATGTCGCTTTTGTATCTCTAATAAGGCACATACTGTACGTATTTTTTTAATGAAAGAATTGTTATAAAATTTAGATCATTTCGCAACATTAAAAATATTTTGTATTTATAAGTAGGTACT
The DNA here is from genome assembly GCA_907164705.1 of Parnassius apollo. Taxonomy (NCBI): domain Eukaryota; kingdom Metazoa; phylum Arthropoda; class Insecta; order Lepidoptera; family Papilionidae; genus Parnassius; species Parnassius apollo. Next base: position 996,608 of record CAJQZP010001479.1, on the reverse strand, counting down.
TCATAAAAAATAAAATTGATAAAGTAAAATTTTATGGGTTTAGTTACTTGCTTGGAATTCTAAATTAATAAAATTAATTTGATTTGTGGTTTAGCGTAGAAGATAACATCAATTGATTTTGTCGCGTATTTATTAGGTGAAAAAATAGCCCTTTTGTCATTAAAAGAGATACTCCGTATATATAGTACTCCGGATACTTAGTACTCCGGAGGCGTGGAGCAGAAGCGCGGTGGTCTTGTTCTTTAAGAAAGGCGACAACGCTCTCTTGAAGAACTACAGACCGATTTCCCTTCTGAGCCGCGTCTACGTGCTGTTTTCGAGAGTCATTACGAATCGTCTCGCACGCAGACTCGACGACTTCCAGCCTCCCGAACAAGCCGGTTTCCGAAAAGGCTTCAGTAGAAGATAACATCAATTGATTTTGTCGCGTATTTATTAGGTGAAAAAAATAGCCCTTTTGTCATTAAAAGAGATACCTACTGTGTGTGCCATAATTTTCATATGTCAAAGATTCATATTACATCGTTCATCATGGTTTTACTTTGAGTTTTTACTTTCTCTCAGAACATTCGCATCAGTTTTTTATACGTGGTAGAGCCACACTGCATCTATATTATGTTTGTAGCACGAATGGGTCGGCTCGACCGGGGGAAGTACCACGCTCTCACAGAATACCAGCGTAAAATAGCAGCTTAATACTGCTGTGTTTCGTATGATGAGTGTAGAGATGCGGAGACCCTTTTTAACCGGAAATGAGGCATTCATCTTAGTGCTCAGAGGTGACAACGCATCGGCGTATTTATTAATCGAGGATAAATGTAGATGTCTATGGGCCACAGCATTCACCTACCATCACTCTGGTTGGTCACTCTTATTCTATAAAAAAAAAGGTTTGATCTGACTTTATCTTTCATTTCAGTTCAACTCCGTTCTAGAAGGAAGGCGGCCAAGATGTTAGTGGCAGTTGTCGTTATGTTTGCGGTATGCTACTTCCCGGTCCACCTGCTTTCTGTGCTCAGGTAAACAGTGGTTTATATAAAGTCTTTATATACAAAAATGACCGTGATGAACACTTAACCACAGAACTGATTTCAATAAAAAATTCACACTGTGTGCAGTTTGGTCCAATTTGAGATACATTTTTTATTTCTTTACTGCGAATTTAAGGATTTTTATAACAATTATCGTCGGAAAGGGCAGAAGAACGTCTGCCTGAACAGCTCGAGGACTCTTGCCTCTCAGCCTGCACTGGCTCTGTATAACTTTCGAACCGTAAGAGCAGGGCAAGCACAGCTGAGTTGCAAAATTATAAAGAAGGTGTTACGTACGCAGAAGGACTCTGAGGCAAAAAAGGAGTCCCAGTGAAGTAAGAAGTACTTAATAGGTTTTGTGCAAGGCATATTAAAAATATCTGTGCAATTCATTAAAGTAATTATGTACTTACTTATTACTATAGGATCGAGCCACACGTACGAGAAAATGTGGTCACGTGTCAATAGTGTCGCTGCAGCTGTTTGCAAGTCCCCCCCGAACGGGTTCCCGCCTTGTCGTGGCGGGGGGCTTAGTAGCCGTGGCTTGGTCTCCCACGGTGAACAAAGAGGAACCCACGTGGCTGGCCCGAGGTGAAGGGCCGGCCTGAGGTGGCCGCTCCGAGTGGGCTTGGGGAGCCCACTTCGGATGTGTGCTGGTGGACTGCAGCGAGTGGGGACTCGCGCACCCTCTACCGCTGCAGCCGAGGTGGAGTCGCGGAGGAAGAGGAGTGTTGGTATGGCGATGCGCCACTCGCCCTATCCTTCGCGACTCAAACGGGGCCGCACCGTTGATGCGGTGGTGGTAGGGCTGTGGGGGGAGAGGATTGTCGGTATTGCGAGGCGCCGCTCTCCCTACCCTCCGCAGCCGAATCTTGGTTGGCGGCGGAGCCATAGACCAGATCCGCCGCTGGGGTCGGGAAGGCTAGTACTTCTAAGTGCTCGTTTTTCCTGGCCCCATGGCCTTTGTGCATCGGACGCGGGGGGCGTCTGTTGCACAGACGTAGTTGGAGGCCGTGGAGGAAGGCGCGCCATGTATTCTGGTGCGCCTTACCTGGGAAGGAGAACGGGGAGGAATTTTCCTCTCCCGAGGAGGGGCTGCCATGGGGCGGCAGGCGCTAGTAGGGCCGCGGAGGTGTGCGAAAGCGTTCCCGTAGCCCTGCCAATATGCGACAACGGTGGAACACCATGGGGTTTTAGTCGGTGCGAGTCCGACATAACCCGTCCTTGCCCCCGCGAGGCGGGTATGCGTAGGCATTTCCCCATGCAAAAAAAAAAAAGCTGTTTGCAAGTAGCGTTGTGGTTCGTAGTGGTAGTTTTTGTGTAAATTTTTATTATGTTGTTTGCGATGTCCTAGTTCCGTGTGGTTCCATAATGGTTGCATCGTGGCTGGGTTGTGGTCGGTGTCACTTACGCAATCGATAATGACGTCAAAAGTACATGTAAATTGTACTATTCATTTCCAATACAAAATGCGTCCGCCTACTTTTGTGGTTGTGGTTGTGGTACGTGTGGGTATAGTCATATTCCACCATTGAAGTAGTATCTTATATATTACTTCAATGGTGGAATTTAGGATTAAATCTACTGCATTTAGCTTTATTATTGTACCATAATCGAATTGCTTTTCTATTAAATAACTTTTGAGTATTTTAGCAGAGTGTCAGTAAATCAAATGAATTTTTGAACACAATATTAAGTATTTTGAAGTGGATTTCACTGAAAGTGCAATTTAGGATTAAATCTACTGCATTTATCTTTATTATTGTACCATAATCGAATTGCTTTACTATTAAATAACTTTTGAGTATTTTAGCAGAGTGTCAGTGAATCAAATGAATTTTTAAACACAATATTAAGTATTTTGAACTGGATTTCACTGAAAGTGCAATTTAGGATTAAATCTACTGCATTTATCTTTATTATTGTAACATAATCGACTTGTTTTTCTATTAAATACCTTTTGAATATTTTTAGCAGAGTGTTACTGACACTCTGCTAAAATATTCAGAATCAAATGAATTTTTAAAGACAATATTAAGCTTTTCAAGTGGATTTCACTGAATGTTCGAAATTAGTATCCTTAATTCCATGTGAGATAAATACATTCTTAATGCATGACATTTAGACGTCGTATTTAGGCGCGATTACGACGTCCAAATGTCATGCAGGATTGGAATAGAATAATTGTAGATGAATAATTTGATATTATCTTTCAGCATATACCTAATTACATCATCATCATCATCATTACAGCCCTTCACAAGTACACTGCTGAACATAGGCCTCCCCCAAGTAATGCCACAAAGCACGGTCCTGAGCCACCTGCATCCATCGACTTCCTGCATGTCTTACCAAGTCGTTACTCCATCTAGTGGGGGGTCGCCCTACACTACGCCTACCGGTACGAGGCTGCCACTCGAGAACAATTCTTCCCCATCTTCTTCCCAACTTCAGCTTACTAATCCGTTGGGCTATGTCGGTCACTCTGGTTTTATTGCGGATATCCTCATTTCTGAGTTTATCACGCAGAGAAACTACGAGTATAGCCCTCTCCACAGTTCGCTGAGCGGCCTTGAGCGTCCTCATACGGCCAGCAGTGAAGGACCACGTCTCAGAACCGTAAGTCATCACTGGCAACACGCACTGATTGTACACTTTAGTTTTCAGAGATTGAGTTATACCTGACGAGAAGATGTGTTGTAATTTCTCAAATGCTGCCCAGCCGAGTTGAATCCGTCGATTAACCTCTCGGTCGAAGTTGGACTTACCTAGTCGGACTATTTGTCCCAGGTAAACGTACTCGTCAACAACTTCGAGCATAGCGCTCCCAACAACTACCAGCATAGATATGACATGGACATTAAACATGATCTTTGTTTTGTCCATGTTCATCTTAAGACCTATCCGTTGGGAGACACCATTGAGGTCATTGAGCATAGTGCTAAGGTCCTCCAGGGATTCTGCCATAAGGACTATATCATCGGCAAATCGAAGGTGAGTGATGTACTCGCCATTGATGTTAATACCGTATCCTTTCCAGTCCAGTAGCTTGAAAACGTCTTCCAACGCAGCGGTGAAGAGTTTCGGGGATATAACGTCACCCTGTCTTACACCTCTCTACAGTTAGATAGGTTTCGAACTCTGCTTCTGTACTCGGATAGCCATCGTAACCCTACTGTACAAATACTTCAGCACTTCGATACCGACAGTCAACTTGGCACCGCTGAAAAAAAGGCTTTCTCATAGTCCACATACGCCAGGCAAAGTGCCAGATTGTACTCTTTGGTCTTCTGTACAATCTGCCGCAGGGTATGTATGTGGTCTATGGTACTGAAGCCTTTTCGGAAACAGGTGTCGGAGGCTGGATCGTCGAGTCTGCGTGCGAGATGATTCGTAATGACTCTCGACAACAGCACGTAGACGCGGCTCAGAAGGGAAATCAGTCTGTAGTTCTTCAACCTAATTACAGGTTCAGCAAAATTATAAAATAAAGATAGAAGAAATTAAACGAAATGAGACAATGGTTGTCTATATTACGACTTAAAAAATTAAAATTTTATTTCAAGTTGTTAAAAATTAATTTGCTTATATCCGCGTAATGAAATAAAATTATGTGTCTTACTTAGTTGAAGAGCACCTAACGCCCTACCTCACACTTCATTTTATTTCATTACGTGTATTTAAGCAAATTAATTTTAATAGCTTTATATAATTAATTTCCGTGTAAGTAACGTCTAATTCTATTAATTATATTAAAATTATTTGGTAAACGTCAAAATTCATTAAAGTCTACTACACGTAGTGATTTATTATTAATCTACTGTATATATGTTATGGATCAAGTGATTTATCACAGCACTATTTATACGTGGTTGAGCCACGTTGCACTATACTGTGGTTGTAGCACGAATGGTTCGGCTCGACCGTGGTAAGACATGGTGAGTCTAGAGAACCGGAGACCCTTTTTACTGGAAACGAGACATTCCATCTTAGTGCTCAGGGGTGATAACGCATCTGCATTTTTATTCTTAATCAAGATTAAATGTAAATTTCTATAGGCCACAGCATTCACTTACCATCAGGTGGACTGTGTGCTCGTTTGTCATCCTTATACAATAAAAAAATGCTGCCACTGAAACGTTTTCGCTAACTTCTACAGCTCCACCGACACCAGCCGCCCCTACTTAGAGGAGGAATTCTCCTCCCCATTTTCCTTCCTACCCCCGAGCCAGATATGCCAAGGCATTATTAAATTTATCTTTTTAAAACGAATTTCCTGTCTTTTTCAGATACACCTTAGACATGGAGCAGAATGATGTCATCACCTTACTTGCTCTTCTGTCGCATGTCATGTGCTACGCCAATTCTGCGATCAATCCACTGATATACAATTTCATGAGTGGTAAGTTTTTTTGACCGTGTTGAGGCGGTGTAAGAATATCCACTATTCCATATCATCTCGTGGATGTTATAAGAGGCGACAGAGGGAACAGAGGCAGGAGATGGGCAGCAGCACTTTCTGATGACAATTCAAAACTATAAAATACTACGATCGTCAACCCACTCGCCAAATGTGAAAGCTATAGCAAAATCCCCCCTAAAAGAAAATCTTTAAGGGAGGCCTATGTTAAGCAGTGGACTTTTATAGGCTGTGATGGATGGAGTTCTTTTGATATTATTTGCGTAGTGTCGCGACGTCCTAAGAGAATCCCATCACACTATTTTGATATTAGTTGCGTAGTGTGGCGACGTCCTAAGAGAATCCCATCACACTATTTTGATATTAGTTGCGTAGTGTGGCGACGTCCTAAGAGAATCCCATCACACTATTTTGATATTAGTTGCGTAGTGTGGCGACGTCCTAAGAGAATCCCATCACACTATTTTGATATTAGTTGCGTAGTGTGGCGACGTCCTAAGAGAATCCCATCACAATATTTTGATATTAGTTGCGTAGTGTGGCGACGTCCTAAGAGAATCCCATCACACTATTTTGAACCGTAGATAGTAGCGTCATAAATGCGAAACATCTTTATTTCTACAATCAGGGTAACTAACGGCCATACAGTGTAGTTGATGGTATATGGATGCGGTGGCCAATAGACATCTACATCTATCCACGATTAAGAATCAAAATGCAGATGCATCACCCCTGAGGAGTAAGATCGAATTATTTTCCAGCAAAAGGGGCATGCCATAACGAGACATTCCATAAGGCCCGATACATTCTAGGAAAAAGGGTCCCGTTTCTCTATACCCTCGTTTTCATTCCCAGGTCGAGCCTACCTATTCGTAATATAACCATAATATAGCTACAGCATTAGCAACAGTTGACTACCACGTTGCTCTTTTTAATTTAATTTAATTTTTATAGACTAAGTATGACATACGAGCACACAGTCCACCTGATGGTAAGTGGATCTTATGGCCAATAGACATTTGCATTCACCCTCCAAGAATCAAAATGCAGATGCATCGTTACCCCTGAGGATAAATATGTAATGCCATGTATCCAGTAAAAGGGGTTTCCGGTTCTCAATACTTAGGTTGAGTTGTAATATTCGTTAGGCTACTCAAAAGGTTAAAAAATAAAACTTTTAATGAAAAAGAAAAGGCCGACTTCCAGTGATCAAAACTACTGAAATAACTCCACACGACAGCTTCAGAAGTGCTAAGACATAATTAAAACTACTTTTACGGATTTTATCGCGTTTATTTTTTACTTTTTATTTACTTTTATTTTTAATTCCCGACGTTTCGGGCGCTTTCCAGCACCCTGGTCACGGGGGACTGACCATGGGTGCTGGAAAGCGCCCGAAACGTTGGGAATTAAAAAAAAAAGTAAATAAAAAGTAAAAATAAACGCGATAAAATCCGTAAAAGTAGTTTTAATCATGTACAGTGTTCGCGTAAATATAAGAAATCATTATGCTAAGACATAATTAAAGCACTTATTGAGCCGTAGTAGCTAAGTGAACGGGCCTTCGATTTCATTAATCACGCAAATTTTATTTTACGGCTATTTATTTACAGACACGATACGATAAAAAACATAATTAAATATTTAACTTTTAATAAATTTTATAGACGTAAGGGGGGTTCTTCCCAGCGGCAGCTTGGCTTTATCATTAAAATATTCATTAATTTTCCCTATATTTCAGGTAAATATCGAAGGGAATTTCGCCGGGCGTTCTGCTGTACATCGAAACCGATCCACGAGACTCTTACTATTACAACTCGAATACTATCCAGAAATAAGAAACAAGGCAGTCTTCAAAGCGATAAAGACCAAAGAGAATACGCCTGTAATCCATCTGTGATTAGAAACAGCATTCGAAACACTTACTTACAATAGATGATTTGATGTTATGGCTGTCGTCAAGTAGAGTTTAAATTAATAAGCTAGCAAATGTGTAGATATTAATATAAGTTTCTATTTTTGTGTATGACGACGATAGTCATTTAGATTTAACGCAATACCAATATCAATAATGTAGAATGCAGGTAAACTAGAAAACTATCATAAGGCTTGCCAGATTTTTATTTGTCCCAGTTTAATTTAACAAAAGAAAAACGATTGTCTTTTTTATAAATTGGGATAGAAGGGTAATATAATTATATATACTCTTTTATTATTTATACCACAATATATTTTACAGATGAACATGTAAATTTCAACATGTTTTTATCCAAACTTACCTATATAATATTTAAGTTATTTCTGCAAATAGTCATAATTAAGTAGGCTATAAATTCATTTTTAGCGTGACCTATTTGGTAATATCGCTAGAACTTGTTTTAGGAGGACTTAAAAGTTGCGGCTAGAATATGGGGCGTCGGGCTATATATTTCACAATGCAATTGTACTAGAAAACAAACAGTTTGCGCTTTTGGCAAATGCTGATTTTAAATGAGATTGAAACTGAAGACCCACAACTTGATAATCTACTCACTTAGCCATTTTTTTTTGCGGATGGAAAATCATCTAATGACCCCTTTCGCTCTGGGTGGAGCGTAAGGGAGTGTCAGACTTTTACTGACTAAAAACCATCCGTGTTCCTTCAGTGCCCTTACGTTCCGGAGCCGCGGTATCTCTTTCGAACAGCCCGCAGCCCCGGCAGGCGTCGGCCCTTGCGGGCCCCTTCACGCTGCTGACAGCTCTTTGAGGCGCGCGTGGAACAAAACGCGCCGTCGACACGGCCTGTCGTCATTAGACGGACGGACAACGAGCTACTCATTGCTCGCCGTCCACAGGCCCGCGCCTACGGTGGCCGGGGGCCCCCGACGCCCGGGGCGTCTCCCGCACTCACTTAGCCATGCAGTCTGAAATAATTTAGGCTCAAACATAGCATCAGAAATAATCTTGATAAATTACGAATGTGTTTGATGTATGATAGCTTTATTTGATTATTCTTTAAGTCATCATTACATCCCTTTACAAGTCCATTACTGAATGTAGGCCTACTCCAAGAAGTACAACAAAACGCAGTCGACTGCTATCGTGGTAGAATCAGTCCGATCAGTAAACTAATGTGGCAATTAAGCCAGCTCGAAGGACCAAAAACCAACTGAAAGAAAAGGTTCCCGAGAGGCAGCCTCATAACGCTTACCGTTACGGAGTACAAATTGGACATGATGGAGTGACGACCAACATACACATATATGTCTTGTCTTACCAGGTCATTTCAAGTAACATTAGATATATTATTTAATGTACATACAGAAAATGTTAATGGAAATAGGATAATTTTCGATGTAGTTATCTTGTAGGATATAGAGTATATATCTTAGGGTATAGAGAGGCACTATAATAACAGGCTGTGAGGCATTCCATCTTAGTCCTCGGAAGGATTATCTGTATTCTCCTTGGTTTGAAGGTGCTACGGTAGCCACCTACCACAATGTAATTAATTTGTTACTTTAATTTAAGAAAAAAGTATTTTGGAGGACATATATAAATCTACCTAAGTGAAGAGCGTTCGATACACCCATAATGATGCATATGGATGGAGATATGGAGCAGAATGACGTTGTGGTGGCGCTGTCGTCACGCCACAATCATTGAAGCCTAAATCGCGCTATCAAAGTTCTGAAGAAAAAACAGTATATATAGAGTAGCTCCGAACTATCGCACGGAGCGTTGGCCGCTCCCCGGGCAGAACTCCTTGATGGGAGATCTCCCCTTTTCCTTCAACCGCCAAAACGTCGTCAAGTGATCGTGCAGTGTGGTGTTGCGGCATAAACTGAAAGTTCCGTGGCGCAATGACTTAGCAATAAGTCGCAGTGCTAAAAGCCACGGGTTCAAATCTCACACGGAGAAAGTATTTGTATGGTATACAAAAATTGTCGTTGGGTGTTGGTCCTTGTGAAATTAATGTATTTAAACAACCCCCACGATATAGGAGAAAATCCTAGTGAGGAGGTTACCTTAAAAAATAGATCTAGCTCAAAGGACCGAAAACCAATAGGAAGGAAAGATTCTCGAGTGGTATTCTCATAACGGTAAGTAAAGTGTAGGTTGGACTAGATGGAGTTATGACCAAGTAAGAACTATGTCCTACTATGTCATTTGTAGTAACTTTAGATATATTATTTAATGTATATATATATATAAATATAAATATATATATATATATATATATATATAAATATAAATATATATATATATATATATATCGATGGCCCCAACGAATAAACGTGCAATCGTAAAACGACAACTTTTCAGGAAGATATAAAAACGTTTGGAACCACATAACTTTAATTACATAATAAATAGACAAATATAATGTGAGGTAAAAAAGATATCTTACAGCTCATATATTTATTATAAATGAAATATTATCGGTTTACTACATTATTTAAGAAAAACCGTATTAAATTATTATTCTAGTGAATAATATGTGACTTGTTAACATTATTGTATCACTGCACGTTTATTCGTGTCATAAATGAAGCTTAAACAAGTGTAGTGAAATGTTGCATGGTTATTCCACGTATATTTTTTCCCTGAGCCTTGCTCTGGTCATCTACATACTTATTCTTGTATATTTTGTTGCTTTTACATATTTGTAAAGATAAAGGCCCGTATATTTGTGTTAACAAGATCGACTCAATATTTATGTAATACGACTTTATTAGTGCATGGTATATAATGTAAATTAGCTATTTTTCTTTTGTTGAAGGTTCAATAAAAAATATTGTTAATAAGAATAATTACTATTTATTTATCCAATTTAGAACGAAGTAGGTACTTATCAAGTATATTATTACTAAAACAAAAACAAGAAAAATCTAACAGAAAACAACTAATAAGTGGTAACTAATAATTCTCCTCGTCACTATCGTTGGTAACTGAGGTGGAATTTAATGGCACTAGATTTCTGTAAAAACACTGGTAATGGTTTGGTATGGCTCCCGAGTCACACAGACTTATTAAATCTCTATATAAAGGAAGAGGTATGGGCAGCATTCCAGTGTATGAGAGTTTTAGGTTTTCAGCGTGTTCTATAGGTTCCCCTCGTCGCCTTCGTGAGTTAGTCCTCGTAATAGCTTGCATCTCTTGTAGTTCGTCTTCAAAACTGTATATAAAGTAAACTGTATCATGTTGATTATAAGGAAAAATTACTTCTTTAATTTTGCTCCAGTAAATTTTATTACCATCTGTATCTTTTAACCAATTCTTCCCTTTAATTAATTCTTTAAAATCTATGAAATCAGCTTGCGTCATTTGTTTTACTTGATACTTATGCCCGGTAACTTTGGCATTCTCTATCAAGGAATACATTTGATCAGGTGTGTAGATAGTATGCTTTTTCTTAGAACGCTAAATAGCAGCATGCATAGAATCGCCCTCCGATTGGCTATGATCTTTCTCCAAAAACCTATGTGTTATTTTTATGTTGTATTTCTTCGCCGCTAAAGAAAACATGGCGAATACGAAACGATTACGATTTTGCCCTGCGCATGAATCAGAATAAAAGGATATGTTTTTTATTCCTAATTCAACGTGTGCCTGGATAAATGACCAAAGACAACTAGCTATTTCTATCCCACCCCTTTTCGCAATTTGACAATACCAGACGTAGCAGTAACCTTTCTTCTCTAAGATATTATAAATCGTGAATTTGTATACAGGATACTTTCGTTTATAATGAAATATGCCTACTTCACTTTGGGGGATATTTAACACTTTTTCCAGATCAAAACATGCTACAACACTGTCACCTGAACAAAATTTTTCCTTTTCTTGTTCCTTTAATTGCCTTACCACTTGTTTTTCTTTCAAGTGCTTTTCATAGTCAGCTTTTAACTGTTCTTTTCTAACATCATCAGAAGTTTGGTAAATTGAACATATTTCATATAAATCTTTTTTAGGTTTGTGAAAGGATAGGTTAAACTTCGTATTAAATATTATTTCATACTGCCGTTTAGTTGCTCTGCATGTTTGATTGTACTGGTGGTCTGTATCTATCCATTTTAAATATAGTCGGTGCATTTTACAGACATTCAATGTTTCACACAGATATTGCTTTTGACTATCTTTACGAGTATTCTCTTCTGACATTATTCTTGGCCTATTCTTATGAGTTCCTCTGTAATCTTTTAAATATCTAAAATATATATAATCTCCCAATTTATCAATAGCTGTGTATACTACTTGCTGTGTAATAGACAAGGTACTTAAAAACATAGTTTTACAAACTTTAATCATGGAATTAGTATCATCGAATAGTTCATATGTTAATGTTTGTAGTACGATTATTTTTACGTTCAACTGTAATTTTTTTGACGTTTTCTTTTTTTACATGGCGGTTAATAAAATCCCACTGTCTTTCGTGGTCCCCGATAGCCCAAAAATTTTGAAAAATTTTACTCCTCATATTTTGCTGTATCATTTTGTAACATTTCAGTTTGCAGTTGCATGGTGGACCTATAGATTTTTCTACGTTTTGCTTTTTAGTTCTAACACTTTCATAACTTTTATCAGTAGTCTGTAAATCATCATTATTATTTACAGATTGCAATGGAGTAGGGTATTCCATTTCAGGTAGTAATGATTCAATAACATTATGATAAATATCTAAAATGTCATTTGTTGGTAAATTTGGTGGTGTGGTATGATAATACCTCACCACCAAATTCAATTCAACTCAATAATCATGTGGAGATACATTTACTACTATTAATGGAGCCGGTGTAATAAAATCATCAGGTTCTGAGTTGACTTCTTTGAGGTCTGATATGCCATCAATGGGGAAAGAACTTCGCGAAAGATATGTAAAATTTTCTGAAACAATTTTACACAATTACTCAAATGACTACATTACTATGTTTTCAATAACTATTTATTTACATTTACACTCAGCCCCTCACCCCCACGCAGCCCTTGGTAAGCTTTGAAATATATATATATATATATATATATATATATATATATATATATATATATATATATATATATATATATTATATCTAACCAACAACCAAAGAAAAAGTTTCATCATTCTCACCTTTAATTTCATTTTGTTCTTCAAGTTCAATACTACTATCATCTTCATTAATAATATTGTCTGAAAAAAAAGTACTTAACATAGATCAAAAAATGTTTACTCGATACAATATCAGCTGAGCCTGTAAAAGCAAATAATCCTTCTAAAGAGAATAGTTACATAATACATAAGACAATAAATTAGCTACGCGCGGTGCCTGTGTCAGGTGATTTTCGTTCTTATTACATTTAACTAAAAAGGTTGTCGGAGTCCACATAACATGGTACCACCTGTTATAAAGGGAAAGAATAATAAGAATCCAATTTCCATTGATTAAAGTGTGTATCCTCTTACTTACAAAAGTAGTTAATCAATAATAATATGTAGGTACATACCGTGTATCCTATAGTTCACCAATTTTAATATCTTTCTGCAACGACTTGAAGTACCTGTGTCTATTCATAATTATACTTATCACTCATTAATGATTTAATAAGAATATTAACAACAATGCATGTGCTCAGTAAACAAACGAAATTACATAATAACTCGAGCAAATTCGCATCGGGACTGACCTTCCGGGGTCTAGCGTTGTCATCTTACATACCCCGCCCCCGCTTCGCCCCTTTTGTAAAGAGCGATTGCAATAGACACTATTGGGAAAGTATCCGTTTATTAAAAGGTTACTACCAATAACTTCAAATTCATGATCGAATAATATTAGGGCTTAAACCTTTACAAAAGTAGAAAAAACAAGAGAAAATGTTAAAAGACAATAGCATAGCTGTAATTATTATATTCAAAGTTTTGCCGCCTGCAATGAGGCATTACTGATAAAAGTCGCTTGCGTTTTTACACGAAAAATCGTGCAAGAGTTATTACCCAAAGGAAAGGATAGACACGAGCGGCAGATTGATTTACACGTTTATTCTGGTGAACTCAAATAAACTAATAATCGGCAATAAGCGCATGTTTAATTATTCATGTGATATGTAAATATTTTTTTCCGTACAATAAGGGAATATTGTGCTATAAAAGGCTTATTCGAAGTCTAAAATATTCAAAAAAATATATACTTAGGTGTATAATAGGCTAAGCAAACGAAAAATACGAAAAAAAAATTTGGGTAAGAGCTCTTGCACGTTTATTCATTGGGGCCATCGATATATATATATATATATATATGTATATATATATATATATATATATATATATATAATTTAATGATATTTTCATTAAATTTTAAAAATAAGTGGAAATAAGTTAATTTATTAACATATATAACACATAGACAGTTTAATAACAGGCTGTGAGGTATTCCATCTTAACCCTCAGAAATGACAAATTGTCTGTAGCTTTCTTTATGTGATGGTGCTACAGTAGCCACCTTCCACCTGGTGGACTCTAAGTTAATTTGTCATTTTTATTTAAAAAAAAAGTATTTCGTAGAGGACACGTATTAAATCTACCTAAGTGAAGAGCATTCGATACATCCTAAAGTGGAGTAGAATGACGTCATCACGTCGGCGTGCAGCGTAATGCTAATAAACTACGGCGGCTTACGGTCGGGACACAAATTACAAAAGCCATGACTGTGTTTCCTATGACCACCCAACGCCGAACGTCCCGCCCGGCTGCACACTTGCCACATAGTTTTTACATTTAAGTCTTTTTATGTGATATTTTCGTGTAGTGATGTATTATCAGAATAACTGTTGTTTTGTACAATAAAGACTTACTTAAATTGTAGTTTTTATATTTAACTTAAGAACCGCCCTGTATTTGCACCGGTAGTTTCTAGATTTTAACAACAACGCCATCTACCGGGTACAATTGTCAATCTAAACTATCAAGCGAGCCACTCAAACACAAATAAATTTTATCAAAACCGGTCCCGTTTAGGAGGAGTACAGTGACAAAAACACGAATAGAAGAATTATATATAAAGATTATTGTCATCATTATTAGCCCCTGAAGTCCAAGGACACAGGCTTCTCCCATTTTAGGAAGGATTTACTGAGATTAATACGCTTACCAGGTGGATGATGATAGTAGGCAAACGTCTCGCAAGATTGATACTACTTCCCAGTGCTGGTTTTGGGATTTAGTTGGGTTAAAAAAGATGTTATAATATTATTATCTATCGGAAGTTATACGAAATTTTTTGGCAAATTACATAGTCACATCTTAAGACACCCATAGAATGATTATGTTTTTGTAGCATAAGGATCACAAACGAGTACATAGCCCACCAGATGGTAAGTGGTGCACATCTATCCTCAGTAAAAATCAAAATGCAGATGCATTGTCATCCCTGAGGTCTAAGATGGAATGCCTCATTTCCAGTAAAAGGGGCCTCCAGTTCTCAACGCTTACTACACAGAACACAGCAACATTAAGCTGCTATTTTACGATGATATTCTGTAAGTGCGTGGTCCTTCCTCGGTTGAGCCGAATCATTCGTGCTACAAGCATTATATAGCTGAAGCGTGGCTGCACTAGGTAAATGAACAAATAATTTTTATAACATTTTTGAAATTATTTTACAAGTTAAATTTACTCAAATTTATCAAAAGACTAAATATTTTAATAAAGTAGACATCTATAGGATTAAACACAAACGAATAGCAAAAGCATAATAATTTTGTTGTGTCAATAGGTGGCTCTAATAGAATATGAAAATATTATCTCTGCACAGGATAATAGCATGACGTGTTTTGACTAACATCCGGCAGATAGCGCTAGTTTGTGTCATTCATTTTATTTGCCTCATAGACTGGTCACCCTATGAAGCAATTTATGGGTTGCCTATGTTCAACAGTGGATTTTTGATACGTCAGTTAACAGCGTCAATTACTAAAAAAAGTTTAAGTAAAATTTCTGACATTCCATCTCTTTCTCTTACTTTTTAATCACATATTATCACATTATATTGTAACACCAGACATCTCGCTTCTTTGACACAGCTGTCCAGTGCCAATCACCGATGCGAGAATTTTACGTTCTTGAGTTAACTAGGTGTTTATACCGCCATCTATGGGAAACCATAAAAATTAAATATATTATTTCGAATACAGCATGTGAAGTCCGCTTACTTGCCGTAGCCTGTATTAGTGTTCTCTATCTAACACTCTCACCATAGATTACTGCTCTCAGAAATGGGAAAGCCTGTGCCTAGCAGTAGCAATCAGGGTTTCCGATACTTTTTTTGCCGCCAGGCGGTGCTTCGTATGCGTCAGGTCCAAACAGCTGTCAGATAGCACAGATTCCTACCGAACGTATTATTTTTTTTAGTGAAATTTTATGTATTTGGAAGAGTTATTGATTTTATTATGGATTACGGCCAAAGAAAGGTTGCCGAACTGAAAATTGAGCTCAAAAAAGAGAGGCGCAAAAGTCACTGGTACTAAAGAAAAGCTCATTGAAAGGTAAACATAATCTACTTCTATTTGTTTCCACAATTTGATTGTTTTTTTTTTAACTACTAAATTGAAGTTATTTGTGTTTTAGTGAGTTGTTGTTGATTAATGTATATTATATATTCCAGGCTAAATGACTATGACAGAAACAACAACTTCAAATCAAATGAAAATGATAATTCTCATCTCTTAAGTGAGATTAATTATGTAATAGAATGGCCAGAAGAAAAGTTATACAAAAGTGTAGATTCAAAAACAGTTTTACCCAATTTTGACATTATTAACATAAATACGTATTTCCTTGAATTGTATAAAGACGGCATAGGAATGTCAGATTATTCTGCAGTGCACAGAAGAGGTTATAATATGCTGCAAAATAACTACCTACTCGCATTAGTGACCGCAAATACTAGTACACATATATTTTTCAAAGGTCAAGTCCATTCTGAAAATACAAAAGCCCTCACTTATTTTGCTTCCATTGCCATATGTAATGGAAGTGGATCTATTATACAATCGGTGTGTGAATGTGTAGCAGGGAAAGGACCAAAAGCCATTTGCAAGCATGTGTCAGTTTTGTGCTATGCTATACTCAAATTCCGAGAGCAGAATATATGGTTAATTAAAATGACTCCAACACAAAAAAAACAAGTATGGCATGTACCTAAAAAAAATAAACTTGATGTTTCGCCGAAAAAAGCAGAGAACCTTTCATATGAAATAGCAGAATATAATGTTTGCAAAAAAAAGAAAAGAAGTGTGTGCTATGATCCAAGACCACAGTCCTTTATCAGTCAGGGAAAAGAATGGGCTACAACAGTTAGAAATAAAGTCATTAACTACTGCTCATTGTCACAAAAAAAGAATAGGATTATGTGGAATTTTGGACAGTGCAAACATGCAAGATGTGATACATGACCATGATTACCTACCTTTTCCTTTACATCATCAACTTATTCTTAATAAAATATCTGTAAGCCATTTATTCCAGATGAATTTATTTATTATAGTAGCTACGACTTGTACAATCTTATTGACTGTACTGTAGCAAGCGAGGTGGTGAATCATGAGAAGTTGTAGCTACTATATTTTTTTATTATTTAGTATATTATGTAATCATCAATATTAATTGCACTTGCATAGGGATTGTAGATGTTTGTTTAGGTTTATACTTTCATACTTTCCTTATCCTTTGCCCCTAACAGGTTACACCTGACTCAGCAAAGGAAATTGAAAAGAAAACTAAAAATCAGACGAAGACAAAGTTATGGCATACAGAACGATCTTTTCGAGTGACTGCTTCAAGAGTCGGTGAGATTTGTAAATTTACTGCTAAAAAGGACCAAGAAAAGTATGCACAAATCCTTATATGTAATAAGAAAATAGTAAGCACGGCCTTAGAATGGGGCAAGTCTATGGAAACCACAGCAATTGAAGCATATGAGGGGAAAACTGGAAAAAAAGTAGAACGCTGTGGTTTATATGTTTCTGTGCAGTACCCTTTCATTGGCGCTTCTCCTGATGGATTAATTGGAGATAACAAAATTTTAGAAGTTAAATGTCCATATTCCATAAAGGATGAAATGATTGGATCCAACAATTATTTCCATTTAGAGCATGATTTGCAACTGAAAGAAACAAGCAACTATTATTACCAAATCCAAACGCAGTTACTTGTCACAGGAAGAGATTGTTGTGATTTATTTATATGGACTAATGTTGATGAAAAAATAATAAATGTTAAAAAAAATGATTCATTTATACAAAATATTATAATCCCTCGAGTAAAAGCTTTCTTTTTTCAATTTATGTTGCCAAAGATAGCAAAAAATATGTATGATTGTTAATATATTTTTATAGTATATTGTAAGATTCTATGTGATAGAAATTAGAACAAAGTTTAATTTTGTATTCTTGTTATTATTTAATAAAGTATGTTTAATACAGTACTGTTAAAAGCGACATCAATTAAATAAAATTGAAAAAAACATATTTTACTTTATAATATTATTTTTGAAATTGGTTAACATAAAACATACAAATATTATTCTATCTGCTAAAGGCACCAATTTTGAATCCAACTTGCCGCTTAAGATCTTAAAAGTTTTAGCCAAACCAATGACCCTTTCAACGTGTATCCGTTCTGAAGATATATTTTTTGACCTTGTCAGTTGAGAAGTCTCAAATTGTCCATCAGTATTTTTTAAAAATTCTGGCACATTAACTGTAACATCTTTATGGCACACTAGGTCTTGTACATTAAAGCCACGGTCACTAAAAATGATATCATTAGGTTCAAGTTTATCAATAAGTCCACATTTTTCAAACAATTCACGATCACTCGTAGATCCACCATATGCATCGGATACAAATGTAACGCAGCCTGATGCTGAAATCCCAATTAAAACTTTTAGAGTATTTGCTGATTTGTAAGTGGAATATGTAAGCTGTTGTGTAAGTGGATTTTTGGGCTTCTCTATTTTTATTTCCGTGCAATCTACTATCACAGTGCATGGATTAATCTTGCCATAGTATTTCATATTTTTATCTATGCATTGTTTTGGCACCCAAACATTTAACTCTTTCAATTTACAATATAAGTAATTGATCCATGTTATGAAAATGTTACTTAGTACCGTTTTATTAATCTTCGATCGAAAGGCGAGTTCTGTAAATAGCATGTTCCGGCGTAATTTAATTAACACTAGAAGGAATTGATCACAAGGGTTTAGAAACGGCACCTTCAATGTTTTCAGTTGAGGATAATATTTTAAACAATTTACTTCATCTCCAAAAATACTAAATATGAATTTGATATGTTCATAATCTTGGAAACCAGTATAAAACTGTACTTCGGCCGCATTGGTTATATCTAGCACATTTGCAATTGAAGATTTTTTATTTTTATTTTCATTTTGAAGACATTCTTTAAGTGTTTTGAGATTATCACTTCCACATAAATCACATTGGATACCAACATCATTCTGTTTCTTCTCGAATTCAATTTCTACTTCGAAAAAGTTTGTAGTTTCCATGAGGAAGGTGTCATCCTTCTCTTTTTCATTGTTTATGTGTACTTGGACACTAATTTTCCTTTCATTTCGCGCCAAACGCCTTTGATGCCGCTCCTTCTTTTTTTGATGCAAACTAGAATTTTGGTCAATCCATGGGAATCGACTTGGCACTGCACATTTTTTCAACACAGGCCTGGCTGGAATAATAATTCAATAAATATAATGTCATAATGAAATCATTTTTGATAAGGCAAGTACTAAAAAACGTTTACACTACATCATTGAAGGTTAGTCGCGCACAGATATAATCAAGGTGACTTAACTGAAGCTTATCATTATAAATAAGTACAAAATATTCTTACGTTTTTCTAATACTGAGTCCTTCGGTAGCTGGTAATCATCCTTTGTGAAGTGGCTTTTGCAAACGAGGCTATTTTTCGTTGGAGTAAATTTATCTCTGCGAATGGCTACAAGCCACTGTTTTAATCGGTTTTTATCTTCTGTAGGGAACTTATGCCCTCCTTTTTTATTTGCACACATAGGCACTGCACAACACTGTGGCATTTTGGAAAACAATATTCTGTTTGTAACGTTTTTAAGGATAAATAAACCAAAAAAATGATCGAAAAATATAAATCGTGTAAGTGTTTTGACAGGTAGTTGGACCTGACACTACAGCGCTGCCATCTCACGGGGAACATTTCAGAAAACCCTCATTAAAAAATAACGGGGATACAAAAGCAAACAGCAAACAAAAATAATAAACACAGGTTATCAATAATATGTTTGTTCCTATTTCAAAATAATGTTCTATTTTTAAACATTTATATCGTCTACAAAATGGGCACACATAGATAATAATATTTGTAATTGTTTGTATTTTAAAGAGGATTTTATTTAGGTACTCTATTGTGGAGTTTTGAAAAAATGCCTTAATAAAACTTTAAAACTTTTTTTTTGTTAAACAGTCTAGTTTTAGTATGTTAGTTGCAGTAAATATGTACAAATTGTTAGATTTCATGTTCAATTGTAAGATAACATAAGTACAATGTTTATTTGAGGAATTTTATCCCGATCATAGACTCTATTTATTGGTTTAAAGAAATAGCGACTGTCTCTTATTAGTATCTTTAGTTGGTTCGTATCCCAGTTAACGCTTTTAAAAAAATATTTTGGATTGTGTTTATTCTTATTTTAAAAAAACAAAGGAATGTTTCCGTAAAGTGAAACTTTATATCATAAATATTTAAAGTACTATTAGTCCATTTCCCGTTCCTTTTCTCCACTCTGTATACTTTAGCATAACTCATCATGCACCGGAGTAGTTATCATGAAGATGCCGGGGCCCATCTTTTGTTTTCGTTTCCCTCTGTCGCCTCTTCTGTGACGGTGACGATAACACCGTCCCTTGTGTGTTACAAGGGACGGTGTTATCGTCACCGTTTATTTATTTATTCTGAACAATACAAATTGTGTTAAATAATGCATGCAAAAATGAAATTTGAATGCTTAACAACTAAAATTTACAACTATAGTTTAAAGTTTAAAGTAAACTAAGTTTACTTTAGTTATTTCCATAGCATTATGTCGTATGGTATTTTGCTATGGGGACACGCGACTGACACTGAAATTATATTTATTTTACAGAAGAGAGCTATTAGAGCAATATATAATTTAAAACCAAAAGAGTCACTGAGACAAAAATTTAAGGAAATTAATATATTAACTCTGGCCTTTAAATATATTTATGAAAATGTAATGTACGTACACAAGAATAAACGTAGTTTTGCAAAAATAAGTGATATTCATTCTGTAAATACTAGGAACAGACACAAGCTAGTAGTACCAGTTACTCGACTCCACCGAGTCAGTAATTCATTCTTGGGGCGATGTATACGCTTTTACAACAAAATCCCAGAAAATATACAAAATTTGTCATACGCAAAGTTCAAAAATTCAAAAGTTCAAAAAAAAAAAAGGTTATTATAATATTAAGAAATTTATGGATGAAAGTAACCCCTTGGGAAGGGTGATCGCTACCAAGCTATTTCTAATTTGTGTTATGTGGAAACATAATTGTAAGTTATTATTTGAAAAAAAAAAAAAGGCCCGCTGGGTTTCTTGCTGGTTCTTCCCAGGACAGAGTTTTTTTTTTGCGAACCAGTGGTAAATGAAAAAATTGACTTTCAATAGGTATTGCTTATAATCTACATTGAATAAAAAAGTTTCTGTTACTGTTTCTGTTTCACATAAAATTAAAAAAATAAAATAAAAACTAATTATAAATTAATTAAAAAAATTAATTTTTTTTAAGCTACTTGCGCTCAGCGGCCTTCGCGGATAGAAGCTATTGCATAGCTTCTATCGCGGGCCTTGAGCGCGGGGACCGAATCCAGAAATTCCGTAACGAAAAAAACCTCACGCTTCCCACTCCGACGGGCACGGAGGTGTGGCGTTGAAAGCCGTGCATCGTCTAACGTCGTTTCAGTTCGGCAGACTTCGGCACTCGGCGGACTTCGGCACGGTGTTTGTGTGCGTGCGACTAGACGTATGCGTGTACACTAGCTGCTAACTCAATGATAAAAATTCCTGAATAACCTACATGTATTGTAATATATTAAAATATTTTAAACAATATTAACTTCTCGTTTATTCAATAAGAGAAAAAAATTGTTTTCTTATCAGTCACCACGCTCAAAAAGTGTAACTTGATTTAATATCAACGACTTAACTGCATAAATAAAATAAATAAATAATTATAATTGCATAAGTTGATAAAAAATGCTATGCAATAGCTTTACCGCGGCAGTCACCGAGTGCCACACGTATTTTTTCTTTCTAAAACAGAAGAATAATGCTGATGTGTTTCGTATGTAGAGCTTAGAAAACCGAACACTTTTTACTGGTAACAAGGTATTTTATTTTAGGGATCAGGGGTGAGAGCGTGACAGCGCATTTGCACTTTGATTCTTACTCTAGGATAGAAGTAGACGTCTATGGGTCACAGCGTCCACTTACCATCAGGTGAACTGTGTACTCATGTGTCACCCTTATTCCGTAAAACAGAACACAAATAACCAGTTTTTCGATTAACTTACTAGAAAACGAAGTGTTGTCAACTAGATATAGTAACGAAATGTAGATCATTTCTCTTTGATATAATATCTAAGCGTTCAATTTTCTAAGTAAAAGCAAGTCACATGAAAGGGGTTCGTAATATAATAATGAATTGCCTTTATAAGATATCCCAAAATAGCTTTGTGGTTATGCATTAGTCAAAATTAATTACGTTATGTTTACACTGTAACACACTGTCGTTATTACTATATTCGTGGTAGTAATTCATTTACAATACAATACTCTTTATTATATACCAAGGAAGGAGACTGTTATAATGTATCTATAAATATGTGTGTGTGTGCGTGAAATTGTTAGTTTATTATTTTAATTGTTATGTGTGAGTGTCGTAGTGCTAGGTTATCGTCTTCGTGTGTGCAAATTTCCCTCTGCAAAAGATGACAGACAGTTCTGTATTGGTGAAAAACCCTATGACTACTCACTTCTTTTTCGCCGGTGACCCGTGTCTATGTCAACATACAATCTTAAAATACATTTATATTCTGTCATGCAAAATGTAATAATAAAAATGCATACATATTACAACATTTGTGTATTTGTACTCTAAGTAAATGATGTATAGAAAAATGGAGATTACATGTTTATTTGTCAAGTAAAATAAATATATCTCCTAATATATAAATATAAATATTTGTTTGTTCGTATTTTATGCGCTGCCATACCGTTCATCAGTATGCGGTAAAACTTTGTCAACATATTGCGGCGCTGTTCTAGAATCCATATATGGCCCGTGTGAAGCGGGGCTGATCGCTATTAATATATACAATATAAAAAAATACAAAACAAATTTAAAACAAATTAACAGTTAAATAAAAATACAAAAAAAAGTGAACGTTGAATGTAGCACTTGATTTTCAGATTTGTGAGATACAGGATACTTTGAATTACTATTGTTGCCAAAATACAAAATAAGGCAATCTGGTGACAGGGTAAGTCAACTTACCACCCTGTCTCGCCCTGTGGTTAGAGGCGATTTTTGTTATTAAGTCATACTATACATATTTGTTAAACTTATTGTTTTTAAATTCATTACACACGCAGAGCAAAGGCTTTACATCTATATTATTATGCTTATACATTTTAATCTTAAGTGGCTAGTTGAGTGGTGTGTTCACTAAAAAGAGCGAAAGAAGCATTTTTCAATCAATTA
The DNA here is from genome assembly GCA_907164705.1 of Parnassius apollo. Classification (NCBI taxonomy): domain Eukaryota; kingdom Metazoa; phylum Arthropoda; class Insecta; order Lepidoptera; family Papilionidae; genus Parnassius; species Parnassius apollo. The sequence goes on along the minus strand of CAJQZP010001479.1, from coordinate 973,367 downwards.
TTTATTGAAAAATGTTTCTTTCTCTTTTCTTTTAGCCTGAAAGATCGGGAATATCATAACGATTTTCTGCGTGATGATGGAATAACCAATTAGTTTACGTCAAACGTAGAATACCCAGACCCTACACAGAGAACAGTGCCAAAGGCGCGAGACGTCTAGTATTGTGATGGTTAATCTGACTGTCAAGGCTGACAAGTTGGCCATATCCTTTCTACAGAGGTGGAGACACATATTCAGCCATGTCTAGTCATGTCCAGCCTTTAACGGTTTGATAATCATTAACCATGATGATTTTTGTTCAGATACGAGTATGTCTGTTCATTTCACATGTCTTTTTAACTTTTTTATGCTCAAAGTTGCTGGTTACTCCAAAACGTCCTTTACTAATTCTTACGTTGTCAAACAATTAAAAAAAAACATTTTCAACGGTCGTCTTTTACAGAAAAGCGACAGTGTGTATCAAATCAGGAAATAGTTAGCAGCGTCTTCCTAATGAAAATTAAAATAAACTGAGGCTTCCCACTATTATAATCTATGGGGAAGAATTATGTTCAGCAGTGGACTTATGATATGCTATAAATGTTGCGGTAACGGTATGAAAATGGTTAATTTAAAATAAAACAATATTTGAATTGTCCATTTAAATGTAATTATCGGCACTTTCATCTTCAATTTGTTCCAGCTTCCATTGCACGTCTTGCATGACGGCATTGATCCACGAACTGATATTAGGTGAGGCGATAAGGTTCACAAAACTTGGTCTAGCATCTTCTTCGCAATCTTCTGGTCTCCAAGAAGATACAATACCCCAAAGAACACCATTCAGAACTACAGGTGCGCCAGCATCTCTCTACGAAAATGATCAAATAATTATGTTAAAATTAATCAATGACTAAATTGCATATTTGCCTCTTTTAGATTGAATGTATTTTTATAAATATAACTATATATCAGAATTTTAAGTGATGATTTACCACGCGCTCGGTGATAAAGGAAAACATTGTAATGAAACTGGCATGTCCAAGAAATAAAAAAAATATTTTGATGTCTTCAAAATAGATTTAAAGCAGTGAAGTCCACCAATACGCATTGGGGCAGCACGGTGAACCCTTCTATCCCTAAAACCCTCTTAGAAACAAAAGGGCTTTGCCCGAGAGTAGGACGTTGAAGGCTGTAACTGATAATAACTTAATTTTTAGTTTTAATAATAAACTTGAGTATTGAGCACTTAATCAATTCTTCTCAAATATTTTCATTAAAAAAAAGTCGAAACCCCACTTCGAACATAAACCTCACGGGACGAGCTTTACATGGGGGAGAGGATAGTCTTGGAACGCTACTACAAAGTGTAAACAGTTGAATATAAATCATCATCATCACAGCCCTTCACAAGTCCACTGCTGAACATAGGCCTCCCCCAAGGAATGCCACAAGGCACAGTCCGGAACCACCTGCATCCATCGACTTCCTGCGTGTCTTACCAGGTCGTCACTCCATTTACTAGCATTTTGAAGCGACAGTAGCCTAATGGCAGGACGCGAATCGCGAACTCAAAAGGTCGTGGGTTCGAATCCGCCATTTGACTACTGTCGTGAACCACTCCTAACACAAGCATTTTTAAGCTTACCAGGAGTGGTTAAAAGGAATATTAGTAATGTTAATTAATAAGATTACTAATATTTTATAAAAAAAGAGAAAAAAAAAGAAAAGAAGATTTAGTGGGGAGTAGCCCTGCACTTCACATACCGGTACGAGGCTGCCCCTCGAGAACCTTTCCCCCCATCGGTTGTCGATTCTTCGAACTATATGGCCTTATGAATATAAATATACATTTCTTGAATAAATAACTTACCTTACATGGATCAGACCCCAGAGTAGGATCCAAGCATAGTAACGTGCCAGTCTCTAAAACGCCCGATTTATCTTGATAACTGTGACACTCGTCCTCCTCCATGGGATGCATCTGTTGTACAGACAGTATCCTGCTACGTTTGATAAAATCCAACGAGTCGTGGAAAGTCTTGCGTCTTGAAAATTGGTTCTATAATAATGTGAATTATTAAATTCTTAATAGTAAAATTACCTTAAAGGTAATGGTTTATTAAAAAATCATACGAATTTTAATATTGATTAAAACGACTTACGGATTTTATCGTGTTTAATTATTTGATTTTTAATTCCCAACATTTCGAGTTCTTTCCAGCACTCATGGTCACGGGGGACTGAGGTGACTGCCATTCGATATCAGTGTTGACTCAGAGTACCTTCAGCTTTTTAATTATTATTTATCGTCCGATCTAAGCAGAATGTACTTACTGTATCTTGAAGTCTTTCAGTTGTATTCTTGGGTTTAGTTCTAATTTTATTAATTACGGGGTCCCAAGCAGGTGGTGATACCCAGCCTCCTTCTCTATTGAAATTAAGATGTTTTTTTTAATTTCAATAGTGCGTGCTGTACTACCATATGACCATAGTACAGCGGTGTCACAACAAGATTGGTTAAATCTTGAAGCGAGCTTCTATTAGAACATTCTACAAGCCGCCGCAGAAGATTAGTCAGTTCTTACCATCTAGCAAGTATCATGTTCCTATACGTTGTTCATTCTGCGTAGATCGGACCATAAATAATTATTAAAAAGCTTAAGGCACTTCGTGCTAACACTGCATCGGGCCGTCAGTCATCTTAGTTTCCCGTGACCATGAGTGCTGGAAAGTACCCGAAACGTCGGGAATTAAAAATCTAAATATTAAACGCGATAAAATCTGTAAATCAGTTTTAATCAATTATATATATATATATATATATATAAAGAGCCATGGTAGCTCAGATGGTTAACGCTCGCTGTAAATATAACAGAATGCGAGTAACCCGGGTTCGATCCCCGCCGGCATCAATGACGTTGTTAATTGCAATTTTAAGTGCTGATTTACCACGTGCTCGGCGGTGAAGGAAAATATCGTGAGGAAACCTGCATATCTGAGGAATAAGAAAAAAAATATTTCGAAGACATGTGAAGTTCGTCAACACACATTTGGGCAGCGCGGCGGACACTACCTTGCCCCAAACCCTCTCAGAAATGAGGGGGAGGCCTGAGCCCAGCAGTGGGACGTATATAGGCTGTAACTTTATATATATATATATATATTCAAATAGTAGCCAAATTTAAAACTTAAGTTCAAATATATAAATTATAATATACCGTAATTGCAGTTTTTGAAAATACGAGTAAATAAGGCTTTTACTTTTATTTTAATTTATTCCAAATTGAATGTGATTTATGGGCAACAATGTTTTTGCCTACCAATAGACCCTTAAGATGATGTGTACGTGGGCAGTAAAATCAGTTAAAATAAGGCATTACCACGCATTTTTGATTTAAAAGATGAAAAGGATAGAATGTTTGAGATTTTTTTATTTTTCTTTACTATTTGCCTATATTACTTATTCTGAACCTTCTTTGGCCGGTTATTGCAAAATAGCAGACTCTTTTGTTACTCGTAAGTGAGTGGAAAACCTCCTCTCATTTATCAGAAAAAAAAACCGCTAAATTCTATTGGTTAAAATAAATGCTTATTGTTTGCTGTTTTGTTACTTATATCCAGAGAATAATCAGTGGCGGCTATCCTAGGGCGGTGCGAGCGTTGCGATATTGATTTAATTAAGTTACAACTTTAAAATAATTTCACTATGACGAGGACATCTTAAGGTTTTTTTTTTAACTTTACTGTGGAGTACACTGACAATAATTATATGCACTTATTAAAAAAATATCAGAAGCTGCAATAAATTTTACGTCGTGTCCATATCATACCAATTCTCAACGACGACTAATTACGGCCAACATGTAGACAGCTCCACAAAAACTCGTGAACATTGGCCTTGGAATTGGTCTCTTTCGAACTTGACCAACGTGTAGAGTGTAGCACTCGCCTTGTATAAATTTGCCTACGCTCGCGTTGGCTGAGGTTTGGCCAACATGTATTGCCGGGGTAACATGTGGACGCGACTTGCCGAGTGCAGGCGAGCGCCTTTGATTTGTGCAGAAAAACCGACACCGTTCCGAAGTGGACAAATCGTAGCGAGCGATCCCGAGTGGCGGCAAGGCACACTAAACGGACCGTATACACGTTGGCGTTCGTCTGCACTCAGCCAGCAAGGCGAGCGTCGACGAGCAATGGCGAGGCTGGGCAAATGGACCGTCTATACGTTGGTGCTCGCCTTGGCTCTGCCAACATGTATAGCCGGCTTTAGAATACTCGCTAACATTGTCAGTCGCTACGAAAGAAGTAAGTATATTTTATTCTATTGTAAAATTCCTCAGCTGCCATAAGAAAGAAAATCTTTATATAAACTTAAAAAGAATTAAAATAAATAGTCAAGTTCTTACCGTATAATGAGGTGGCCAAGCTGTTACTATAAAATGCGTAACAGTTATTTCCTTCGGTTTTCTAAGTAATCTTATGGGGTGTATAGAAGACGTCCATCGAACAGGTTCGGATAGTTTTAGAAGAGCTAAATCATATTCTGGCTTTTTATCGTCAAAATACGGATGGATCCGGAAGTACTTTATCGGGTAGAGTTGACCGCCTTTTTTGTAATTTATACTGCCAAGACGAACTCGTAGTATTCTGATAGATTCTCGTACTCTAAAATTATTATTATGATAGTCATTCTTTTATATATAAATTTTACACTCAGAGTCAAGGTCAAGATATTTTTATTCAATAATGGCGTAAAGCATTTTCTGACAGTAAAAAAAAACTACTGCTGGTGCTGCAAAGCACCCGAAACGTCGGGAATTAAAAATAAAAATAATTAAAAGTAAAATTAAACGCGATAAAATCCGTAAAAGTAGGTTTAATCAATGTAAAAATACGTTAGAAGTAGGTATACTTCTGTTTGTTATGTATTTTAGATTTTAATAAAGCTAAACCTTTTGTAAACCTTATTCTGCTTTGAACGTAGATGGAACGTATGGACTATTCTTCATCACCTACATTAACTTTTTTTGACGTTTGGATTAAACATACATGAATAACATAATACGAAAAAATATCGAAATAGGGATAGTATTTGATAATACTAATTAAGCTAACAATTTTAATTATTTTAGAAATCATTCAAACAACGCAAGGCAGATGATAATAAGGTATTGATATATAGATATAAGGTATTAGTATTATGATATTAAGGTATTAAAAAATTGTGTTCTGAAATCAGATCACTTTTTATAATGCCTTCATCATCATCATCAGCCTTCACAAGTCCACTGCTGAAAATAGGTCTCCCCCAAGTAAAGTCACATAGCACGGTCCTGAGCCATGTGCATCGACTTCCTGCATGTCTTACTAGGTCGTCACTCCATCTAGTGGCTGCCACTCGAGAACCTTTTTTTCTCATCGGTTGTCAGTTCTACGAGCTATATGGCCGGCCCATTGCCATTTCAGATTAATAATCCGTTGGGCTATGTCAATCACTCTGATTCTACTGCAGATATCCTAATTACTAAGTTTATCACGCAGAGAAACCCCAATCATAGCCTTCTCCATAGCTCGTTGAGCGACTTTGAGTGTCGTTATACGGCCAGCAGTGAAGGACCACGTCTCTGATCCATAAGTCATTTTAATACCTACCGTTCAATAACTAAGCCCTTTCATGGCTAAAGATCCTCCCAAGAATGCGAGAGCTGGCAAAAATTACTCGATGAACTTTTTCATACTCACCATGTTGGGTGGGTGCGTTGGTGAGTACAGAGCGTAGTTACCTATACCACTGGTATTGCTGCTTTACATCAGCAGATTGTAGAACGGTAGATTAGTTTTCAACTTATTTTAAGGAATTACCCGCCCTTAGACGGTCGTTACATCCCCGACCGTAGTCAACTGATGGGATAAATCACCTTGCTTCTATCAGCTATGTTAATTTGATTAGCATATATTCATATTATGTGCTTATATATTCACATTTGTGCATTGCAGCTATTAAAATTTCACTGGTGATCATAGGCCACAAGGTCGCTTAACAGGGCTGGCATTTGCACTTCTTATTATTTCATGTCGTTTCAAGAAAGATGCTGCATCCCATTTCCTGCTTCACTTTCTTCTATTATCTCTTACGTCAACTACGGCATGATGGGTAGTTGGTTTTCGTAAGCCGCCATTACATACCAGAGGTAAAATATCCATACCGGCGACGGGAAACAGTATTAAAGGTGAGATACGTCTACTACTGTGATAATTAATTTTTTATACCGTGTGCTATAATAGTTTGTCACATTACATCTATGTGTCACTGATACGGAGAAGATGCTGTAGCCTGTAACACAGTTTTCAACTACCACGGGTTACAGAGCTTCAATATGATTTGTTTGTTTGATAAATATATTATTATTATTATTATTATGTGATAGTCGATCTGTTTGACGTGATGGCTAACATACATAAATCCACGAATAACCATCAGTGAACGTCTACAAGTTAACAGAGAAGAAGAAAAATAAAAAGAACTTACAAAAACAGTGCGTCAGCCGCCGTTAAAACCCAATTTTCACTGATCATAGCACCAGCACTTAAATAATTTGTCATTTTGAGTACCGCAACCACGTAGGGAAATAGTTCCATATCAGTAACCATGGTGTGATCACTCAATTGTCCATACATTTCTTCTTTAGCGAGATCTGATTGTGTAAAAACAATTATCACATTTGTAAATATTACAAAAATGATATTTTTTAAGCTAAAACTGAGAATCATAGTTGAAGTTGTTACTTTTAAATAACGGCGTATGCTCTGAATGTGCATTTTAAGCAAGTTACACAAAGTGTGTTTAGTAAACTTGGCTAAGTTTTTCCAAACAAATGTTAACAATAAATTACTGTTTAAGTCCATGAACATTGATAGATAACATTGGCAGATTGCTAGAGTAATTAATTTCTTCCTGATTGGTCCCATGTTGTTCTGTTATTATATAGTATCATGTTTATGTGGGACATACAACAAAAAAAAAAAAGAATGTACCGACTATGACTTACCTAGTATGTCGTAAAAGGCAACTAATAGGATATTGGGTTTGTGATTGAATAGGTGATGGGAGTTTTTCATCTAAACCCATATTTTTTGGTCAAACGTGTTCCGAGTAGTTCACTGTTTATTTGTGTTGTTTTATTATGTTTCCTTGGTAACTAAGGGGGTGACGGGGGGGCTGTACCAGGAAAGTTAGGTTTTTATTGTTTAAATTATACATGAATGTATGTTATCTGTTCCTATATGAGTCCATATTATAAGCGGTTTGGCCTTTGATTATATACAGGTATGTAATCAAAGGGTTTGACGGACTTTGATGTGCGTTGTTATATTCATCTACATCTTTGCAGCATCTTTATATATTCCGGATACATTTTATTGCTATAATATCAGCGAGAAGCTCTTATATATTTATGGCAGATAGATAGATAGAAAATTATTTATTGCACTCAAAATAAATGGTACAAATGAAGAAAAGGCATTCTCTGCCAGTAAAATGTGTGATGGGCAGCAGCATCTTACTGGTAACAACTAACAACTCAAAATCATACGAGTAAAGCTGCGGTTGACAATAGCTCGTTCGCTCGCCAAGCGTGTCGGCTATGGCAAAATTCTCCCTATGAGACAATCTATGGTAGAGGCTTATATTCAGCAGTAGACTTTTATAGGCTCTGACTTATATATTGCCCATATATATATATATATATATATATATATATATATATATATATATATATATATATATACAGAATGGGTCCCACATATATGCAATAAATGAAACCACAAGTAATACTAGTCCGTAGAAGTGTAGAAAAATAAATTATTAAATTAAAACCCGTAAAATAAAGAAGTGAAATTTTCAAACAAAATAAATGTTAAAATAAATTCAGTAAAAGTGAACACTCTGTATAGACAACGTACCTTGAACCCTTGGAAGAGTGACAACGTTGCACGCGGGTGGCACGCCGACAAAAGACACCGCTGTCGATATGTCGCAATACCAATAGTTTGCACTGCGTGGCAACGTCGCTTTTTAATGTTCAAGGATTCAAGTTCATTGAATCATTGACTTAGTGACCCAATTCTATAGAGTGTATTTGCTTAAAATTAAAACTCTACTTTTTGACCTAATTACTGGACCGATTACGTTCATTTTTTGTATATCGTCAGCAAAGGCGATAACAAGTATATGGTTTCATTTATTGCATATATGTGGGACCCATTCTGTATATATATATATGCTATAAAAATTACTAATATTCCCCTTAACCACTCGTGGTAAGCTTAAATTGCTTGTGTTACAAGTGGTTCACGCCAGTAGTCGAATGGCGGATTCGAACCCACGACCTTTTTGAGTTCGCGGTCCGCGCCCTGCCATTAGGCTACTGTCGCTTCACTCAAGTATACCAAAAAGCATAAAGCAGAAGCCTTCGCAGCTTTGGGTGACAGTAATTTAGCTGAGACCCAAAACAACAGCTTTTTAATGTTATCCCAAAATTTACTTGTCAAATATAATATAATAAGAAGAAATCAGAGAAATCATGATAGCAGCTTCCATACACGTATTTATATAATTATGTGTTTGAAGAAATAATTATGTGATGTATTACGAAATGAACGGTAAGAGTTTTTGCATTTCCAACTGCCTACCGAGTATGTTCTATATCGAAATCTCCTCCTTACAGGAGGAAGTTTTGATACAGTTGCCACCCTTGGCAGGCAGATTGGCAACCGCAAGTTTTTATTGTTTTGAGTTATTATCAGTGAGACGCTGATGCCCATCTTCTGTTTCCTTCTGTCATCCTGCCCCAGTGAAACGAACTATAGGGGGACCTCCCCTATAAACTGTTTCACTGGGGTTATGTCTAGCAGTAGACATTTGATAGGCTATAACAGTAACAAATAAACTACTTTAGTTTTAAATATTTTAAGTTTTAGAAGGTAAGGTAATTAGATATAAAATACAAAGCGAGAAACCTTAATTTTTTTCAGTGTCATGTCCTTTTTATTAAAATTATGCAAAAAGCTGTGATGAAAATTTTAGCATATTAACAACGCCTCTGTTCTCGGTTAAAAGTTTCGTTCCTGTTTGAAAGCCTATGTATAAATAAATTAGAAAATATTATGATTTATACTTTCTAGACAGTAAATTTTACGGTGTTTAATTAATAGCAAACGTAAAGTAATTAAAAGCAAACGTGTAGTGGAGTTGTAAGTATATCCACTGATGTGACAGGGGGAAACTGAAACATGTGATGGCTCTATCAAACAGACTGAGCTCTTATTAACAACTCAAAATTTAAAAAAAAAATACTGCAATTATGATCCCGTCTGCGAAGTGGCAACTATGGCAAAATCCTTCCTTTGATGCCTTTGTTTAGCAGTGACTTTATAGATTGTAATGGATAATAGAATCAAAAGTAAATTGAAAGGTAAATAAAGTTATTAGTATTTTATCCCCTTTTGTGTCATAGCTCATAGCCTCATTAAAATTCTTAATAATAAGGGGTCATTATTAATAATATTAATAGAGTGGTAAAACACCATTTGGACGACATTGATGGAAACACAATACTTCGAAATATAATTAACAAATTTATACGTGATAGTTTCATTCACTGCTAAGATAAATCAACACTTGAAAATACAATTTTAGTGGTGCTAATAACGGAAGTCAACTTTCAGATTTTAATCTTTTTTATATTTTATAAGTGGTGGTAATGGTTTACGTACAAACTCTGGTAACATAAATATAAAAATATATTGTTATCTAAATAACACTTTTTCACAAAGAAATAATTTGTGGTGAAGTAACTTCAGAGAGTAATTTTATACACTTATATAACATAAATGTAAAACCGCCCTGTGGTAGTGACGTAAGAGAACCCATTACCCCATATAATCTCGTGGATGTCAAGATATCCTGGAATGGAACGATAAAGAGAAATGAAAGAGGATATAGGAAGGCAGCATCTACCTGATATCCAACTGAAAATAACAAAAATTGCAGCCGTCAACCTACCTAGCGTGGAAATTATACGGAATATCCTCACTGTGAGCCAGTCTGAGGAGTGCTTATGTCCATTAATGGAAAGAGAAAAATTATATGAACTTTAAATTTTAAGTGTAATTTGACTAACATATTATTTCATTTTAGAACACTGAACAACGGAAAGGATGTAAGATTAACGAGTTAACATCAATAACGATGTCGTTCCGTATCGAATTACCTGCAAATTGGCTCTAACGTGTCCTCGGTTCATTTCGCTTTAATTTAAAGTGGCGTAATTTGTGTGATTAGTTATGGTCTCCACATTTCTAATGTAAATAACGACATAAAACGTCTGCGTATGTTGACGTATGAGAACTTATCGCAAAACTATATGAAACGATGGAAAGTTTTTGTTGTAGTAGTGCTACGCTTCAGGTATATTATGAGAGAATGGGTTGGCACGACCGGAGAAGGAATACGCTCTTACATAATATCAGAGTGAAACAAAAGAATAATGCTGTATTTTGTTAGTGTAAAGTACGGGAGACCCTTTTTAATGGGAACGAGGCGTACCATTTTAGTCCTCAATGGTGACAACGCATCTTTTTTTTATGGAAGATATTATAACCCAAACGAACACACGGTGCACCTGATAGTAAGTGACTACCTCCGTACATGAACAACTGCATTACCAGGGGAATTGCAGGTGCATTGCCGACCTTTTAAAAAGGAGTAAGCTCTTTTGTTGAAGGTTCCTATGTCGTATCGATCCGAAAAATCACCAGAGTTAAACAGCTCCACAGAAAATTTTTACGAGGAAGAAAACTCCTAGTAAAACGCGCAGTGATGAACTGCCAAGCATACAGATGGTGTGGATGGTATCGGGAAGTTTGACGTGTAGTGCGTTCAGGAAATTTGGCGGCTGGGATTAATCCGAACAATTCCTCAGACCACTCCCCGTGATAGATGCGATAAAATACGCAAAGAGATGCAACATCTCTTCGCAGCGCCAGTGAATCGAGCCGATCGGAAAGCACTCGGTCGTCGACGACTCGAGCCGCTCTGCGCTGGATGCGGTCAAGTGGAAGAAGCTGGTACTGGGGGAGCCCCAGCCCAGAGATGGGAACAGTATTCCATGTGCGGCCGAACCTGCGCCTTGTAAAGTTGCAGCGGTGTGCTGGCATGAAATACTGTCCCGCTCTGCTGAGCCAAGCTTTTTAGAGGCCAATTTGGCCTTCCCTTCCAAGTGACCACGAAACTGCACGTCACTCGATATGTCGACGCCGAGGATTCCGATACTGGCTGAGGCAACAAGGGGAGTGCCTTGAAACTGAGGGGATACGACAAAGGGGTTCTTTTTAGCGGTTAACGCGCAAACTTGTGTCTTCTGGGGGTTAAACTGGACTAGATTTTGTCGCCCCCAATCCGAGACTCTGTCCAGCAGAGACTCGACTTCAGACACAAGTTTGTACCGGCACTCGGAGACGTTTTCCCGAGAAATATTGGCTTGGCCGGTGTAAAGAGCATCACCAGTGCTGTCATCTGCATAGCAATGAATGTTACGGGTATGCAACATGTCATTGATATGCAGAAGAAACAGCGTTGGCGATAGCACGCAGCCCTGTGGAACACCAGCATTAATAGGCTTGCAATCGGAGCTTGCACCGTCTACAACGACCTTGATGCTCTGATCTACAAGAAAGCTGGTGATCCAAACGCACAATTTCTCGGGAAGCCCATATGAAGGGAGCTTCGAAAGAAGCGCTTTGTGCCAAACCCGATCGAAGGCCTTCGCAATGTCCAAACTAACGGCCAATGCCTCCCTTTTGAACTCTACTGCCTCCGCCCATCTGTGAGTTAGGTAGACCAGAAGATCACCAGCTGAGCGACCACGGCGAAAACCGTATTGGCGGTCACTAATCAGCTGGTGATCTTCAAGGTACCTCATGAGCTGGCAGTTTACAATGGACTCCATTGTTTTGGAGTACAAGGAGGTGATGGCGATTGCCCGGTAGTTGGACGGGTCAGAGCGGTCGCCTTTTTTAGGGATCGGGTGGACGTAAGCCGTCTTCCATGATTTTGGTACTCCTAGGGAGTAGGAGTACCGGAAAAGACGCGTTAAAACCGGTGCCAACTCTGGAGCACACGTCCTCAGCACAATTGGGGGGATTTCGTCAGGCCCACTCGACTTGTGGATGTCCAGGGAGAGGAGTGCTTTGCGAATCGAGCGCTGTGTGATGTGCACTTCCGGCATGGAGCACTCACACCGCGGGATGGTCGGCGGAGTACTCCCCCCGTCATCGAGAGTCGAGTTAGACGCAAAGAAAGAGCCTAGAAGACCGGCTTTCTCCTTTGCGGTATGGGCCAGTGAGTCGTCCTCCCTGTGCAGAGATGGAAGAGATGGCTGACAGAAATTCCCCTGGACAGCCTTGGCGAGAGACCAGAATGCACGGGTTCCAGAAGGAAGGCGAACTAGTTTCTCGCCAATTCTGCCTATGTGCTCTGACTTTGCCTTGACAATGACTCTTTTGAAGGACCTAGAGGCGGAATTATACTTCTTTTTTAGAGCGCTGGTGTTTACATCCCGAGTCGCTGATGCATCAGCCCAGGCTTGGTAACACTCCTGCCTATAGCACGATGCTATTTTACAGGAGCGACCAAACCATGGCTGAGACTTGCCTCCAATGGGCACCACAGAGGAAGGAATAAAAAGTTCCATACCCTGAAGTACCACATCAGCAACAGAATCCGCAACAACGTTAGGATCATCCGGCGAGAAGCAAACCCGCCCCCAAGGGTAGGATGCAAAGAAAGACCGCATCCCATCCCAATCGGCTGACCTATAGTGCCAAACACGGCGGCAGCCTGCAGAATGCAACCGCGATTTCAGCGTGAGTGGCACCACACTCCGGACCAGACAATGGTCCGAGGAGCCTAAAGGGGCGTCGACGGAAATCTGATATCCGTCCGGGTGAGAGGTCAGCAGAAGGTCCAACAGGGAAAGTGCATGATCCTCCACATCTGGAATCCGCGTAGGCGAAGTAACCAGTTGTGTCAGACCATATGCCAAGGCAAAATCATGAACAGATCTCCCCGCATGATCGGTTAAACGTGAACCAAGCCATTCGGCGTGATGGGCGTTAAAGTCGCCGAGGATCACGATCTCTGCGGAGGGGATCTGCTGTAGCAACGAATCTGCAGCCATTTGGACGTGGTCGAATAGTCGGTCTGTTTCGGCATTACCGCTATGGGACCTATAGAGGCACCCGTAGACGCGCGGATGGTCGTCGCTGTCTACGCGTAGCCAAAGGATGGACTGGTCCGAACCTTCAAGTCTGCCGAGGCGTCGAGAGCAGATGTCCTCTCTGACGTAAACGCAAACTCCAGCCCGAGGCACAAAGGAGTGTTCCAGTTTGTACCCCGGGTAGGAGAGATACAAGACATCAGCCGGAGAGGACACCTGCGTCTCGGTCAGAAAGAGCAGAGCCGGCCTCGCCGTTTCGAGATGGTAGTGGACGGCGTTTAGGTTAGAGTGAAGTCCCCTGATATTGCAGAAATTCACGGACAGCGTGGCAGGGGTCGCCTTGGTCTTGTTGCTCCGTTTGCCCCGAGCAGTTGTAGTCTTGAGCGGAATTTTGCCCCCCCCCCCCCAGAATACGCGGGGCAGCCTGAGCACCCACGCTCAGAAGTGGAGAAACATGGTCGTGGATGCTCAGCGAGGGATTCTCCAGGGGTGCTGGTACCCTCCTGGGGTAGTCGATCATTATTTAATTCCGCTACCATGTTGATGGAGGGCGGGATTTGGGCCTCCGGCCACCTGCACTCACCAGACGAAACGCGGAAGCAGAGCTTCCACTTCACGCCGGTATTCTGTGAGGTCGTGGTACCACCCCGGTTTGAGCCGGCCCATACGTGCAACAGCAAAGCTGCCGCGTGGCTCTACCACTGTTAACTGTTAACTGGCAACGCAGATGCATCTTGACAATGCATCTGCGTTGCCGTGAGATTTCCCGCTGCAATGTCTGATAGTAAAGTCGTATTCCTGCTGCTGCTGGGCGGTGCTGTTAGCCGCACTTCCTTTCTGAGACCGTTCACCTTCCCTTCCTAGGGTGTGCTTAGGGCAGCTGGACCGAAGATGGCCCCTTTCCCCACAGCCATAGCACCTAGGGCTGTATCCTTTATTGCAGTCGCGAACCGTAACTGCTGCAACCTCCCTAGCGTGAGGTGAACGACGATCCTGTCGCCGCCAGGCAGTGCCGTTAGCTGCACTACCCTCCTGATATCGTTCACTTTCTCTTTATGCGCTTCGCTTAGGGCAGCTGGATCGAAGATGGCCCCTTTCCCCACAGCCATAGCACCTAGGGCTGTATCCTTTGTTGCGGTCGCGAACTGTAGCTGCTGCAACCTCCCTGACGCGATGGGAACGACGATCCTGCTGCACGGCTTCCACCTCCAGTGCATGGGCCAAGGCGTCCTTAAGCGTCTCGTGGTGCCCGAGCCTCACAGCAGCTCTGACTTCCAGGTCGCGGATGCCGTCGATGAATGTCTGCACCAGGTTCTTGTCAATGAGCGCAGGTACAGACCGGTATGCTTTTCGCACCAGCTTCTCCACCTCTAGAGTTCACTGCTGCAGGTTTTCGTTGATGCACTGCACGCAATCTTTAAGCTGCGCACGAAAGACGTGTTCCAGGTGAGCGTCGCCATATCTCGCCTCCAATGCCTCAAGGAGTTGCTCATAAGTCACTTCCTCACCGAGAGCTTCCAGAACCGTTAAGGCCTGGTCGCGCAGGCCTAGTGTGAGAGCAGTCATGGCCTGACTTTTATTCCAGCCGTTCGCCTTCATAACAGCCTCGAACTGGATTTTGTAGGCTGACCAGGAAGAAGTACCGTCGATCGGTGGCACCTTGAACCCACGTAGCGAAGGTGTTGTAGCTACTACGGGAGCTGTAGCTCCATCTTTAAGTTTGAGTTCGTCCAGTGATTTCTTCATGTCAGCCATTACGTTGTTAACCCGATTGTTTACTTGGTCGATTCGGTTTTCAGCTTTCTCGATTCGGGTTTCAGCTTTCGCGATTTGGGTTTCAGCTTCTGACAGGCGGTTGTCATGCTGAGCAACCCTATCCTTCACCTCCTTGATCTCCTTCCCGAAGGTAGCGTGAAGATTCTTCATGAGGAGCATCTGCTCTTCCAACCGACGGGCCTGTTCCTCCTGTCCGTCCAGCAGCTGCTCTTCCAAACGACGGACCTTTTCCTCTTGTCCGCCCCGCAGCTGCTCTTCCAATCGACGGACCTGTTCCTCTTGTCCGCTCTGCAGCTGCTCCTTCAACTGACCGACCTGTTCCTCGTGTCGGCGAGCCTGCCCCTGCAGCATCACCATCAGAGCACCTAAGTCAGGTGCTGAAGATGTAGGGACTACTGACGGGCCTGCAGCCGGGGGCTGGCCCTCCGACGTCTGCGGCGTTGCACCACCAAATCTTCTTTGGTCCGTCTCCTCCTGGCGTTGACTTCGGGTACGGACACCCTCCGTTTCCTCCTTAGGTAAAATCGGCATGATTTTATCCCACTTCTGACACCAATTGTTACGAGCTTGAGGTTCGTGACAATAAAAATTGCCGATAGAATTACCTAAATTAACACTTTAATTCACTTTACACTAATTAAAGTTAAAAACACTAATAATTAATCATACTGATTCACTTTATTCCGCTCCGAAGCTTCGCTTGTCTCGCCAACTTCAATACTTCCCTGATCGCATCTTGCAGCGCCTATTTATATAAATTAGTAGCGAAATATCCAGAATATTCAAGTAAACACGCGCAAGGTACCGAGAGTTCGTATTTCAACTTCAAGAAGTTTAGTTCTTCGGTTCGAGACTAGATGGCGCTAGTGTCGCCGACAAGTCGAATGGGCCTACTGGAGTACGTAACTGTATGCTCCGGAGTTGGCAACGGTTTTAATGCATCTTTTCAGGTGTATCTACTCCCAAGGAGAAGTACCGAATTCATGGAAGACAGCTTTAATCCACCCGATCCCTAAAAAACTTTGGACACTTTTGATTCAATTGCACAATTTTTCGGGAAGCCCATAGAAAGGGAACTTCGAAAGAAGCGCTTTGTGCTAGACTCGATCGAAGGCCTTCGCTATGTCCAAACTAAGATCCAATGCCTCCCCATTGGACTCTTCTGCCTCCGCCCATCTATGAGTTAGGTAGACAAGAAGATCACCAGCAAATCGACCCCGACAAAAATCGTATTGGTAGTCACTAATCAGCTGGTGATCCTCAAGGTCTCAAAATCTCAGGAGCTGGCATTTTGATTTCTTATATTTACGCGAACACTATACATGATTAAAACTACTTTTACGGATTTCCCGACGTTTCGGGCGCTTTCCAGCACCCGAAACGTCGGGAAATCCGTAAAAGTAGTTTTAATCAGCTGGCATTTTGTAATGGACTCCATTATTTTGCAGAACAAGAAGGTGATGGCGATAGGCCTGTAGTTAGACGGGTCAGAGCGGTCGCCTTTTTTAGGGATCGGGTGGATTAAAGCTGTCTTCCATGAATTCGGTACTTCGCCTTGGGAGTAGATACACCTGAAAAGATAAATTAAAACCGTTGCCAACTCCGGAGCATACAGTTACGTACTCCAGCAGGCCCATTCGACTTGCTGACGCCCAGGGAGAGGAGTGTTTTGTGAACTAAGCTCTGTATAAACCAGACATCCGGCACGGAAGTCTCACACCGTGGATTGGTTGGTTGAGTTGAGTCAAAGAGAGAACCTATTAAATCGGCATTTTCCTTTGCGGCATGGGCCAGTGAGTCGCCCTCTCTGTGTAGAAATGTAAAAGATATCTGAAGAAATTCCCCTGGACAGCCTTGGAAAAAGACCAGTATGCACGAGTTCCCGAAGGAAGGTGAACCATCTTTTCGCCAATTCTGCTGAATGTGCTCTGACCTTACCTTGGAAATGATTTTTTCGAAGGACAGGTCCTTATAGAAAGAAGAAAGAAAGAAAGAAAGATTTATTGCAGCACGCCACAAACATCAGTAGGCACTTAAATTTTGATACATCAATTATAAACATTATAACAAACAAAAACAAAAATAGGAAACAAAACCACAATTTGACGGATAAAACAATTTAAAAGTAATACTTATAGATTATAATTTAAAAAGAAAAAATAGAAAGACAAAAAGAATCGTTTCTCATATTGTACGAGTATGTTGTGGCGCGTCATACAAACGGACCTCACTCAGCTTATGCTGTCGCCGGAGCAACAGCGCTGGTTTTCAGTGGGCCCGAACGGATAATAACGTACGGACGTCCGCGAGTGATACATAATGTTACGAGCTTAGGGTTCGTGACAATAAAAATTGCCGATAAAATTACCTAAATTAACACTTTAATTTACTTTACACAAATTAAAACTTAAAACACTAATGATTAAACACACTAATTCACTTAATTCCGCTCCGAAGCTTCGCTTGTGTCGCCGAGTTCAAGTCTACTACGATCGCATCTTGCAGCGCCTACTTATATAAATTAGCAAAGAAATATCCAGAATGTTCAAGTAAACACGCGCAAGGTACCGAGCGTTCGAGTTTCGACTAGGCGCTTTCGGTTGAGTAGTGATTTGTGATGTCATTTTCTCAATGCTCCCCTCGCTCTCGTTCCTGACACTAGACGGCGATAGTTGACTTATTCATGCAACACTGCCCCCTCCTAAGATATGCTCGTCCCGAGCATTATCGGTCCCATAATAACGCGCCAAGCGATCCACATGGACGATCTTAGGAGTCCCTCTTGCGCCTTTCTGTATCCGGTAGGTCACATCGTTGATCCTGGTTACGATCCGGTACGGGCCGTCCCATTTAGCTTGAAGCTTAGGAGATTTCCCTTTGCTGCGAACTGGATTGTGCACCCACACTAGTGAACCTTCGTCGAACCCTTTGTTGTTCATTTTGCGGTCATACCGGGTTTTCATCTTTTCAGACATTTGCTGGCCCGATTGTCTGACGTGCTCATAAACGTCATTCATTTTGTTCCGCAAGTCATTTGCATAATCGGTTATACTGCGTGGAGCATCAGGTGGTATCCCGGTGATCAGGTCTGCAGGCAGCCGTAATTCTCTTCCAAAGTTTGCGAAAGCTGGTGTCACTGCTGTACTTTCGTGAACAGCGCTTCGATATGACAACAAAAACGGTTGTATGTGTTTGTCCCAATCTCGTTGCCGATTGTCTACAACTTTTGCTAGGTACCTCTCCAATGTCTGATTAAATCGTTCTACCATTCCATCAGATTGCGGGTGATAAGAAGTCGTTCTTGTTTTATGAGTACCCATAACTCGGCAAGTTTCCTGGAATATTTGAGACTCAAAATTCCTTCCTTGATCGCTGTGAATCTCTAAAGGTACACCAAAACGACAGAAGACTTCATGAACTAGCTTATCAGCAACTGTTGAAGCTTCTTGATTTGGAATGGCGAAGACTTCTGGCCACTTAGTGAAGTAATCCATCACAACCATGAAATACCTGTTACCGCTTTCACTCTCCGGAAACGGCCCCGCCACGTCAATGGCCATTCTCTCCCATGGTGCACCAACATTGTACAACTTCAATGCACCTCTACTACGAGTCTGAGGTCCCTTTACAGCCGCACAACTTGTACATTTGCGACACCAGTCCTCGACATCGTTTCGACAGTGGACCCAGTAAAACCGTTCTCGGATCTTCAGTAGAGTTCGTTTAACTCCCAGATGGCCTCCTGAATAATCATTATGGTACAGCTGTAGAACATCCGGTACTTTAGCTTTAGGGACAACCATTTGTAAATGACAGCTGTCTCCCCGAACATTTTCCCATTTACGGCACAGAACTATCCTGAAGCAGCAAGCTGTCCCACTGGGCCCAATAGCTTTTAGTGGTCGAACTCATCGCTGAGACGTCGCTCCACTTGGGCTTGGGAGCACTGGCCTTCATCCATTCCAGGATCGGCTTGATGTCCGGATCTTCCTGCTGTGCACGTTGTAAGCTGTCCTTCCACTCGTTGCTGAGGTGGTCTGTCCTGAGCATCCTCACGGATACCACCTCCTTACTTTCTTGCCTACTACAATGATTGCAATCTTCAGGACAAGGTCTTCTTGACAATGCATCTGCGTTGCCGTGAGATTTCCCGCTGCAGTGTCTGATAGTAAAGTCGTATTCCTGCTGCTGCTGGGCGGTGCTGTGAGCCGCACTTCCTTTCTGAGACCGTTCACCTTCCCTTCCTAGGGTGTGCTTAGGGCAGCTGGACCGAAGATGGCCCCTTTCCCCACAGCCATAGCACCTAGGGCTGTATCTTTTATTGTGGTCGCGAACCGTAACTGCTGTAACCTCCCTAGCGTGAGGTGAACGATGATCCTGTCGCCGCCAGGCAGTGCCGTTAGCTGCACTACCCTCCTGATATCGTTCACTTTCTCTTTCTGCGCTTCGCTTAGGGCAGCTGATTCGAAGATGGCCCTTTTCCCCACAGCCATAGCACCTTGGGCTGTATCCTTTGTTGCGGTAGCGAACTGTAGCTGCTGCAACCTCCCTGACGCGATGGGAACGATGATCCTGCCGCACGGCTTCCACTTCCAGTGCATGGGCCAAGGCTTCCTTAAGCGTCTCATGGTGCCCGAGCCTCACAGCAGCTATGACTTCCAGGTCGCGGATTCCGTCGATGAATGTCTGCACCAGGTTCCCTTCAATGAGCGCAGGTACAGACCGGTATGCTTTTCGCACCAGCTTCTCCACTTCTAGAGCCCACTGCTGCAGGTTTTCGTTGATGCGCTGCACACGATCTTTAAGCTGCGCACGAAAGACGTGTTCCAGGTGAGCGTCGCCATATCTCGCCTCCAATGCCTCAAGGAGTTGCTCATAAGTCACTTCCTCACCGAGGGCTTCCAGAACTGTTGAGGTCTGGTCGCGCAGGCCTAGTGTGAGAGCAGTCATGGCCTGACTTTTATTCCAGCCGTTCGCCTTCATAACAGCCTCGAACTGGATTTTGTAGGCTGACCAGGAAGAAGTCCCGTCAAACGGTGGCACCTTGAACCCACGTAGCGAAGGTGCTGAAGCTACTACGGGAGCTGTGGTTCCATCCCCAAGTTTGAGTTCATCCAGCGTTTTCTTAACTTGGTTGATTTGGGTCTCAGCTTCCGACAGGCGGTTATCATGTTGAGCAACCTTATCCTTCACCTCCCTTATCTCTTTCCCGAAGGTAGCGTGAAGGTCCTTCACGAGAAGCATCTGTTCTTCCTGGCCGCCCCGCAGCTGCTCTTCCAACCGATGGACCTGTTCCTCCTGTCGGCGAGCCTGTTCCTCCTGTCGGCGCGCCTGTTCCTCCTGTCGGCGAGCCTGTTCCTCCTGCTGCTCTTTCAACACGGGCCTGTTCCTCTCGTCCGCGCTGCATCGGCTCCTGTAGCATCGCCATCAGAGCACCTAAGTCAGGTACTGCAGGTGTAGGAGCTACTGACGGGCCCGCAGCCTCCGTGGCTGGCAGTTGGCCCTCCGACGTCTGCGGCGTTGCACCACCAAATCTCCTCTGGTCCGTCTCATGCTGGCGTTGACTGCGGGTACGGACACCCTCCGTTTCCTCCTTAGGTAAAATCGGCATTATTTTATGCCACTTCTAACACCAATTGTTACGAGCTTAGGGTTCGTGACAATAAAAACTGCCAATAAAATTACCTAAATTAACACTTTAATTTACTTTACACAAATTAAAACTTAAAACACTAATGATTAAACACACTAATTCACTTAATTCCGCTCCGAAGCTTCGCTTGTGTCGCCGAGTTCAAGTCTACTTCGATCGCATCTTGCAGCGCCTAGTTATATAAATTAGCAAAGAAATATCCAGAATGTTCAAGTAAACACGCGCAAGGTACCGAGCGTTCGAGTTTCGACTAGGCGCTGTCGGTTGAGTAGTGATTTGTGATGTCATTTTCTCAATGCTCCCCTCGCTCTCGTTCCTGACACTAGATGGCGCTAGTTGACTTATTCATGCAACAATAATAATATTCTAAAACCAATCCGTCTAACTATGCTGAAATTATTGATTTCAAACCAAACAAAAGGTATGTACATGTGCTTATTATACATGCACTTTATTTCTTACTTCAAAAATTTTGTTACCAGTGTGCTCTTAACTTTATTAATTAATATGTTACATTATTTCAAAAGTTATTATTACGTTGTATTTGTTTTCTTATATTAATATATGTATATTTTAACACTTATTTCTAAAACTTATACATAAATTACCTCAGTTATTGATTGACGACACTAAATTACACTTTTTTTTTAGCCTACGGTCAGTGGAACTATCCGAACAGTATCCAATTTAAGGTTATATTATCATCATAGGAATTTTATTATCATTATAAAATATATTATCTTATCAATAATAAATTATATTATCATTATAGGAATTATACTTCTTCTTAAGAGCGCTGGTGTTTACATCTCGACATCTCGACTTTTATACAGCAGCCTAGGCATGAGCCTAGGCTCGGCAGCACTCCTGCTTGTAGTTTGATGCTAATTTACAAGCGACCAAACCATGACTGAGATCTGTCTCCGATGGGCACCACAGAAGATGAAAAAAAATCCATACCCTGAACCACATCAACGACAGAATGAGGAACAACGCTGGAATCGTCCGGCGAGAAGCAAACTCGCCTCCACGGGTAATACGCAAAAAAAGACCACATCCTATCCCAATCAGCCGATCTATAGTGCCAAACATAGCGGCAGCCTGCAGAATGCAACCGCAATTTCAGCGTGAGAGTGACGGAAACATGATATCCTCCACATCTGGAAACTGCTTAGGCTAAGTAACCAGCTGTGTAATATATGCCATATGTATATAGTACATGCCAAACCAAATATCTCCCCGCATGATCGGTTAAACGCGAACCGTGCCATTTGGTGTGGTGGGTGTTAAAATCGCCGAGGATCATCACAATCTCTGTGGATCGGATCTGCTGTAGCAAGGAATCTGTAGCCATGAGTCGGCTTTGGATGTAGTTGATGAGTCGGTCTGTTTCGGAATTACCGCTATGAGACCTATAGAGGCACCCGTAAACGCGCGGAAATGAAATGAAATGAAATGAAATGAAATGAAATGAAATGAAATGAAATGAAATGAAATGAAGATTTATTTGCTTTGAAAAAGGTTACATTAAGGTGGTTATTACAAAGTATAGTACAGCTTTTTCAGCCATCAATGGATAGCATGCAAATACATTTTTTATTATTAAGATTATTTAGTGTTTTATTAAAATAGCGAATTTAATTAAAATATATCATAAAATAGTCATCATTTAGAAATTATCAATACATAATACCAATACGTGGTAGAGCCATGCTGCAGTTATATTAGTAGTATAGTTGTAGCACGAATGGGTCGGCTCGACCGGGGAAGGACCACGCTCTCACAGAATACCAGCGTGAAATAGTAGCTTAATGCTGCTGTATTTCGTATGGTGAGTGTAGAGAACCGGAGACCCTTTTTACTGGAAACGAGGCATTCCATCTTAGTCCTCACGGGTGACAACGCATCTGCATTTTGATTCGTAATCGAGGATAGATGTAGATGTCTATGGGCCGCAGCAACCACTTACCATCAGGTGGACTGTGTGCTCGTTTGTCACCCTATCCTATAAAAAAAAAAAAAAAAAAAAATACATACAAATTTAAAAATAATTAAAATTGAAAATGCAATTAAAAATATATAACTACTGTTGTGTCACATCATGTCAAATTTAGGTAGTCATTCACATTATAAAAACAATGATCATTTAGCCACCTGTAAAGGGCGCCTTTAAATCTATTAAGGGGCAAGTCTTTGATATGTCGGGGTATTTTATTAAATATGAGCATACACATCCAGAAGCAATTTTTTTTAAACCGAGCACTCTTGGGTATAATTTCAGCAGCAAGTCTATTGCCATTTCTGGTATTTTGCGTATAAACCTCTTTTGCTTGTCTGAAATAATACATGTTTTGTTTTACAAATTTTGCAATAATTAATAATTTTGCAATGAAATATATAAAAAAAATAATAAGCCCGTATAGCAGTACGGATTCCACATATGCAAAGTACGCAGTAAGTGCTGTATTTTTTGTGGCTACTTTGCTTAGTTTATAAAGTGCGTACGAAAATCTATTTACTTTTTTTACATACATGTTCAACTTGACATTTCCAATTTAGTTTTTGATCAATCCATATACCTAGGAATTTTGTCATATTTGTACTTTTTAGTGTTTGTCCTTCAAAATTAATGTTCATTGTCTGGTATAATATGTCATTGAAATTTATAAAATAAGTTTTGTCAAAATTTATAAGTAAATTGTTATTTTTAAGCCATTCTATTATTGTTTTTACAGTACTGTTAATATCATTAATGTGATCTTTAAGTGATTGTTTACCATCTGTTTTTACTATTACAGATATGTCGTCAGCAAATAAAATGCATTTGTGTTTAGTTACATCCGGAAGATTATTTATATATACTAAGAACAACAGTGGTCCCAAAACGCTACCCTGTGGAACTCCATATTTGTTTTCTTTAAAATCTGATTTGTGATTTAGGACCACATGATTACTGTCTGGTTTGCTTATTTCAACAGATTGACGTCTATTTTGCAAGTAACTTTTAATCCAACTTAAAGCAGTGCCTCTAATGCCACATTTTTCCAATTTTACCAGTAATGAATTATGTGAGACAAAATCGAAAGCCTTCGACATGTCAAAGAAGAGTGCAGTTGTATAATTATTAGCTTTAAGGCACGTTAGTGTCTCATTTACCATATCAAAAAAACAGCATGTGTAGTAGATTTTCCCCTCTGGAACCCATACTGAGTGGGATTCAGGACATGATACTTGTCAAAGAACGATGTGAGTTTAGTATGCATAATTTTTTCATATACTTTTGACAAAATTGGCACGAGCGCAATAGGGCGGTAATTATTCAAAATTGATTTTTTGTCTTTTTTGAATAAAGGCTTAATCAAGGAAAATTTAAGTTTATCAGGAAAGATACCAGAGATTATTGATAAGTTTATTAAAAATGCCAAAACCCTACCTATTTCTTTGTTGCATGCCTTAATTACTTTAGTACAAATGCCGTCATACCCTTCTGAGTCACTATTATTCAAGGTCATTATTACTTTATTTATATCATATTCGTCAACAGGGTGTAGATAAATAGAATTATTTAAAATTAGATTGGATTTATTTTTTGGTATATTATTTTGGATATCTTTGTTTGTCAATTCAATGAAGAAATTATTAAAAGTATTTGCGATTTGTGTAGGAATAGTAATAAATTTGTTGTCATATTCAATAAAGTCAATGTGGTTATTATATTGCGGCTTGGTATCTATTTCATCCTGTATGACCTTCCAAGTAGCTTTGCAAGTATTTTTGCTGTTTATCACATATTTATTATTAGTTATTTTTTTTAGAACATAGTATGCATTTTCTAAGTAGATTTGAATAAACTTTATATTTGTGTTTATTTTGAGGAGTTTTTCTCCTATAGTAGTTTTTTTCTTAGGACTCTATTTTTCGCGCAGCTATTCCTGATTCCCTTAGAAATCCATTTTAAATAGGATTTTGAAGAAAGTCTAACTTTTTTATATGGGAAGCAGAGTTTGTAAAGAAGGCATAGCCAATCATGAAATTTATTAAACGCAGTATTAGGTTCTGTTTCGCTGTAAACATCGGAGAAGGAAAGGCTCGCCAAATATTTTTTAAACTTATCTATATTTTCAGAAGAATAGTCCCTCCTATAGGTGTATAAGGTTTTTTGGGGGGAGTAGTCTTTGATATAGTACTGAAACCAAGAATTTGCGCAGTATCGTGGTCCGATAAACAGAGAGGGAGGTTAAGTCCAGTTGCACCTTTAATATTACTAAATATATGGTCAATACATGATAGGTCTCTAGTAGGTTCCGTGATATGCTGAGTAAGATTATAATTTTGGAGAATATCTAGTAAGTTGTTGGTCACATTATTTCTTATTAAAGTATTTATGTTGATATCTCCCACAATCACAATTTTTTGCTTCGAGTGCTTATGCAAATATTTACTAAGCACAAACTCCAGTTTATCGAAAAAACATTCAAAATGCCTTTTTTTTGTAGCAGTTGAAGAACGGTATACGCAGACAATAATTATGTTGTGATAAGGTATTTTTATTGAGCAACATTCAAAATGAAAGTTGGCTGAAGCCTCGTCGAAAATGGTTACTTGCTTGAATGCTATACCTTTTTTTTACCATTATGCAGGTTCCACCCCTTTTCTTGTTTCGTGAGTAGTGGGCCGCAAGTTCGTAATTATGTATATTGATATTTTTTTCTTCACCACACTTTATGAAAATCTCTGAAAAACAAAGCACATCCGGGGACAAATCATGATTTAGTTCCGAGAGAGTCACTTCCATAAGTTCTTTTTTTGAGGATAATCCCTGTATATTTTGATGAAGGATTACGAATAAATTGTTATTATTGTTAGGAACGAAAAAAAATCATGAATTTTGTTTTCGAGTTTTTGTGTTGTTTTATTTGGTGATTCTTTTGCTTTAACAGGGAAGTAATATGGTATTGTGCCTTTTTTATATACTTGCATGTTCGCGCTATTCTTTGAAATGTAATTGATCTTATTTGAATCCTTTTTTAATTTTAGCCCATTTTTAATATAATCGTGCTCATATTTTAGATAATCTATTTCTATATTCAATTTAGTACATATTTTATTTTTAGACGATATTGTATTTAAGCTGGTGCAGTTATTCAGTAATTTGTTTATGTCAATAAAAGTACAATTTTTATAGTTTTTTACAATAAGTTTGATTTCAGCATTAAGTTTATGAACATTTAGATAATTATTTTGTTGTACGCTTAACAAAAATATTTTACAATGCTTTAAGTTACATAGCGTATTGCATAAGTTAGTTAAAAAAAGGTAAGGATTTTTGTCATTACAACCTGCAGATAATATCAGTATGTCATTATTGTTTAAAGAATCTTGTAAATAGGTGCAGCTTCTTAGTACTTCTGAGCTCGATGCGAATGGTTTTACCATACCAGAGACAGTGTAGCAATCATTATGTAATCCAGAACGAGATAATTTTAATTTCGCTGCCAAGCCTCTAGCCTGTTGATCACCGATTATATGGATAATAGGCTTCCTCATCTTTTTTTGATTAGCAGAGTCATCTAGCGACGAGGCTGGAGAACTATTATGGATTTGATGACTCGGGGTGCTTAGATCGCCGGCGCTTCCTCGATGACTTTTTTCTTTAGTCCTAGATGGCGTGCTACTAATTTGTTGTAAATTATTAGAGCTACATTCCTCCTTTTCATCTTCCAGAAAATCCAAGACTGTTTTGTTTATACTCTTTCTGGTTTTTCTGGTCGTGGTAGTTTTTTTTAAGGTTGGGCTACATATATCTGCTAAAAATTTTGTTTTTATTTCATGTTTGCAAAGTAATTGTTTTAATTTTGTATTTTCTAATAAAATATTTTCTATTTCAGCTTCAGCAATTTGTAGTTTTTCTTTTAGTTCTCGATTTTGTGTCTCAAGATTTTCTATTCTATCTTCCATGTTTAACTTTCTCAAATCTGGGCAGCTATTAGTTTTGCTATTTTGCGTTAATATGGTCATTATATCCGAGTTTTCATCGTCAGTTAAGATCTCGAACGAGTTATTTGTAGGAACATTTACTGACAAATTGTTTTGCGCATTTAAGAAGCATTGGTCACATTTCCATTTTGCTTTATTATCCTCGGTCATCAATGAAAACCTCTTAACAGAAACATTTGCGCAATCAATATGGTAATTTTGTGTACAAAAGAAACAGCATAAATAACTGTCACGTTTCAATATTCTTTTATTGCATTTTATACACTTTACTGCCATCCTGTCGCTCCGTCAAACACTTATCGCGTTTTTTGAATAAAAATAGCAATTATCAATCCACAAAAACAACAAAGTATGGAATACGGCAGGTAGATTTGAACCTCGAGTTCACGGTTATGTTAACAGACCAAGGCGTTGATTCCGCAAGGCTACGATGTAATATATCTTAACGTCGAAATTTAGTTATATATATTTCTTGTCACATGTTTAAACGGGTCTTTGGCGGTTATTATGAATCATCTTAATGGAATTTCTTGTCACTACCACCACTTTATTAATAATTTTATCACTTTTTGTTAATCATAAGGGTCACTGAGAATTTTTATAGGATTGTTATTGATTTATATTATATTTTTCCACGTTTTTTACACTTATATTCACTATGATTATGCACTAGTTACCACTTATTTTTTTGAGTTTTTTTTATAAATTATGTGGTATTTTTTAAATGTTTATGGTATTAACACCAAAAGAACGTTATTGTCTACAATTTTTTTGAAAATTCACTTCACAATTTTTTGTTTTAATATTTTTAAATGACAAAAATACACAGAGCTGAAATTGACGTGACGGCCTATGTACGTGTAAACCAAACTGGTGTAAACAAAACATACGGATGGTCATCGTTCTCTACACGTAGCCAAAGGATGGACAGATCCAAGCCTTCGAGACTGCCAAGGCTTCGAAAACGGATGTTCTCTCTGACGTACACGCAAACTTCACCCCGATGCACAAAGGAGTGTTCGAGTTCCAGTTTGTATTTGGAGATATATGAAGTATCAGCTGGTAGACACATGCGTCTCGTTCAGAAAGAGCAGGGCTGGCTTTGCCGTCTCGAGATGGTAGTGGACAGCGTTTAGATTTCAGTGAAGTCCCCTGATATTGCAGAAATTCACGGATAGCGTGGCAGGGGTCGCCTTGGTCTTGTCTTGCTTCGAGCAGTTATTATCATGAGCCAAATTTTGCCCCGCCCCCCATAATGCCCATGGGGTGGCCTGAGTATCCACGCTCAGCAGGAGTAGGGTAGCTTGGGCGTGGATGGTTAGCGAGGAATTCTCCGTCACGTTTTAAAGCAAGAAATCTTTTCTGATGTTCTTGATGTGATAAAAGCATCACCAGCCAAATCGAATGTTGCAGAGAGAGAGCAATATTTTTGAAGATTTACATTCTATGAGCTCATTGAACGGACTCGACGGCTCGTTTTAATTTCATAATCTGCTCATTGGCTTCACTGGGTAACTGCAATGCAGCAATTAATCTGAGGGATTTCTCATATTCCTTGCTGCATCAGTCAAACTCATCGACTATTCCCTGAAGCTGATACCTTTCTTTTAAAACATTCGTACAGTTTTTATGCAATTTAACCATATCACTTTTTTGTTGAGTATTTATGGCCATTATATTTATTTTTTCCATGGTATGCAATAACTACATAACATCAGGTGTAAGGTCGTTAGTAAAATATTAAAAAAGGAAGCATTATTAGAAATTTTTAAAGTGGTAAAGCCACGCTGCATCTATATTATGGTTCTAACACGAATATGTCGGCTTAACCGGGGTAGGGCCGAGCCCTCACATAAAACTAACGTAAAATAGCAGCTTAATGCTCCTGTGTTTCGAATGATTAGTGTAGATAGGTAACATCGCATCTCCATATTGATTCTTAATCGAGGATAAATGTAGATGTTTCTGGACCACAGCATCCACTTACCATCCGGTGGACTGCGTGCTCATTTGTCACTCTTATCCTATAAAAAAAGTTTCTATGTTTACCAAACAGCTTTTCTAGTATGATCAGTATTGAAAATGAAAAAACCGACAATACAATTTTTATTGGTTTAAATAAAAGTTTGATAATTTAGGCAAAGCTAATTTATTTCAAAATTTCAACAACGGAACCTTTCGCATCTGTTTTTCAATTTGCTTGACACTCTTGTTTTTAATATCAGGAAGCATAGATATCGCGTATATAGCGCCGAATATATTGATGCAAGCAAACAAGTAAAGTAGCGTGTAGATTCCAACGTAATCCTCCAGATATTGGAACGTTAGGGTGTGTGCTAGCTTTATAATTTGAGAATATACGAAGACGATCCCTATAAGCATTACTCGTATCTGAAAAGTGAAAGTAATTATATTTTATTGAAATATTTTTTTTATTTGTGTAATGTATTACGAGCAATAAAGATTAAAGTAAGTTTTTATGTGGTAGGCCCACGCTGCAGCTATATTTTAGTTATAGCACAAATGGTCCAGGATCACGCTCTCACAAAATACCAATGTGAAGTTGCAGCATAATGCTGCTGTTTTGTTGACCGAAGTTATTTACTTAGTACTTATCTTCACGACATTAGGAGAGAAGAAGGTATACGTTTTGACCGAAGTTGCTAACCGAATAACCTTTTTTACTTGAATTATTTATTATTTTTCTTAATCCTGTTGACAACGCATCTACATTTTGATTTTTAATTGAGAATAGAATTAAATATCTATGCGCTACAGAATTTATTTACCATTGCGTGGAATGTGTGCTCGTTGCTGACACATAATAAAAAAAGCAACTTCTACTATAGTTCATAAAAGATAGCTTGATCTCTGCGACAGCTGTCAGTAAAAATCACACCTATGAAGTTCTGAATTTCTTAGTACTTCAGACAGTACCTGTCAATGTCATACTTTATGGGCATGCCGACCTAATTAGTGCATGCCCATAAAGTATGACATTGACAGGTACTGTCTGAAGTACTAAGAAATTCAGAATTTCATAGGTGTGATTTTTACTGACAGCTGTCGCAGAGATCAAGCTATCTTTTATGAACTATAAGTGCGTATTACTGCTTGTTTCGCAGTATTAATGGGGTTTCCTCTCATTTTTGAGGGGTTTTAAGTAATTATTTCACGGCGATGCTCTCGCGTGCCTTAACGGATTTTATGTTCTTGAAATACTTTGATTCCTCAGACATGCAGGTTTCTTTCAACATCCTTGCTTCACCGTTAAGCACTTGGTAAATTAGTACTTAAAATTGTAATAAACTAATTTATTGGTGCTGGAGGGATCGAATTTCTCATGTACTGTGAAATCCAAAATCACTGCTCCATAAACTGGAATTTTTAATTGCTGATTTTTCTCGTGCTCTGCGGTGAATAAATCTTTCTGTCCTGCTCAAAAATCCTCCAAGAGACGATAGAAGTACTTAGTATTTGGATATAAACACAACAGAATCTAGGGATATCTTATATTTCATCAAATATCTAAAAATCTATGGAGAATTATCGGATAATATCTTTCATTCCCACCATTCTTCCATTTACTTTACTATGGTAATGGCAGAATGATAGGTTTTAAAGGCCTTAAAAATAAATTAACATTTCGAATTTTTTAAATAAAAATGTTAATTTTTTAATCACCGTGAGAAATTTGTACGATAAAAATCTTCATTCATTCTTACATATAAACTACATAAAAAATCTAATTACTATTAATCAGTGTTGCCACCTCTGACATTAATTACACATCAACATTGATTGTTTATACTTAAAATTAAATTGTCAATGTCTTGCTTCGGTATGAGGTCCCGTGTTTTTGCAAGTGTTCGTAAATTTGTTACTCCGTCGTCAAATAAGGCGGGCTCTCAAAGCTTTTCGTTGTAACATGTCCCAGGCATGCTCGATAGAATTTAAATCGGGCGACTGTACAGGCCAAACCAAAACTTGAATATCGTGGTCTCGGAGAGCGAGCAACACCAGCCACGCCGTATGGGAAGGAGCATTTTCGCGCATGAGTAGAAATTCCTGGCCTATTTGGATATTGTATGGGACAATAAAAGGCTCTACTATCTCTTCGTGGTATTTTTGTGCAGTCAAGCTGCTTTGAATCCAAGCAAGCTGGGTTCGTCCGCCAAGACGAATTCCTGCCTACACCGTACCGTGATTGTCCCGCCTTGGTATGAGTGGACCTCCTGAGCGTGCCGTAGACTCCTTACTCTCCCTGAAGTTCCCCAAACGCGTGTTCTTCGTGAATCCAGATGAAACCCAAACCGGGGCTCGTCGGTGAACAGCACCAAAGACCATTGTTCATCACTCCATGGTAAATGTTTTCGAGCCCCCGACAGCCGCCGTCCGCGATCGCCTCGTCACAATGCTGGAACACGTAGCAGTCTTTGAGCATGAAGACCAACTTCATGCAACCTCGTTCGCACAATTTGGTCGCTTACCAGCAGCTGGTGGTCCTCCTGGGTTCTTTGTAGTAGTTGCGTCGCTGTGACATTGGGTTGTCTTCTGGCGGTCATTTGGAGAAATCGATCCTGTCTCTGCGTAGTAACACGATATCTACCCGTGTGCTGTTTAGCCACTTCCCCAGTACTGCGATAACGTGACCATAATCTTGATATCACGTTTTGGCTGATGTGTAGGGCCTCAGCAACGACGCGTTAGATATCACCATTTTCTAACATGCCCATGGCTGGTAACATTTCATCTCGACTAAAATGACAACGTGACATGACTCTTAAAGCTCACACGGCACCAAAAAAGAAAAAGTCTTTTCGTTAATTAGTGTCAGTAGAACAATTTTAATTTTCTTTGCTGTAATGAATTATTCTTATGTTTTTTTTAATTTACATTATAAAATTTTGAAAACAGAATAAAAGAGGTTTCAATCCGTATACACTATTTATGGAAGCTAAAAAGATTTTAAACTATAAAATCGTAAATAACTTAGGCTTAAGGTATCCTTAGATTCTGTTGTTTTATTGTTCAAATAATGGTTTGAAGAGAATTTTTATAAGTACGTAAAAACTTTTGTACGCAAATCTTTATAGGATATTTTGTAAATTTTAAGTGTCTACGCATTTGAACTATTAGAGAAAATCACGAAACAGGGTAATTTTTGATATAAACCGCAAGTATTTTGTCCGAATATGCGCCTTAGGAGTTTGAGTACTGTCGTCATCAACTGCCTGCTGGGTTAAGTGATCTTCAAAATCCCCTACAAACTTCTCAATGTGACTTGTCGTAATCAATCAGCATATTGAAAAAGTTTTTCTACAAATACTATAAGGAATAAATACTTATTACTTAACACTGGCAAAAGTGTAACCCTACGAGTCAAAAACCAAAGAAATAAAAGTATATGTGCTCCGAGTGAAACACCTCTTTAAAACTGTAGTTCAGTTTATCATAGTAATTTTATTAAAAAATTTAATTAAAACTAATTTACCTCTAAGTTAAGCATTTCAACCAGGACAACTGCAGGCATATTCCAGACCATGCCATAACTGAAGACTAGAATAGCCAGCGCCACGATTGGCAACCATCTGACAGATGTCACGGTGAGATCTGCTTGTGTAAAAACTGCCAAGACGCCCATTGATAAAATCATGATGCTATATGAGATGGTAATCAGATACTGTAAAAAAATATTATATATGTTTCTTATTTATCTATTATACGAAATTTGTTGTGTTTACTTTTAACTTTTTCTCTTTAGTCACTAGGTCGACAGGTGTTTAACGCCCTGAATAGATAGCGCAGGATAACTCCAGATTTTAAATTATAATATTTTTATTTATTTAATTTTTATATCCACACCTTATATTAAAGCAAGTAGCTTAGTGGCTGGGCAACCGATCATTGCTCGGCACTAGAAAAAAAATCCAGGGTTGTTTAATTAATAATAAATGTTACAAACTTTGAAAGTAAAACATTATGTGATTACAATCAAAGTCTTTGTAGTTATTTCTGAGAAACCAATTAAATACTCTATATATAAGTATACGTGGCAGTTATTTCTTTCTAGAACAAGGGTGTCAAATAATTACACCTGTCAAGTCGAACACTTCCTGCTACTATTGTTATAGTAAGGAATATTGTCCTTGTCGCAGAGTGAGTCTAGCATGGTATCATTTCCGCATCAGTGGAATTTTTTTAAAAAGAAATTCTTGACACCTGGCACATTTTTCTAAATGACTATATATATTTTCAATAAAATTATATAACTAGGTGATTAAATGCAACGATATTACAAAAAATCTATTTGCCAGTTCTGTCTTACTATCCAATTAAAATCTGGGTATCTACAAAGTACCTAGAGCTTCATCATCGCTTACAACCAGGTCAAATTGAAATCAAGCTTCGGCTTGTAATTAAATAATAGTAGTAATAATAATAATAAATAAAGGAGGAGGTACTTACTCTTCTTTCCAAAAAAATTACAAATATAACACATGTTAGGCCACCAACCAACAAACATAAAGGGACTAATGTTTTTTGAGGATCAATATCAGTTTTCAATTGCGCCAAGCTTTTATCTTGATTTAGAAATATATTACACCCACTTAGAATTGTTGTTGTGTTTAAGAATAATCCAATCTTTATTTGATCCCTCCACATTTTATTCCTTACTGCAAATATTAATCAGTAAATATCGCAAATAATTAAATATACTACATGTATTTTTATAATATTATAAGTTAGTGTTACCGTACAGTAGCAGTGTAAGAATATTTACCCAGAAACAGAAACGATTTTTTTTATTCAATATGGATTATAAACAATACTTATTGAAAATTACTTTTTTTCATTTACCACTGGTTCGCAAAAAAAAACCTTTGTCCTGGGAAGAATCAGCAAAAAACTCAGCGGAACAATTTTTTAAACAACAGCTTACAATCATTACAGTATGTTTTACAATTAACAACACAAAAAAAAATAGAAGTACCTTGGTAGCGATCACCATTCCCAAGGGTTATTATCATTCATAAATTCCTTAAGGGGAAATATAATCTCAAATGGCTTAGGAAGATCCTTCGTTATGCCGAAAATATTGCAGCATTAATTTTGAAATAAATATATGGTAAAGTTGAGGATGTTAGACGAAAACACGATTTCGTAAAATTTTCTCGATAGAATATAATCCAAAGTTACCTCCAAACTAAAGAATAAACTGCTGTTATTCATTTAATACTTTAAATAAGATCATGAAACTTTGCATACTAACTGAACTAACTATAAAGCAGTGCTTATGTTATTTACTTTTACTTTTTTTAAAATACCATTATTTTCACTGTAAAAAAGAAATTACCTAAACTATCGGCCTTTTGAAGCGTGATTCCTGCCGCACGGTCACTTCGCTTCGGCCTTTGAAGGGGGAGGTTGTGTCGCTTACGATCAGAATATACATATATATTCTGATGTACGCAACCTTCAGGACGACGTAAAATTAAAATGGGAAATAACCGTAATAAAAATAAGAAGCGACTGGCTTGGCGTTAAGAAACAGGCATAAATACGATAAACCTAGTGAAATAAGTGTCTAACGACCTTTCTATTTACAGTATTAGTGATTACAAACATGTCGGTATATAGCGTACGACGCGCGGGCAAGTGGAGACGAAATTAGAATTTGAGCTGACTTACTCTATCCCCTTAATATTATACTAACCCTTTTTATTCAAACTTAGTTTAATAAAGTTTTTGAACTTTGTGTATGTTATGTATGTCCCACTACCCCATATCGTCCCGTGGATGTCGTAAGAGGCAACAGAGGGTAACAAATCGACTAAAAATAAAAAAATGAGGCTACCAACTCGCTTGCCAAGCGTCTATAGCACATATCACCCATACGAGGCAATCTATGGAGTAAGCCTATGTTCAGCAGTGGACTTTAGTAGGCTGAAACGGAAACGGTAAGCCAGTGCCTGCTTGACTGTTATCCCACACGATGGTAAATGGTGACGGCCAAAGACAGTAAAGCACTCTGTCTTAGCTTAACAAAAGTCTATCCACTTTTTCCTTGAAGACG
This sequence comes from Parnassius apollo, assembly GCA_907164705.1. Classification (NCBI taxonomy): domain Eukaryota; kingdom Metazoa; phylum Arthropoda; class Insecta; order Lepidoptera; family Papilionidae; genus Parnassius; species Parnassius apollo. The sequence continues at coordinate 938,605 of CAJQZP010001479.1, read as the reverse complement.
CCCACATGTTATTCGGATATAAAGACTGATGCTGGCAAACTATTCACTCCTTTGCAGTACGCATTATGACATAAGAACAAGAACGAGCGTCTGGTAGCCTGATGATGGAATAGATAGCGAGGACTCCTACATGATTGTTCTTCTTTATCAGGCTTATCAGTTGAATCACAAATTTTTATAAAATAGAGGTGATAAACGAGCACACCTGATGATAAGAGGATATCGTGGTCCATAGACATCTACATCTGTACTCGCTTAAGAATCAAAATGCAGATGCGTTCTCACCTCTGAGAACCATATCTGGTTTTCAGGAGGCATTCTATCGAATGCCTCGATTCTAGTAAAAAAGGTCTCCGGTTCTTTACACTCACCATATGAAACAGCTACTACTACCTTTTACGTGGTAGAGCCATATTGCAGCTATTGTAGCACGAATGGGTTGGCTCTACCGGGGAAGGAATACCAGCATAAAATAACAGCATAACGCTGCTGTGTTTCGTATGGTGAGTGTAGAGAACCGGAGACCCTTTTTACTGGAAAGGAGGTATTCTATATTAGTTCTCACGGCTGACAAAGCATTTGCATTTTGATTCGTAATCGAGAATAAATGTAGATGTCTATGGGCCACAGCAACCACTTACCATCAGGTGGACTGTGTGCTCGTTTGTCACCCTTGTCCTATAAAAAAACACCATTGACTATTTACTATTTAACGCAGGTATTCTATGAGAACGTGGTCCTTTCCCGGTCGAGCCGACCCAATCGTGCCACCATAATATAGCTGCAACATGGTTGTATACGATTTTTATTTTCAATACCAGACACCTCGGACATTTGATGCTGCGCCTCGCTTATGGTCATGTTTTTGTGCCTGCGTTCATGTGATGTTGTCTGCCGTTACCTATGAATAGCTGCAATACCAAATAAATCGTAGAACTGTTGTCAGCCTTTAATGGGGCTGTTTTCTTGAGGGCCTTTAGGTCCATATTAATAAATGTTCACATCCATTAATCACGTGACGGAACGTAAGGAAGGGGGGTTGACAAAAACCGAAATATCACAAGGGGCAGGGGATGTGGTAAGATTATCACGTGTATTTATTTTTTCGACAAACGAGCGATTTCTAAAGTGTAATGTGACCTTGACTCGCCAGTACATGTAAATTCCTATCACAATCACAAGCATGAACCAAATCCGAGCAATAATAGTCTAGAGATGCATAACGCTCGTCCTTCACACTACCTCACGCGACGATCGATCGTTGTGCATTTTTGATATTTTGGAATGATTAGGAAATAATTTTGCACAAATTGCTTTAATTATAACACCCACGAACATTCGCGCGAAGAGAGGGGGATACTTTCTCTCCTACGCCGCGCCGGCTCTCTGTCTCTCTCTCTCTTCATCTTTCGTCTTACGAATTTTCGATCAGGGTCACGGGTCCTGACGCGAGTTTAACATTTTTACCCATTACAAAAGTGTACAACGCCGCTAAAGAAGTTTTCACTTCAAAAAAAATTTATTTTGGCAGAGTAAATACTTACGAATCACACAAATAGACAAATTTCCATTTGATTTAGCCCTTTCACTGTCCTCTTTGAGTTGGTGGATTTCATTCGCTACAGAAGGATCGTCTTGATTTAAACAATGAAGCTTTGCTACACTGATTTTGGCTTCCTGGATAATAGAATTTAAGATTTTTTTTAAATAAAAGATAAGGGGGATTCGTGTGGCTATTAAAATTAAAAATAAATCTTATACCATACTGCTGCTATATTAGGTTTGTAGCACGAATGGGTTGGCTCAACCGGGGAAGGACCACGCTTTTGCAGAATAGCAGTGTTAACAATTTAATATCAATGTGTTTCGTATGGTGAGTGCAGAGAACTGGAGGTCATCAGTCCAGAAGGGTGATAACGCATCTGCAGTTTGATTTTTAATTAAAGATAAATGTAGGTACCTATAGGCTACAGCAAACTCTTACGGTCAGATGGACTTTTTGTTCGTTTGTCACCTTTAGTCTAGAAAAATTTCCTATTTTTAATGGCTAAGTTAGCTAGGTGCTACCTGCTACTTGGGAGCCTATAATTAATAAAGTAAAGTCCAACCTAAGCTTACCGCCGCAAGACTAAGATAAGTTCATTCTACGTGAGCAGATCCATAACCTAAGCAGAACTTAACCGGGGTTAACTGTTATAACAGGACGTTGAACACTTCGGCTATGACGTTTTTTATAAGGTTGCAAATGAGCAATCAGTCAACCTGATGGTAAGTGGATGCTGTGGCCCATAGACATCCTCATCTGTTCTTGATTAAAAATTAAAAATGCGTTATCACCATTAATGGCTAAAATGGAATGCCCCAATTCCCGTAAAAGGGGTCTCTAGTTCTTTATATTATTAACTAAACACCACACAGCAACATTAAGCTGCTATTTTACGCTAATATTCTGTAAGACCGTGGTACTTCTTCCATTCGTGCTACAGTTATACTACTAATATAGCTGCAGCTTTGCTCTGACGTATATACGGCATATAATAGAAGTTATACCGCAAAAACGCAACTCATCGTAGGCTATGAAATTTTACCTGTCCAATTATCGTATCTAACGAACCCTGGGCGAAACGGGCGATTGATACCTTCTGCCATTAAAACACGGTAATTTTTTTAATTTTTAATGTTACTGTCACATCCTATTAAAATCCACTGTTGGCATATTTATAGGTATGTAAAATAACATAGGCCTCCCCTAAAGATTTATAAGAGGGATATTTGTCATAGTTGCCAGGCTTGGCAACGGGTTGGCAAACGCAGTATTTTAATATCAGACGTTATTAGGAAGATGCTGCTGCCCATCTCCTGATTTGTTACCCTCTGTCGCCTCTTACGTTATATCCGTGATGATATGAGATATTCTTACACCGCCACTACACGGTGGGCCACCTCTATGAGAAAACATTTTTCTCAAAGTACTTGCTGCATATAGATATCTTATTTTATGAAAACATTCTTCTCTATTTATTATTTTCAACCATTTCTGTCGATCATTAATATTTTGTGAAAATCTACCACAGCATCCACCTACCATCTTATTAACTAGAGTACAGTCATGTGGACTGTATGCTAGTTAGTAAGAAGACGCTGCTGCTCATCTCCTGATTTGTTACCCTCTGTCGTCTCTTACGACACCCACTTGATGATATTGGACAGTGGATATTCTTACAACGACACTACGCGTCATTATAATTCTTTTACTCACATGTAACTTGTCAGTCTTCACAAAAAAACTTGGACTTTCTGGAATGTAGAACACTGTCACAACTTCAATGGCAACTAATGCAACCATCAAATATAGCATTGAATCATATGACAGTATCAGTTTCATTGCATTGCCTGCAGAGGTCATTAGCATCATGAGTGATATTGTCAGCCCCCTGATTCGGTCTGCACTTATCTCCCTTATATATATTGGTACTATAATGAACAATCCCCCGGTTGAAATCCCCGCAATTGTAGCTTGAACTATTATTATTCCTGTGTCTGTCGAAGAAATCAGTAACGGTATGCATATGACCTGAAAAAATAAAGTTTCATTATTAATAAATTAATTTCACCTGAGCAACTGTTTTTTTATATTTTTATGGTAAAAGGAAGTCAAATGAGAAATTAATGTAGGTACCTGGTGGTAAGTCTATATAGTGAGAGAGCCATTCTGAACCTATATTACGGTTGTAGTATAAATGTGTTGACTCAATCGAGAAAGAACCACGCCCTTACACATCAGTGTTAAATAGCAGCTCAATTCTCCTACGTTTCACCGTGTGAGACCTTACTTACTATCAGGTGGAAAGTGAGAGGTGGAATGACTCGTTTGTAACATTTATTTTATAAAAAAAGTGTGGATGCTATGGACCATAGACGTTTACATCTTACCTAGATTAAAATCTAAATGCAGACGCGTTGTCACCCCTGAGGGTTAAGATTAAAAGGATCTCCAGTTGTCTACACTCACCATAGGAAACACAACACTAAGCATATGTTCCGTGTCGCTTCGCTACTGCGCTATGTAGCTATCCCATTAACATTCCATTAATACCTCAATTGGCGACAGGACGTAATAATGTCCTCAAGATAGAATTTCTGTCACAGGGACGAGTTTCAACGGGGACGGGCCATATGCGCTGGACTGGATTACAGTACCCGAGTGTATGCCCAAGCACTCTCTATTCCCTCACTCTCATATTTCGAGGAAACGGTAATCCGACAGGATTGAAGAGAGATCAGGTGCAGAACTAACGGCTTTAAGTGCTTTTCGAGGCGCGGGGCCTAAACAACACCAACATCCTAACTCCGGTATGCTACTGAGAATTTATTATCAGAAAAACCCAATAACTGATTTTGACCCGATCCGGGATTCAAACCCGGGACCTCAAAATCATCAGTCGTTACAACTACAAGACCAACGAGGCAGTCCAGGATGTAATAATTAATTTGCCAAGTGTAGCAGTCATAAAAACTACTCTCAATCGTAGAAGAGGCTCATATGTTATCGGTAGGTAGGTTGGAATCCCGGGTCGGGTAAAACAAAGTCAGTTTTGAGTTTTTCCATCAAGAAATTCTCCGTAGCTGCCCGGAGTCAGAAAATTGGCGGTGTCTCACCCCCGTGCCTCGGAAAGCCCGTAAAGCCGTTGGTCCTGCGCTTATCTTTATCCGGTTGCGTCGGTTTACCGTCCCATCGGCCCATGAGAGCGAGGGAATAGAGAATGCACCTGTGCTTGCGCATACACTTGGGCACTATTATCCTGTCCTGCACCGATGGCTAGCCTCCATTGAGGTTGGCGGGCATGACCGAAATTCGGTCTGGAGGACATTATTATTTTCCGAATCAACACGAAAGTTTGGAGAGGAGAAACGACTTTTGGGATTCTACGCACGGTGCTTTTTTTTTTTTTTTTTCCTTGTACTACTATGGCTGCTATCCCAATAATTCAAGGCGGCTGGTTGAGGTCTGTTGTTAGTTAAGCAGGAATGCATTTTCTGTTGTATTACAGTTTTAAAGAGTAAGAGAGCCAATGATCACGTGGTGACGCATTTTATCTTAGTCATCAGGCTGGACAACGAACTTATAGCTTCTATACTTTGAAGTAGCCACTTACCATCAGATGGTTATTAGATTATGTACAATGGCTGATTTGTCAAATTGTTGCTCAATGTGAAACCTATCACAAGACCACTACTGAATATAGGTCTCCAAAATAAATTGCCTTATAATAGAGAGGATTTTGGCCATTTGGCACATTTTTTATGATCTGTAATCTAAAGGATCTGCCTATCTTCAGTTTCATTTGCCTCTATCGCCTCTAACGACACCTACGGGATGACATGGTGAAGTGGAGTTGGCAAGCTCATATAATTGGTCAATCCGCCTGCCAAGTGTTTGCCAAGTTATCGCAAATATCCTGATATATATGTTAGCGGCCAAACTAGATTTCTGGCTAAACTAGTTTGTCCTAGGCCAAACCAGTTTACCGGACCCGTGTCAAGACATACTAGTGTAGCCCAGGGCAAGTTCTAATTTGGCCTAAATACTTTAGGCTTAACTACATAGTTTGGCCTTGGCAAAATTGATTGAATCACTGCGTAATCTAATCTTAACTAACCTAGCCTAATATTGACCTAAATTTACTAAAACAATTAAGCCTAAAGTATTTAGTCCAAACTAGATTGTCTTGAGCTAAGCTAGTATGTCTGACACGCGTTAAAAAAGCCGATTTGGCCTAGGATAAACTAGTTTGGCTTGAAGTCGGGATTGGCCGGTAACAATTATAACTTTTGTAAGGAGGTAAGGATAGTGATGAGGATGATGATGATTATTATTAATCAATCACTGACCAGTATCACGTAACTAGCATGTAACATATTAAATAAATTCGCGAAATATCGCATAGTGTGCGAAATACTGTAATACAAGCACGATAACGCTGACGAATGGGGTGACATTAGGTCAAATCCCACTTGAAACAAGTGATCATGACCTTTAAATAATTGTTTAGGTTATGTATGTGTGCCTTTATCCAACTCATGTATGTAAACCGTGTCCACGATATGATGTAAAACTTACCCCTTGTAGTATCACTACTATATAGATGCCAAGTTTTCTTCCAAATTTGCTTATTATAAAACAGTGTATCGGAGCTGTGACTATTGAACTGACGATAAAAGCTACTGTACTCCATGGTACATTTAAAGTGCTAATAACTTGTCCTAAGTTTGAAGGTGCGGTAAGAAAATCATTTTCTATTCCATATGTAAAGAAAGGAAGGCTGGCTGAAAATAATAAATATACTTTTATTAGATAAAAAAAAATATATTAGTTCAGCAAGTGGTTAATTCTGTGTATTTGGGATGTATTTTTAACGGATGGTAGATATGATAAGGATATAGAACGACGAGTGAATGCAGGTAATAGAGTAAATGGGGCTCCTCACTCTACTATCTCTGTGGGAAGTAACAATGTGCCAGTGGTAGTAGTATATATATTTAAATCTCTTTGGAAATTGTCCCCCCCCGAACGGGTTCCCGCCTTGTCGTGGCGGGGGGCTTAGAAGCCGTGGCTTGGTCACCCACGGCGAAACAAAGAGGAACCCATATGGCTGGTCCGAGGTGGAGGGCCGGCCCGAGGTGGCCACTCCGAGTGGGCTTGGGAAGCCCACTTCGGATGTGTGTTGGTGGACTGCGGTGAGAGGTGTGTCCTCCCCACCTACCGCTGCAGCCGAGGTGGAGTCGCGGAGGAAGAGGAGTGTTGGTACGGCGATGCGCCACTCGCCCTATCCTCCGCGACTCAAACGGGGCCGCACCGTTGATGCGGTGGTGATGGGGCTGCGGGGGGAGAGAATTGTCGGTATTGCGAGGCGCCGCTCTCCCTATCCTCCGCAGCCGAATCTTGGTTGGCGGCGGAGCCATAGACCAGATCCGCTGCTGGGGTCGGGAAGGCTAGTACTTCTAAGTGCTCGTTTTTCCTGGCCCCATGGCCTTCGCGCATCGGACGCGGGGGCGTCTGTTGCGCAGATGTAATTGGAGGCCGTGGAGGAAGGCGTGCCATGTGTTCTGGTGCGCCTTACTTGGGAAGGAGAACGGGGAGGAATATTCCTCTCCCGATGAGGTGCTGCCATGGGGCGGCAGTCGCTGGTGGGGCCGCGGAAGTGTGCGAAAGCGTTCCCGTAGCCCTGCCAATATGCGACGAAGGTGGAACACCATGGGGTTTTAGTTGGTGCGAGTCCGACATAACCCGTCCTTGCCCCCGCGAGGCGGGTATGCGTGGGCATTTCCCCATCTAAAAAAAAAATAAAAAAAAAAGGGTGAGAAATTGTGTGATAAGAGAAAAGGGTGGATTGCAAGATAATTGTTGTGAAGATTAAGAAAGGAATGCTTTGGTGGTTTGGTCATGTAGAAGAAATGAACGAGGAAAGCGTGAAAAGGAAATTTATATTGCGAAAGTAAACGAAAGAGTCAAGAAGGGTCACCTTGGACGAGAGTTTATTGACCAAATTAGCGATATAGTAAAGATGGGCCAGATTAAGAGTAACTTCACTGACTGAGTATGTATGCGTAATTTTTTTAATTTATTTATTACACAAAAATACAGTCGGTTGTTCTTTATACAACTTTCGCCAAACTGCAGGGCAGTTTGTTGGCGAATACATCACCCTCTTACATTTTATGTACCTACTGTAAGTTTTATAATCCTTAAGAACTTAAAATACACATAAACTGTATTTAAAACTTAAAAATAGAAAATTAAATTTACACTAATTTAAAAGATTTAAACTAATTAAAACTAAGCGCTGTTACTACTATTACATACCTTATTATATGTAATATTTAAACAGATTAAACACATTTAAAATCATCAAATTAAATCAAATTAATTTAAAACTATAACTTTAATTAAGACAACATTAATTATTACACATATAATTATCCGGAAATCTTTTTAAATATTTCTTTATTAACACATTCGTTTTCAGAAAATAAACTAGTAGTATTCTGCCTACCCCTGGGTTACAGGCGTGAGTGTTTATGTTTATGCATGTCATGTTTAATTTAATTTTAATTGTGATATGAATCGAATTTGATTTTTTTTACGTGGTAGAGCCATGTTGCAGCTATATTATGATTGCAGCACGAACGGGTCGCCTCGACCGGGGTAGGACCACGCCCTCACAGAATACCAGCTTAAACAGCAGCTTAATGGTGTTGTGTTTCGTATGGTGAGTGTAGAGAACCGGATACCCTTTTTACTAGAAACGAGACATTCCATCTCAGTCCTCAGGGCTGACAACGCATCTGCATTTTGATTTTTAATTAAAGATAAATAAAGATGTCTATGGGCCACAGAATCCACTTAACATCAGGTGGACTAAGTGCTCGTTTGTCATCCTTATACTACAAAAAAATTGATTAAGGGCCAATTTTTCAATCGTTGAATAAACATACCGATAGTGTTTATTCGATAGATAGCAAACAATTTAAATTTTTGTTCGTTGGATTTATATATAATACGGCTACCTGAGGAAAAAATTATCCTGTCCCTTTGACGGCCTGCGGTGCTAGCCAAGTTGATCAAGTTGATGCTCTTCACTTGTTAACAATAAGAGAAAACTATAAGAATGAATGGGAGTGATATATTTCTATATCAGAATGGAATAGAATAATTTTTATTTAATTCTTATTAAAAATTCTACATTTATTTCTTTTTTATTTATTACTACGTAAAGTTATGCATTGAAACACAGGTTGTACAAACTACTTATTTAAGAAATAGTTTGGAAGCAACCACTTCATTCTCAGGGGTTATTATCAACCATGTATTAATTTAAATATGATCATGTGTCAGATTTTCATCACAGGCTTACGTTGTTGCCAATTCGCCTTCGCCGGAATGCTTAGATTCTCTCACTTCTTTATAATATTCTATATAATCCTTTCTATTCTACTTACCTAAAAATCGGTTTGAATTTCTCTAGGACTTACATTTGAGACATTTGAGATCATCAGAAAATTTGATATTAAAGATGCCAGCTCGCACTTCCAAATCTTTGGACAGATCATTCACAATACAAGCTGTCCGATTATGGAACGACTTGCCGTTATCAGCAAGACGCGCTCAATCCCTATCGGTTTTTAAGAAACATGTACATAATTATTATTTTCAACTTTGCACCTTTATTTCTAATTTATAGTTTATAATAAAAATAATGTTATAATTGTTTCCAAATCACATATATGCTTTTATTGTTTTCTTGCAATCTTGTCCATATAAAGGTTGTCTGAAAGAGATCGCTCTCAGCGATAAGATCGCCCATTGTAACACATTTTTTCTCTCCTTTTTTTTTGTTTATATTTATGTTTTTTTTTGGCGTGAAATAAGATATCATCTATCTATCTATCTATCTATCCCTTTTTTTTTAATAAAATATTTAAACTTGGTAATAGACCGTGCATATTTTAATTATTAATTTATCAATGAATTACTTAATATGTGGAGTTGAGAAAATTGTATCACTAGCTTGTGTTTGTTCCTAGTGTTTACAGAGTGTGCATCACTTTTTAAACTAAAATTACTTTTGTTTTTGTGAACATACATTAAATTTTCGTAAATATACTGAGAGGCCAATGCTTAGCTCTTACGGCCCTCTTCTGCAAAACAAAAATAGTTTCTAAATACCATTTAACGACTCAATGCTAACGTCACGTATTTTAGTCTCGATTTTATTTCCTTTTATAGTATGGTGGTTGGTAACTCGGCGATGGTGTACCAGATATTCGACAAAAAGTTTTATTTGACGAAAGATGATGTAAAACAAAAAAAAAACTTTAGGACACTTTAAAAACCGGTTAGAAGTTGATTTGCTGCAGCACCATCTATTAATTAGTTATAACAAAGTGGATAACATATTAATATTTAACAGAAAAAAAATAAAAAGATTTGCCAATTATCATGGTGATCGGTCAACTGATTAATCTAAAAACACTACAAAATCAATTCTGTATAGTTTTTTTTTATTTTGCCTTTATTACAAAAGAGATAACAAATTCTGGTTAAGGAGTTAATGAACCTACCTGAACGAAAAATAAAAACTGCCAGATCTGGGCCAGATAGCTTTACTGTGCAATGTTTATTTTCCATGATAAGATATAATATCGAATACAAAACACAAAAGTAAGGTTTCACAACAAATAATGGTATTATGAGTGGGTAAAAATTAAATGTCACAGAAAGAATGAACGAGGAAAGAGAGGAAGTGAAGGCAGAGGGACGCCTAGAGGGGGTCAATTGGCGAAATTAAGAAAATGGGCCACATTAGGAGTACCCTTAATGTATGCGTAGATATATGGATGTAAAGGAGACGAAAGAGGTACGTCAGCATCGTGCCAAATGGAAGTCCATAGTCTCTGTCTACTACTCTGAGTGACGGGCGTGAGTGTTATGTATATAAAAATTAAATCCCTGCAGTATTGAAATTCGCATATTCGCATTTCATACGTTCGCTTGTCTTTGATACCATTACAATTAGATATGGTATCATAAATAAAAAGAGACGGGCTAATAAAAACTACAAAATCAATAACAAGGGAAACACAATCTTTATCTTAAATTGACACTTGATACTTGATAGTGACGTATAGGACTCACATAAAATAGAAATAGTTAATCCTACTTTAACGTCTGCAAACGCATTTTTTTGAGCGCCCAGAAGTTAGCGTTTTTCTTTTAAAATGCAATAGGAATAATAGCGGCAAACGAGCACACAGTCCTTCTTATGGTAAGTGGATGCTGTGGTCCACAGACATCAAAATTTATCCTGGATAAAGAATCAAAATGAAGATGCGTTGTCACCCCTGATGACTAAGATGGAATACCTCGCTTCCAGTAAAAAAGTTATCCGGTTTTCTGCAGTCATTATACGAAACACAGCAGCATTAAGCTGTTATTTTACGCTGGTATTCTGTGAAAGAGTCGTCCTACCACAGTCGAGCTGACTCATTCGTGCTACAACCATAAAAGCTGCAGCATGGCTCTACCACGTACAATGCGTTTCTATAGTCCAATAAGTCTGTCAGATTTGTGGGATAAATCAAAATAGAAAAATAGAAATCGTCTAAATAGTTTTATTCGTTAGAGAGTTTTTTATTTAAAAATAAGGGTGACAAACGAGCGCACAGTCCACCGGATGGTAAGTGGATGCTGTGGCCCATAGACATCTAAATTTAACCTCGATTAAGAATCAAAACACAGATACCTTGTCATCCCAGAGGACTAAGATGGAATGCCTTGTTTCCAATAAAAGAAGGGTCTCTGGATCTCTACACTTATCATACGATATACATCGGCATTAAGCTGCTATTTGCGGTGGCATTCTGTGAGAGCGTGGTCCTTCCCCGGTCGAACCGCCCCATTCGTGCTGCAACCATAATATAGCTGCAGCGTGACTCTACCAGGTAAAAAGTTTTTCAATAGTCAAATAAAGTTTTTACAAATTTTATCTGAAAAAATCAATATTTTTTCTAATTAATAAATTTGTACTTAAAATAAACGATTTTATGCGGTTTTAATATGTATTTATAGCAGGACTGTTTTTCGTCTTAGCAGATTGTCTGGGTACCTTCTAACTATTTCAGCTGCGATATGTTTTTGTCCAAATAAATGTGAAGTATTCCATCTTCGATCTTAGAGGTGACAAACTACCCGTAGCCTTTTTTGTTTAAAGTTGACTATAGGTACCCATGGACTGCAGCACCCACAGACCACCAGGTAGATTCAGTTTGTTAGTCACTTCAGATTTATAAAAAAAGTACGTAATTATTAAAAAGTAATAATTTTAGGAGACATAACAGCTATATTATTGACTGTGGCTGTAACTTTTTATACTCTTCCAATTAGACACAATTACGAATGTTATTCTATCATTCCTTTCTATTGATTGACGTCAACAAGTCCAAACAAGGCTACTTAAACGTGGTGGAGCCATGCTGCAGCTACATTACTGGTATAGTAGTAGCACAAATGGGTTGGCTCGACCGGGGAAGGACCACGACCTCGCAGAATACCAGCGTAAAGTAGCAGCTTAATGCAGCTATGTTTCGTATGGTGAGTGTAGAGAACGGGAGACCCTTGTTACCGGAAATGAGGCATTCAATATTTGTGCTCACGGGTGACAACTCATCTGCATTTTGATTCGTAATTAAGGATATATTATTTCTCAGGTGGAGCGGTGCTGGATTGTCACCCTTATCCAATAAAAAGGTGCATATTTAGTACGTTTTTTTTGAAACATTATACAGTATATTATAATAGTAACTAGGCGACAGAGTTTTGAAAAAAGTTTTCGTTCGAAAAAATATATTGTCAGAAAATACCATCTAGATAATCTTGGAAAGTAAAACTAAATACAAAATGACATAAAAATTGTTGGTCCTTTTAGAGAAACCAATTAAGTATACATATTATATGTATTACAATAAATGTTCGCTTTTAAAAACAAGATGTACATACCGAAAAATGACACCAAATACTGTTTCCATACTATATTTTTATTAGTATTTCCACTAAACACAATATTATTAATGATATTCACCATTGTGTGAGACTTTCAAAAACTGTCTATTTTCTTAAATACCATTAAGCCACTAATTTACGATGACGTCTTCAATTAATTAATAAACTTTTATCATCCAAATTTAACTCCGAATACCACAAACATTAAACTCTATGTTACACTTTATAAAAAAAGGTCTGTTTTCTTGAACACCACTAAAGCTACTGAATGACGACGACGTCTTTAACTTATAAATACATTTTTAACATTCAGAATTAATGCCGTATACCATAAACATTAAGTTTTTTTTACCTTAAACCAGTCTTGGATACGAAAACAATTATTTGCTTATGGATTCAATGGTTGAATAATATTTTCAAAAGAACATATCTCACTAATCAGAAGCAGATTGTAAAATTAAATTTGTCTGCATTTTGGTATTTGAACAGCATTTACATCATATTAAAGTGACTCGAATGATAATATACCTCTCGTTACAAGAACAAATATTACACGAACAGGATCAGAAGGCGAGATCAGTTAAGTCAACACAGTGTACGTGATACGCGACGCGTTGATAGATCGACTGGAGTTTGTGCTCCATTTAAAACGACAAGTAGCATCTCGTATAACAAGGAAATGAATCGTTGATTAAGATGTACTACCAGGTCTCGTGGGTACGAAATATACAAGTTTTCTTTAAAAATATTTGATTTTTTAAGCAAACGTACTAAAATTTCAAAAGTTATTTTTTTAACATTTATTGATTTGTTATTTATTTTAATCTTTTTGTTGGGAATATTATCTCTATCTTCTGTTTAGCCTTCAAAACTCTATTAAAATATTTTAAACAATTATTAATTATTTAAATAAATAAGTATTTCTTGTATTGTATATTTTGCTTTACAGATGATTGTTTTCTTTTTCACTTTATTATGTATAGACTTGTTACCATGCTTCTTGTGCAGATGATAACATTTACGATCTGCTTCATAATATACATTTGTTGTTCTCAGTGAGACAGTTTGTTGGGAGCAATTGTAATTATCTGTGTTTAATTTACTTTATATGATTTTTTATATCTTTTGTTTATTTTTTGTCTACAATAAATTAATAAATATTAAAATGACCTATAATTTTAAGGTCAGACTTAATGACTATTAAGTCATATGAAACGTCCACTGCTGAGCATTAGGTGTCTCCAATAAATTGTATCTGAGGGGGATATTTGCCATAGCTGCCATGTTTGGCAGGAGGGTTGGCAACCGCAGGTTTTACTTGTTATTATGAAGATGCGGTTGCTCATCTCCAGTTTGGTTTCTCTTTGTCACACCTAGAGGATGATACTGAAGGATATCCTACTCATGTATACATATAACCTCATTACTATAAATGGTTATGCAACGATTTTTGCACTTTGCCACTTTTATCATTTTTTTTTTCATTTAAACAATGCTTCTCAAAACAAATAAACAGGTTGTGACAAATCACAGAATAACATCAACCATTGGTGAACCTAATTTAACTTGCAAATAAACCTGTCTTGATCATATTTTCATTCTTTTGCATCACCGAACACAGTTTTATTTTTAATTTAACAGATTTCATAAGACTCTTACGGCAGAATTCTAAATTCAGTCCACAACCATATGTTTTTATGGTAATATAATGCCACGCTTGTCTAGATTATGGAATTTATACATGGTAGAGCCCCGCTGCAGCCATTATGGTTGTAGCACAATTGGGTCGGCTCGACCGGGGTATGACCACGCTCTCACAGAATATCAGTGTAAAATAGCAGCTTAACACTGCTGTCTTTCGTGTGGTTAGTGTAGAGAACTGAAGACTCCATTTACTGGAAACCAAGCATTCCATATTAGTTCTCAGGGATGATAACTAATTTGTTGTAATTTAAGTAATTTTGTTGGTCGGCAGGTTGTCCCTCCATCTACCGAAAACTCTTCGAGCTATAAGGCTGATTTATTTCCATTTTAGTTAACTTTCTTATTTTCACTTTTATTTATTTTCAACAATTATTATTATTTCTACGATACTAATCATAGAATACTATAATACGTACATAATATAACGGGGACGTGGGCGGAGCCCGCATAGCCACTAAAATGTCAACTAACACGTCAATTCACACGTATAAATGTCAACGCGAGATGTGTTTTGACGTTACAATCGATTCTAAATTTCGCATGCAAATTATTTAAAAAATGCCAAATTGCACCCTATTTAAAAATAAATATTTATTCAAATTTAAACGATTTTTTAATGATGATCTTGAACATTAATCAAAAGTCTAAAATATGTAAATTCTAAAACTAAAACATATTTAATCTGTCAACACAGCGAATCGGGTTTGGCGACGCCAAACCTCATACAAGTTGACAGCTATTCTATTGTGTATTTGTATCCCATGGTACTAATCAAGAAATATGCCAGTAGTTTCTGTATAAAGCTGTAAGTAAAGTCATGTGTATTCAGTAAAACAATTTAATATTTCGATTGCACTCAATTTAATTAAAACCACTTTTATTTATTTTGTATTTAATGCAGTTGTTATAAATAGAGCATAAAATTATTCGAATACTACATCCAGTTATACTCAAGGCAATCGGCTCTAATTTATTGATAATTCGTTTTGGTTTATGTTGTATTCTTGCAGCCAATTATTGTGAGCAGCCTTACTCACGGTTTTTTAATTTTTAATTTTCGTCAGATGCACTTGTGTTTCAAATTATAGTCAAGGGTATGTCATACAACTTGATAAAAAAGGTGTATATAAATGTATATCACCTTACAAAGTCAGGCCAAGTTAGCTAGTATAAAAGAATAACTGCCTCGTTGGTCTAGTAGATGTAGTTCCGACCCCTGATCATTAGGTTTGTGGTTCAAATTTGGTCTAGCGTCGTGCAAAAATCAGTAATAATAATAATGTTCTCCAGTCATTCTCCTTCGGTCACGGCGGACAGCCCCAACGGAGACTAGCCGTGGCGCAGGACAGGATTATAGTGCCCAAGTGTATGCGCAAGCACAGGTGCACTCTCTATTCCCTCTCTCTCATAATCTGATGGGACGGTAAACTGAGACGACCAGAGAGAGATCAGGCGCAGGACCAACGGCTTTACGTGCTTTCCGAAGCACGGGTTGAGACACCGCCAACTTCCTGACTCCGGGCAGCTACTGAGAATTTCTTGACGGAAAAACTCAATAATTAAGTTTTTGGCCCAACCCGGGATTCGAACCCGCGACCTCATGATCAGCATTCGCACTACTACAACCACTAGATCAACAAGGCAGTCAAAAACATCGGTAATTGATTTAGTAATCAGTTAAAAGTTAAAGTTAAAGTTACAGCCTACATACGTCCCACAGCTGGGCACAGGCCTCCCCTCATTTCTGAGAGGGTTTTTGAGGGCAAATAAATTTCGCCGCGCTGCTCCAATGCGTGTTAGCGTACTTCAATTGTCTCCGAAATTTATTTTTCTCTTATTTCTCAGACACGCAGGTTTCCTCACGATGTTTTCCTTCACCGCCGAGCACGTGGTAAATAAGCAATTAAAATTGCAATTAACAATGACATCGCTGCCGACGGGGATCGAACCCGGGTTGTTCGCGTACTGTGAAACTTACAGCGAGCGCTAAGCCCAAGTTTTGGTGTTTGCTTTTATTTTAGTTTATTTGTTTCATTTTAGTTTATTTAGAAGTAGATGGCGCTATTATCAGATGAAATAATGAAAGCTAAATCTATACTATCTATTAATATCAGCGATAGAAGCAAAGATTCATTATACAAATAAGGCATAAAGTGCTGTAATTGCTGTTAAAAGTTCTGTTTCTGTTAAAAAATACGCTATTACCGCCGCTGGCGGTGAAAAACAATTAGAAGATATAATCATAACTATTATACGTATCATGAAATAGCTATGTTGTGTTTAGTTATTAATATCGTCAGACGATCTCTATTCATTGATTTGGTCAAGTAACATTATGACATGGTCAACAAACAGTGTTAATTGCGTAGGTCACTCAATAAGTTTTGAGATGCTCGAAATTTAAAAATGGAACGCATCCGTGTTGTATGTTTATGTTTCTAAAAGGCAAATTTATTTAAAAATAGAACTCCATAAGCCAATTGCTCAATATTTAAAAAAAAACTATAAATTAATTTTCCTGCAACGCTTCCCGCGCTTTTCATTTAAATCGATGGATCTTAACCGTGAACATTTGCGCGCTAAGATCTATTATGATTTTAAATTTGGTTTAACCGAAAAATTAAGTTTACAACAGTTAATTAAAAGATCAAATATCATCAAATAAGTTTAAAACAACTTTTAGGTGGTTTGCTGAATTCAAAAAGGGGAAAATTAAAGATGACCAAAGAACCGGGGCCCCGCAAACAGCAGTAACGGCAGAAAATGTTTGGACTACTGAAATGTTGGTGCGAGATGACCCACGAATCACATATACGGTCATCGAAAAGATTGTAGGCATTAATTCGGGGAGCATTCATACCATCCTACATCAACATCTTGGATTGAGGAAGCTTTGTTTTCGATGGATCCCTCGTTTGCTCTCTGAAAGCGAAAAACAGACTTGTGTGGATTGGTGCCACGAAATGCGTCTACGTTTTGAAAAAGGGGCATCTAGGCGCTGGTGACGAGACATGGATCTATCAATATGATCCGGAAAATAAAAGGCAATTATTGGTTTGGTTCTATTTAGAAGGGCAGTTACCGACAAAACTGCAAAGACCTCGAAACGTGGGAAAAAAGTGGTGGCTAGTTTTTTTTCGCGGAGCGGACATTTGTCGACGTCAATGCTGGAAAATTGTAGGTCAGTCAACTCTGAATGGTATACTACAGTTGTATTACCCAAAGCTTTACAAGCTGTGCGAGAGAGAAGACCAAAGACCGGGCTTCGGGGAATCATGCTGCAACACGATAACGCCTCTTCACATACCTCCTTTAGAACAAAAGCATTTATTGAGGAATCTGACGTTGAAACTCTAAGTCACCAACCCTAAAACCCTCATTTAGCTCCTTGTGATTCCTTTTTGTTCCCAAGAGCCAAAGAAAAAATAAAAGGCAAGTTTTTTTTAAGCGGCGAAGAAGCCGTGGCTGTCTACGAAGAAGCGAGTTCCGACCTGTCAGATCAAGACTGGCAAAAGGGTTTTCAGAGTTGGTTTAGGCGAATGGAACTTTGTATAAAGCATGATGGAGAATAATTTGAAAAGATGTAAAATAAATATTAATAGTATCTAGAATATTTTTTCCATATCTTAAAACTTATTGAGTGTTCTACGTATCGCACATTGATAAGAAGACCGTCACTATACGAAAAATGATGTTTTTCTGTTAGGAGTGCCATCTGTTAGCGCGCAAAGATACTATTTTTTTGCAAAAACACCTGTCGTTGTAACTATAATATTCATCGGCAGGTGGCGTTAGTTTCGAACTGCTTTATCGACAATGTTGAGACGATCTGTTATGACAGACCGCCATTTTTTCATTCGTGACTGTGAAGTTAACAAAAACGGTTTCATCTAGTGTATTCCATGGTGACATTTTCTGGTTAAAAGCGATTTGGATTGATCATATTTCGTAAGTACGAATTAACTTTAATACGAATACCGTCACATTTTGATAAGTGTCGTGTATTATGCTATATTATTTTGTAAAAATTGCTATGTTGGGACGACATACTGTCATTTTTATTTTAGTGTCGATGTTCGTGTTACGGAATTTTAACTATTTGTGTCGATTATTAATTCAGGATGTCATTATTCATTTTGTGTCATTCTTCCTTTCAGCCAAACAGAGAGTTTGTATTTAATTGGAACTACCTACTGCCATTTTTTATTTAGTGTCGCTCTTCGTGTTACGGAATTTAAAGTATTTGAGTCAATTATTGATTCAGGATGTCATTATTCGTTTAGTGTCATTCTTCCCTTAAGCCAAACAGAGGGTTTGTATTCAATTGGAACAACATACTGACGTTTTTTCTATTTAGTGTCACTCTTCGCGTTACAGAATTTGAAACATTTGAGTTGATGATTAATTCAGGATGTGATGGATGATTTTTTGTGTCATTCTTCCTTTTAAGCCAAATAGCAAGCACGGAAAATAACACTGAAATCAACAAATAATTTTGTTTAGAGTCATTATTAATTGGGATATTTTAATATTGGTTTTGGTTATTCATATAATTTAATGCTTCTAAAGTCAATTAATTAAATGATCTTCCTTTTAGTAATTTTGACCATAATTTGCTTGTTTTCAGACTTAAAATGCCTTTACAAAATGCGAGAATAAACAAACTCAAGAATATTTCTAGAAGACTGCTTGAGGACACACAAGATGATAAAGAAGAATTCAAAAAAAGAACGTGTCATGGTATCCAGAATGAACCTGTTCATTTAGAAAGCGCAAATACACCAACGACACACCAGACCTCCAAAAATCATTGTGAATCAACTCGCAATGAAGAAGAAATTAACCAAAATGCAAATGAAGATATTTCTACCACAATCTTGGATTTAATATTGTGCCTTCCCAAGAAATCACACCTAAAGATCACCAGAAAGCTGAACAGGTTTCTTATTACCTTACCTAAAACAGTAGGATATTCTTACCTTATAATATCAAACTAAGAATACTATTCAGAATACACTACTTACCTTACCACCATTTGAAACTTATTGTTTCAAATGGCGGTTAACTTAAAATAACTAAAAAAGCTTATTGTCTTTTCCTTGTTCTTCTCCTAGTCACCCAGCTAAGAATATCACTGCATGAGTTATGAGATGCATTTCTTTTACTTATTGTGTTATTTAAAATAATTACTTATTTTAGGAGGAACCCTTTCATGTGGATGAAAACTTGCCTCCAAATGAACAACTTCATGCAGAAAGAAGAAATTCCAGGTCATCTACCTCCAGTCGTGCATCTCCACGTGATTTTTCACCTGCTTCAGACGATGACCCAAGTTACTTACCATTAAAACCATCCACTGCAAACCGTCGACGATCAGACTCTTCTTCTTCTTCGGATTCATCATCGAGCAATTCTTCGTCTAGTTCCGCTTCCTCGTCAAGTTCTTCGTCTTCGTCAAGTTCTTCTTCTGAATGTTTTTCGATGAGAAATCACCAGTGTCCATCGTTGGCGTCATTGGCTTCTGCCGCTGTAGACATAATCTCTACAATCCAACCTACTACTATCAGAAATGTTGTAGAAGAAGGCAATGGGAATAGTCGAAAAAAATCAGACGAATTAATAAAAAAAAGACAGCTCAGACTCGAAGAAATCGAGGACAATCATACGTATCTACATCATCAAAAATTGTTGCAGAAAGGGTGATGAGAGGACCCTGTAATGAAAAGTGTCGGCTTAAATGTCGTGATATTATTGCTGAAGATGACCGCAAAAAATTATTTGACTCGTTTTGGAATCTGGGCTCACTAACACGTCAAAGAGATTATATAGCTAATAATTTTGTTAACGTGTTTCCTAAGTATCAGTACAAAAGACTTAATAGCAGCAGAAAACCAAAGAATGCATTCCATTTCGAGATAAATGGTAAAAAAAACAGAGTGTGTAAAATATTTTTTAAAAATACTCTTGGAATTGGTGATCGACCTATTAGAACAGTGATAGACAAGAAGAACGAGCAAGGTATAGTGGACCCTGAACAAAGGGGCAAACACAGTAATAAAAAAACCATTCCTGAAGGTAATTTAATTGAAGTGCGACGTCACATCAATAGTATACCTCGTATAGAGAGTCACTATCTACGAAAACAAACTTCTAGAAAATTTATCGACGGAGGAAAGACGCTTGCTGATTTATACAAAGATTACAAAGCCGATTGCATTGAAAAAAATATCGAATTTGTAAAAATACATATTTATAGAAAAGTTTTTAATACTGAGTTTAACATCAGTTTTTTTTATACCCAAAAAAAGATCAGTGTGATCTTTGCACAGCTTACAGGATTGCCGATGTAAAAGAAAATTTGGAAGATAAATATCAAAATCATTTAAAAGACAAGGATGAAAGTAGAATAGAGAAGGAAAATGATAAGAAAATGAGTAATTGCATTGTGTTTTGTTATGACTTGCAGGCAGTTATGACTTTGCCTAAAGGAGAAATATCAATCTTTTACTATAAAAGTAAATTAAATTGTTTAAATTTCACTATTTCTGAACTGGGAAAAGATCACACTGAATGTTTTTTTTTGGACAGAAGTAGAAGGTCAAAGAGGTGTTAATGAAATTGGGACGTGTGTGTTTAAATATTTAGAAAAAATGTCCTTATTACATCCAGATTTCGACTTTATTTTCTATTCTGATAATTGTTGCAGGCAACAAAAAAACCAATTCATGTTATCTCTTTATTTGTATGCAGTAAAAACTTTGCCAATAAAATCTATAACCCACAAATTCTTAATCAAAGGTCACACACAAAATGAGGGTGATGTGCTTCACAATTGAGAGAGAAGTAAAAAAAAATTTTAAGATCTGGCCCTATTTATGTTCCTGACCAGTACATTGCAGCAATAAAGAACGCACGAAAAAAAGGAAATGCATACAATGTTAATCTGATGAGCCATAGTGATTTTTACAATATTAAATGTTTATGTGAGAATATTTTTTCCGAGAATACGGGAGGAGAAAAAGTTAGGATAGGTGATATTAAAATCATTAAAATGATGAAAGATTTAAATGAGTCTGCTACAGTCAAAATATTTTATAAGAAATCTTACTTAGAACAGAACTTTAAAGTGATTAGACTAGAAGCTAATAGGGTAGCTACTCGTAGGCAACATGCAGGGAGTAGGTACGAAGTTCCTAATGCCAACAATCTATTGAAACCTCTTTATGCAGCTAAGCTTCCTTTGGCTGAAAGAAAGAAAAACGACATCAAATCGTTGATTGATCAAAATCTCATTCCTAGTTATTACGTTTCTTCTTATTTTGATAGAATCCTTTAAGAATAAGTTAGTAAATCTGATACGGTAATTTTCTTGATCTCAATTATTATTAAGTGCAATTTATAATAAGTAATTAAACATGATTGTGATATTACGTTATTTAAGAGCTATTTGATTTAAAAAAAGCCTTAATAAACAAAACAAGAGCCTTACTTTGAGTTTTTATCTTTAGGATGTCTAATATTTTGGATATACAATATAATTATTATCGTTTTTAGCACCTAAATGTATTGAGTCTGAAAATATCAATAAAAATGTGATTTATTTAGCTGTTGTCATCGCAAACAACTTAATGTTTGAGTAGTTTGTATTAAACTATATTTTCTAAATAAAAACTGTTTTTTCTTTGCGTAATGTATTTTTTTCTATTGTTATTATGTCGGTAAGTTGTCACGTAGTAGGAAATACTGAACGTTTTGATTAATATTATAACGTCACTAAAAAGTTTTTTGGGAAAATCTTATTTCAAAATACTTTTTCATAAAAATAAACTATACATTCCAGTAGTATTTAATGCTCTCTAAAATAAAAACCATAACATGATATAATATTTTTTTTCTTTATGGTGCAAAACTAGTCATTACGGTTTGGTAAAACTTAAAACGCTTCTACCGAAAAAACAGTTTTTTTGGTTAATGTCACTCTTCTTATCAATGTGCGTGTACTACTTTACGATAAATGTTCAATTCTACGATCTGGCCGCGACAAATATAAAAATCTTTTTAATAAAACTATAAGGATAATTAAAATTTTGCAATAATTGCAAGCAGACTAGTTTTAATTACTTTAAACCGTATCAATTTTCATATTTTTCAATTATTTATTAAAAAAATTAGACTTTTAAAATGAAATAACGAAAAATCTTACTAAATTTTATTAATCAAATTATTTAAATATATTTCAAATATAAGTTCCATATATTTTTTTATTACTTAGTTTATTAGTAAATTGTAAGCAAAATATACTACTTTTTCCATTTGATGATAGATGGCACTGTTTTGATAACTAAAACGATAGTCGGCGTATTTTATCAAGGTGATAACTATATTTTTAACTTTATTTATAAACGTGGTATTTATTTGAAGAAAAAAGCCCTCATCCCGCCCATAACTAACATAACTATCTATAATAGAAAATTGACATTTAAGTGGATCGATCACTAATTATTAGTGATCGATGTTTAAGGGAAGGAAAATACTTAACCTTCTTTTTTTGAAGTTCCATAATCGAAAACAAGTTAGCTTATAAGTTTCTCTAGGTCACTAACTACCTCCATACAAAAATTTCATGTAAATCTTTATAGTAGTTTTTGCGTGAATCTTAAATACGCAGACAGACAGAAAATTTTTCTAAAAACCGTTAATTTGACTTACAATTTATTTAGACCCCTTGACTTGTTTTTAGATTTAATATATTATATATATATATATATATATATATATATATATATATATATATATATATATATATAATAGTCAGGGGGGTTTTCATGCTGGTCTACCTTTCCGGTGATCCTGTTATGGAATACGGGTACGCGACCCCGGCTCCCCGAGCTACTGTTATTCTCATACCTTTCCTGCCGAGATAACAGTATCCTTGCACCTGCGCTCCTACCCCCAACCTTCTTTTTCCTTTTCCCAAAATGGTAGCTTCCTCTACCAACAATAGCATACCCAAAGAGGGTTGGTGTCAGGCAGGCGGCCGACTGTAAAACTTTTGCCAAATCCCATGCAGTAAACCTATGAATATTACGAGTTGTGGGATATATGACAGGGCTAGGGCGTACCCCGCAGGCGACGCGCAGGGGCAGCACCCGGCTCCTGTGGGAAGTGGGCAAGGGTTGTCGCACCTTACGGAGCGGGTGCGACGTAAGAGGCGAGCCCGGAGAGAGAAGAATGTCAGAGTGAGGTTTGCAAGCTGGAATGTAGGTACGATGACTGGAAGAGGAAGAGAGTTAGCAGATGTTTTGAAACGACGAAGAGTGAATGTTGCCTGTTTGCAGGAAACAAAATGGAAGGGCAATAAAGCAAGAGAGATTGGGGAAGGATACAAGTTTTATTATTGTGGAAGTGATGGGAAGCGAAATGGAGTAGGAGTTGTGTTAGATAGTGGAATGAAAGAACGAGTGACAGATGTGAAAAGAGTAAATGACAGAATGATAGTTATTAAATTAATGATTGAAAACAAAGTAGTGAATGTTGTAAGTGTGTATGCTCCGCAAACAGGCTGTGAAGAGAGTGTGAAAGAGAAGTTTTGGGAGGAATTTGATTGTATGATGATGGGAATACCTGAGAGTGAGGATGTTTATATGGGAGGAGATTTTAATGGACATGTAGGGAGAGTGAATGACGGGTATGAAAGAGTACACGGTGGATGGGGGTACGGAGTGCGGAACCGTGAGGGGGAAGTTCTTCTGCAAGCAGCATGTGCTTTCGACCTGGCTGTAGTAAACACGTGGTTCCAAAAACGAGATCAGCATCTTGTTACTTATAAAAGTGGCCACCACGCGACACAGATCGACTATCTTCTGATAAGACGGAACCAAATCAAGAGTGTAAAAAACTGCAAAGTGCTTCCAGGTGAAGACTTAGTATCCCAGCACCGAATTCTGCTGGCTGACATCTGCTTAACTGTTCGCCTCGACAAACATAAGGATCGTCCCCCACCCAAAATAAAGTGGCATTTGTTGCATAAGGAGGAGTATGCAAGTGAATTTAGAGAGCTAGTTGTAAACAAGATGATAGAGATGGGTGATATGGAAGGAATGAGTGTGAATGAGTGCTGGAAGGAAATGGCTGATTGTATCCGAAGTGTGGCAAGGAAGGTGTTAGGAGAAACAAAAGGGAAGCGTATGATAGATAAGGATGGGTGGTGGTGGAGTGAAAGTATTAGAGAAGTTTTGAGAGAAAAGAAAAATGCCTTTAAAGAATGGCAGAGCGTAGAAGACCAGAATGATTCCATAAAAGAAAGTAAGAGAGGGGCGTATAAAGAATGTAAGAAGAGAGCAAAGAAGGAAGTTGCTATTTGTAGGGCAGAGGCGCAAGATAAATTATATCGGTCCCTTGAAAGCCCCGAAGGTCAAAAACGACTTTTTCAAATTGCAAAAGCGAGAGAAAGGAATGGAAGAGATGTTTCACATGTAAAATGTATAAAAGATGATTCTGGAAGGATTTTGACTGACGATGAAAGTATAAAGAAGCGATGGAAGGAGTATTTTGAGAAATTGATGAATGAGGAGAATGAATGGAATGGTATGCTTGAAAACCCACCAGTGAATATGGGCTTAGTGAGAGAAATTAGTGTGGAAGAAGTAAAAATGGCTGTTAGGAATATGAAGAATGGGAAGGCGGTCGGCCCAGATGGAATACCAGTAGAAGTGTGGAAGTTGCTGAGTGCAGATGGATGGAAGTGGTTGAGTTTATTTTTCGGTAAATTGTTGCAGGAAGAACAAATACCTGAGGAATGGTGCAGTAGTATACTGGTCCCCATTTTTAAAAACAAAGGAGATGTTCAAAACTGCAGCAGTTACCGGGGAATAAAACTCATGTCACATACGATGAAAGTCTGGGAAAGAATAATAGAGAAAAGAATGAGAGAAGAGTGTGAGATAACACAAAACCAGTTCGGATTCATGCCCGGTCGAGGTACGACAGATGCCATTTTCGCATTACGCCAATTGTGCGAAAAGTACAAGCGCGTGCATAAAAATCTGCACATGGTTTTTGTCGACCTTGAAAAGGCGTACGATCGGGTTCCCCGTGAGGTTTTGTGGTGGGCGTTAAAGATGAAAGGTATGCCTGGGAAGTATGTGAGGTTAGTCCGTGCTATGTACAGAGCATCCCGTACATGTGTACGATCTGCCGCGGGAACTACGGGCAGTATCGATGTGGCGGTAGGGCTGCACCAAGGGTCGGCATTGAGCCCTTACCTCTTCCTACTGATTATGGACGCTTTGACGTCGGACCTGCAGGATGAGGCACCCTGGTGCATGCTCTTTGCCGATGACATCGTGCTTGTCGGGGAAGAAGGCATCGAGGTACAGAGCAGACTGACGGGGTGGCAACAGAGGCTGGAAAGTGTTGGCTTGAAGATCAGCAGATCCAAAACCGAATATCTGTGCTGTGATTTCGGCGGTCTTTCCAGTCCTGTACCCATGTCGTTGGATGGCGCTATACTGCCTACCTGCTCAGAATTCAAGTACCTCGGTTCCCTCATTCAAGGCGACGGCGGAATAGATAGAGCTGTGCAGCATAGGATTAACGCAGGGTGGGTGAAATGGCGACAGGTCACAGCCACAACGTGCGATCCCCGAATGCCAATAAGGCTGAAGGGGAAAATTTACAAATCGATCATCCGACCTGTCGTCATGTATGGAAGTGAATGCTGGGCCGTCAAGAAGAAGGATGAAAATAGACTGCATGCGAATGAAATGAGAATGTTACGATGGATGTGTGGTGTGACAAGGATGGATAAGATAAGGAATGAGTATATAAGAGGAAGCCTGAAAGTAGCGCCAGTGGTAGAAAAGGTGAGAGGAAGCAGATTGGCATGGTTTGGGCATGTGATGCGGAGGGATGAAAGTCATGTCACAAAACGAGTGTTGAATATGAATGTGGAGGGACACACGGGCAGAGGAAGGCCGAATAAAAGATGGATCGATTGTGTGAAGAGTGATATGAGAATGAAAGGAGTAAGTATGGAAATGACGGCTGATAGAGAGGAATGGAACAAGAAGATTTACTGCGCCGACCCCAGATAATGGGAAATGGTTTAGAGAATGATGATATATATATATATATATATATATATATATATATATATATATATATATATATATATATATTAAGAATAAATTGGAATTATAGACAGGACTTTTCTATAGATTTACTATATGTATAGATTTATTAACAGGCAATGGCTTGTATAGTAATGCTTTCTTAACCGCTTTCGCTTATATCCAGATGACTTTCTCTTAACATCTAGCTATTGTATGCTATTTGCAATTTATCTATTGTATAAAGATTTGTCTCAAAATAGATTTATTTGAACATTATAATGTCCTCCAGGATAAATTTCCGCTACGGCGACCAGTCTCAACGAAGGTTAGCCATCTGTGCAGTAAATAATTTTAGTGGTTAAGTGCATGCGCAAGTACAGATGCATTCTCTATTCCCTCACTCTCATAGTCGGCTTTATATGCTTTCCGAGATACAGAGGTGAAAGACCGCCAACGTCCTGACTCCGGGCTGATACTGACACTTTCCTGACAGAAAATTCAATAGCTCACTTTAACGCTCCTACCTTTCTACTATCCGAACGTCTTTCTGTTGATATATCAACATATTAAATATTAAATTATATGTGCCCAAGTAAAAAAAAGATATTGATCTTTCCGAAGGACCTTTCTTAAGGTTTAGTATAGGCCGTTTGTCATATTTATGGCGTGATCGTCTTAGTTAGGATCCTTTTGTACATTGTGTTTGTTTCGAAACTTAGTTCTCTTAGGTGTCTCTTCGAAGAATGAATATTCATTTGAGCAGTCGAAAGCCATTGGTAATGCCTTTTAAATATGTTAAGCTATAGAATCCCGTTCACAAAGAAAGGACTTAAGAATGTTAAATAGTCCCTATTTCACAATTATACAAGGCGTAAAGAGCGCTATTGAGAAGAGCGAGCCGCCAAACAATCATCGCGGCGACACAATACTGCAGAACGCAACAAGGAACGATATGACTATCATCCGGCTTATACCATCCAAAGATCCCTCTTACGATCCCAGCAGACATCATCACCAGCATACCTCCATCACAAGACGCAATACCGTCGTAAGTAGCAGTAAGCATCAATGCAACTATCATACGGATGGCGCCCCCTCACAACACACCCACATGATCCCTATCGACTTTGGCAACAAAATTGGTGATGTTGTTATTAGTACAGCATCAACGTATCATAGTAGCACGCTACTAAAACGCCAGTAACCAAAAATCTATGTATCATAGAGTTATTGCACTAAGAAATGGAGTTGTACTCAATTCCATTTCTTAGCTTGCTGCACTTAAAAGTGCTACCAAACACACTCTACCTAATCCGCAAGATAGCTGCCCATAATGCTATGCGCTAATACCTACGTCGCCCACAGACGGTAAGGGTGTGCGATGTCCACGGTCAAGTCGTATTGTTACAACAAACCCGTTTACTGGGAAGCAGTCCACACGCCATGATAATAATGCTTTTCACGTCCCATTTCTACCACTATAATGTTTTTACTTTTGGTCATACTTAGGGCGGGCCCGTGTAGCCACTAATATGACACTAAAATATCAATTCACACGTATAAATATCAACACATCTCTTTTGACGTTACCAATAAAGAAATATTCATGTGTCAAAAACAACATATATCGGAAGCCTAGTGTTTGCTGTACCAAAGTTTTACCGATACCGATAAGCCGGAAAATATTGTCGGTTTTAAATTTATACTTAGTGAAAAGCTAAATGGACGCTAGCTACTCGTAAATACAAATACGATAGTAAATATTATTTTTATGCCCTACGAATAAACTCAATTTTACCATTTTTATCAAAAATATTTTGCAATAAAGTTTTTAGATTCGATATTCTGATTACATATCGTTACTATATAGTATACTATATATTCACCTCACGCCTCATTACCTACAAAGAGCTGACCCATTTTTGTTAAAGTAAAAAAAATCATACATTTTCATCCATTTTTCGCGCTTACATATACTGTACTATTTAGGTACTACTATTTATACTTTTTTTGACATTTTTCATTTCCATAAACCATTTTTGCAGTTTTACTGGAGATCCACTTGGATTGGAGATGGACTTAAATAATACATAGTAGACATTGATTAATGATTACGGGTGGGTAGAATTGTTACGGCCTAGTAAGCTTTTAACAGATGTTTCTATTTCATAATTGAATAAATTTTATTATTCCGTAAAAACGGTATTATTTATTAAAGGTAGTAAGTACCTTCTTAATTGACCAACATTTAGTTTTAGTTAGTTTTGTATTCATAGCAACCTATTGCAATTTGTGTATGTTAACTAACGTAGATAAACAGGCCAACACGTTTCAAAGAAGTTAAAGTTTTGTACGTGGTAGAGCCATGCTGCAGTTATATTAGTAGTGGTGGAGCCACGTGTTTAAGGCTGCCGAAAATCTAGTTCCCCGGTCAAACCTCAAACCTATTACGCGAGATATTAACTAAAGTGGACTGTATATGCGATTGCTTCTACGCTTACGTAAAGCGTCTACTATAGCATGCGGTACAATGCACTCGCTCTTCCCTAAACTAAACTATTACTTGTCGAATCGATGAAAGGAATCCTGCTTGACTAGGAAAAAACACAGATTGGAGCGGGTTAAACTATTAGCAAGCAGGTATAATTGAGGAATATTGACTCACCGGGGTTTCTTCTTCCTGTCGATCACTATAGCGACTTCTGGAACACTCCGGAGAGAGGCGGTGCGCGACGATATCTCACACGAGGTGAGGCGGGTTCCTGGAGCTCGACTGCTTCCAGGCCAAAGCGGTTTCCACTAGTGAGGTGTTTCCAAACGAGCGCGCGGGAAGAGGAGGTTGTAGTTCAACGACGACTGCGGCGGGAGAAGAGGCTCGCGCATCGGTCGCGCGTGTCTTATATATCCTCGGCTCGGGTGATTACGCGATGTTCTAGAATCGTCTTCTTTCCCCTCCCACCCCACCACCCCGATGTGTCGATAGGAGGGTACGAATGATATTGTTTGGAAAGGAAATAATGATTCTACAAGTTCCTACCGTCAAAATAAAAAACGCGAATGGTTTTCCGCGCAACCATCTCCCCCCGCCCTTGAAGGATTTCCTTCAAAAAAAAATAACTAAACAACTAGAGCTAAGATCGACTAACAAATAACTAACTAACGCTAAGATTACCTAAATTAAACTACAATTTCAGTCTAGAAAGCTAATTTAAATTATGGAAGAGGCAAGGGGCACAAACGGATAACAGGACGTAGGTAAGACCCAACCGTGGTCTTAACGCGAGCTATCCTAATTACTCCGTCGGAACCGGGAAAGACCTCCTCGACGATTCCTAACGGCCAGTGGAGAGGCGGCGTATTCTCCTTAGTGAGCACAACTACGGTTCCTACAGCTAAAGGCTCTGTCGCTGTGTTCCATTTTTGCCGAGACTGCAAAGTATGCAAGTATTCCATCCTCCATCGTTTCCAAAACGATTGCACTAACCGATCTAATAATTTGTGGCGTGTGGAAATGCTAAGTCTGTTCTCATCCATATCCGCGGCGGGCAGATACCTTAGAGGCGTTAAAGTCAAAAAATGTGCTGGAGTTAGAGCCAGCGGTTCCGAGGGGTCACTAGATAACGTCCGACAAAGTGGGCGGCTATTCATTACGCATTCAATTTGAGCGAGCACCGTACTTAGCTCTTCGAAGGACAAAATTTGATCTCCTATTACTCGGTATAAGTGGCTCTTTAGACTTTTAATATTAGTCTCCCAATTGCCCCCAAAATGACTCGCGGCTGGGACGTTCAGAGACCACTCAATGCGGTTCTCGGCTAGAATGTGAGCGAACTCCGAATTATAATACTTGCTAGCTAAGAGCTCGTGTAGTTCCGATAGAATACGTTTTGCACCGACGTAGTTCGTACCGTTATCCGAATATAATTTACTTACAGGGCCTCTGCGCGATAGAAATCTTTTAAATGCACCCATAAAGCCTGCTGTGCTTAGATCACCAACGAGTTCTATATGCACTGCTCGAGTAGTTAGACATACGAAAATGCAGACGTAAGCCTTTGTGGATCTTATACCACGCCCGCGAGTGAGCGTGACCTTAAACGGACCAGCAAAATCAGACCCGGTGTGCGTGAAGGGCTTTACCGATTGTATCACTCTACAAGATCTAAGTTCCGCCATTTCCGGAAATGACGGCTTGGGGCGTGCCCGAAAGCAAGCTATACATCTGTGCACCCGATTGCGTATTAAACTACGTGCAGAAAGAATCCAATAATTCTGACGCAAGATCGACATCAATAAATCGGGGCCAGCGTGCGAGTTCAATTTATGATGATAATCGACTAATAAGTTCATGATATGGTCTTTACGCGGTAAAACTATAGGGTGCCGTTGGTCGAAACTCAATTGCGAGTTGGACAAGCGTCCACCTACCCTTACAATCCCATCCTGTAAAAATGGCTTAAGGCGTTGAAAGGCGCGACTACAAGCTCTATTCGATTGTAATCTTGTAATTTCTTCAGAGAAGTGCGCACGTTGAAGTTCACGTAATACTAGCGACTCGGCATAGTTGTAATCGGATGCTAAGACATACGGACGTCGCGGTAAAAGCTTCGCGAATCGACAAACGTAAATTACGCTACGCAATAATTTCGACCAAGAGGACAAGCGGTTCGCCAGAGCAATGATTGGAGAAACCTCGCTCGAAACGTTCGCCACTAGAGCGTGTCTCTTCTCTTCCGGCGGTTGTGACACTGACGAAGGTTCGAAATCGGTTATTGGCCATTGTGAGGGATCCAAGTGAACCCAAGAAGGTCCATGGAACCAAAGCGGGTGGTCCATTATTTGCATCGGGGTGAGTCCCCGGGATAGACAATCGGCAGGGTTTTCCTTACCGGACACGTGATAAAAGTTCCGCGTTTCTAACTCGTCTTGGATCTTGGCCACTCGGTTCGCGACAAACGTATCCCAACGGTGGGGTGAAGAATGAACCCAACATAAGGCGACGGTGGAGTCGGAAAAGGCAAATATTCTTTCTATGTGAACTCTATCCCTACATGCGCCGATAACTGTGGTAATAAGCTTGGTGAGTACTAATATTGCGCAAAGCTCTAAGCGCGCCAGAGAGACAACCTTACGGGGGGGAGACTCTCGACTTAGAACTAATGAGGCTAATCGAATTTCTACCATTATTCTGGACATGGAAATATACAACGCCCCCGTAAGCCTTCTCGCTGGCGTCTGCAAATCCAACAACCGTTATGCTGCTATTTCTATCGACATTTATATGACGCGGTATTTTAATTTCTCTTAGTAAAGGAAGTTCCTCTCTAAAGCGCTGCCACAATCGAACAATGCTGTCAGGCGGCGAGTCATCCCAATCGCATTCAAATAACCAAAGTTGTTTAATCAAAAGCTTAGCGTATAATACCACCGGAGCTACGAAACCCATGACGTCCCATAATCTAGCAACGCATGACAGTATTGTGCGCTTTGTGCATTTCTCTACGGGCGGATTTACCTTAAGGCTAAACACGTCGGACTCTGGTGACCAACACAGACCGAGCACCTTGTGTGTATCGGAATCGTCGAATTCCTTTATCGCCGAAAGACGGTGTGATAGTGGGATTGTATCTAAAACCGGACGCGAATTACTAGTCCACTTCACAAGATCGAATTGACCCGATTTCATGAGCCTTATAACCTCGGCGGTGGTTAGGGTGGCCTCCTCCACGCTATCGACCGAATACACAAAATCATCCATATATAATCCGCTCTCAATTGCCCTCTTAGCTTTAGGATAAGAGGGACCTTCATCGTGAGCGAGCTGTCTCACCGTGCGTAACGCATGAAATGGGCTCGACTTTAAACCAAAACAAACGCGGTTAAATTCTAACACCATTAGAGGTTCCTTTGGGTGGAAACGATATAAAATGCGCTGGAATCTACGGTCGCATTCACGGACCCCTATGCAAAGAAACATTTGGCGAATATCGGCGGATAGTGCTATACTAAACAAACGAAAATTGACTATTATATCAAATAAACTGCCCTGTAAATTTTGCCCACTATAGAGGATATCGTTAAGCGACAGGTGAGTGCTAGTTTTAGCACTAGCGTCGAGCACTACACGTAATTTAGATGTAAGTTTGTCCTCTCTAATGACTCCGTGGTGTGGTATAAAATACGACGGTGTGTCTTCGTAGTTATCTAATTTCGAAGCCACAAGTGATATGTAACCTTCTCTTATATATTCGTTAATGACGCCGTCGTAAGCTTCCTTTAACTGGGGCGAAGCGAGCATCCTACGCTCCAAGCTGTAGAAACGTTTTTCCGCCATTTGACGCGAATCGCCGAGAGATAAAACATCTCCCTTAAAGGGTAGCGCTACACTATATCTACCGTCGCGATCACGAACGGTCGTGCGGACGTAAATTTCCTCGCATATCCTGTCATCTGAACTAGCTATGGGTGGGACGTTCACCTCCTCCATCTCCCAAAATTTGCGGACTAACGACTCGAGCGGTTCGACAGCCATACCACAATAAGAGGCTGCCGAAATACTATCTAGGATGGGGGCGGAGCCAAGGATCACATAGCCCAATACGGTTTCCAGTGCGTAAGGCGCGGTATGCGAGGAGTTGCCCCTGACCTTATTGTTTAACAAAAGATGAGGGAAAAGCGATGCCCCAATGAGCATGTCTATGTTTCCAGGAACGGCGTAAGTGTCGTCTGCTAGAGTCAAATTTTTAAATTCAATCATTGCCGAGGTGTCAACCGAAACGGTTGGCAACCGTTCAGTGACCCTATCTACTACTAGTGCATTTATATCAAAGTTAACGTTACGATCTATCCGAGAATAAAATTTTAAATTTATATATCCCTGTGTCGCTTTACTAGTACCTCCGATGCCTTTAACTACAGGACATGAAAGTGACCTATTTATTACTAAGCCTAAGCGCTGACAACATTGTCGTGTTATAAAGCTATTTTGGGCTCCGCTGTCCAGCAGTGCACGGACGCTTTGTTTGTTTCCACGCGAATCCCTAACCAAAATACGCGCCGTACCCAGTAACACGGTTGAAGGAGGTTGTGCTCCCATATTTGCCAATGAGCACAGAGCGACATCATCAGGTCGACCGCTAGAATCGTTGACCTTAGTAGGGGTGAATTCCTTATTCGCCTTACTTGACGCCGCTATGTTGCTATTTTCAAAATGTAATAGCGTGTGATGTTTCCTGGCGCACTTGCTACATACGGAACTCGAATTGCATTTTGCAACTAAATGCTTATCGCTTAAGCAGTTCAAACATAGGTTGTTTGTTTTTACTAACTTATAACGTTCGCTTGGTGAATATTTACGAAAAGTCGCACAGTTATATAAATTACCGTGTTTATCTTTACATACTATACAAGTATGCTGGAGCGATGTCGGCGTAGCGGTTACGTAAGTTAACGACCCTGCTATTTTAGATGGTTGAGTCTGTCTACGGTCGACGCACCTTTTAATCTCCTGTTTAACGTTCGGTGAGCGCTGCATCACCTTTATTTGATCTCGCACGAACGATGCTAATGAATGAAAGGAAGGCATCTCCGAGCTACGATGCTCCATTTCAAACGCACGCACGGTGTCGGAGTCTAATTTCTTTAATGCTATATGGAGAAACACCACGTCCATGAGGTCATTAAACTTCAAATTCTTAAGTGCAGCCACCGATGCCACAAATTTATCGAGAAACTGCTCTAAGCCGTTGATGTTCGCGGATGATATAGGTTTAAGATCGAATATCTGGTTCAAATATTCGGAAGCTAACATTCTCCTATCTTCATATTTAGTTTTAAGCGTTTCAAATATTAATACGTAATTGTTTGCTGTAGGTGTAAAACCCGAGCAGATCGACTGTGCTCTGCCACTAAGTTTGCTAATTAAGTAATATAATTTTTCAGCGTCCGATAACGATGGGTTGTTGTGTATATTGTTTTGAAAACTACTGAAGAAGAAGGGCCACGTCTTAATATCACCATTGAATACCGGAATATCTATTGGCGGTAACCTAATTGAGTCACGAGGGCGTACCTGCATTTCAGGCTTCGCTTCACCTTGAGATTGTAGCAATTTTGCGGTTCTCTTCACGCGACACAACATATCTTCGAATGCCAGCAGCGGTTGGTAGTTCACTATGTATTTCGGGTCGGTTTGTAGTTCCGAATGATTAATTTGATCTAATATTCTTTCGTAATCTGTCCGCAAATTATCTATCGTTTCGATTTCATTTAAAAAGGCCTCCCGTACTGCCTCTATATGAATGTTCTTTATATAATCACTTATATTCTGCATACGCGAAAAGAGTATGTCCCTCTTGGCATAAAGCGTTTTAATTTTGATTTCACTTCCACTAACTGCCATTTTAAATTATTATAATAAAGTTATATTAATCACAATTAATCTCACACGCATAAACGACGTAGGATGAATACTCGGCGTGCCGTATTACGTAATCAGATCGAGCGCCCGATGCAGTCAAGGCTACGCGTCGTTTGCTAAACCTAATAATTTTATAAAATTGTGGGGTAAGCGTATCAAACGGTTGCTATCACGCCGTTTCAATTATTTAATAAGCTTTAAATTTAACCAAATACGAGCGCTATTAAATGAATAATTCTGTTTGCGAGTAACAAATCAAAATTTTAATTTAAACGAACACTATTTAAGTCTATTCTATAAATTAGAGTGCGTTATCTAAACAATTAATTTAATAATTCGACCAGAAAATGGTTGGATAACCACTAAACACCAATCCAGATCCTGCCGAAGTGACCATAAAATGGTGGAGCCACGTGTTTAAGGCTGCCGAAAATCTAGTTCCCCGGTCAAACCTCAAACCTATTACGCGAGATATTAACTAAAGTGGACTGTATATGCGATTGCTTCTACGCTTACGTAAAGCGTCTACTATAGCATGCGGTACAATGCACTCGCTCTTCCCTAAACTAAACTATTACTTGTCGAATCGATGAAAGGAATCCTGCTTGACTAGGAAAAAACACAGATTGGAGCGGGTTAAACTATTAGCAAGCAGGTATAATTGAGGAATATTGACTCACCGGGGTTTCTTCTTCCTGTCGATCACTATAGCGACTTCTGGAACACTCCGGAGAGAGGCGGTGCGCGACGATATCTCACACGAGGTGAGGCGGGTTCCTGGAGCTCGACTGCTTCCAGGCCAAAGCGGTTTCCACTAGTGAGGTGTTTCCAAACGAGCGCGCGGGAAGAGGAGGTTGTAGTTCAACGACGACTGCGGCGGGAGAAGAGGCTCGCGCATCGGTCGCGCGTGTCTTATATATCCTCGGCTCGGGTGATTACGCGATGTTCTAGAATCGTCTTCTTTCCCCTCCCACCCCACCACCCCGATGTGTCGATAGGAGGGTACGAATGATATTGTTTGGAAAGGAAATAATGATTCTGCAAGTTCCTACCGTCAAAATAAAAAACGCGAATGGTTTTCCGCGCAACCAAGTAGTATAGTTGTAGCACGTATGGGTCGGCTCGACCGGGGAGGGACCACGCTCTCACAGAATACCAGCGTGAAATAGTAGCTTAATGCTGCTGTATTTCGTATGGTGAGTGTAGAGAACCGGAGACCCTTTTTACTGGAAACGAGGCATTCCATCTCAGTCCTCACGGGTGACAACGCATCTGCATTTTGATTTTTAATGGAGGATAGATGTAGATGTCTCTGGGCCGCAGCAACCACTTACCATCAGGTGGACTGCGTGCTCGTTTGTCACCCTATTCTATAAAAAAAAAGATAACAAATAATAAAGAAATACTAATTAAAAGAAGTATACGGATACGTTTTCTTCCACGTTGAATTCAGTCATATCACGTTATCTCTTTGAGGATAAAAGGTAACCCAGACTTTTTATTCTTACCAGCTATTTGAATACTAAATCTCGTCAAAATCTGTTGACAAGCTTAGCATTTTCTATCCTCCAATTCCCAATTATACTATAAAAGTTATAAATGTTATTTACCTTCATTATTGTAATATATTGGACTTATATTTCTATTATTTAATAATTTTTGAATATTTTAAGCAGAGTTTTATCAATTTTTATACAATATTAAGCCTTTACTTTAATACCTTATGTTCGAAATGTACATTCATTTCATTCATTCATTTTATCTTCATTAATTAATTTTAATTGTTCAAAATATTATGTCTATGAAATTCTGAAATGAATTTATATAGAAATTAATTATTATTTGTTAATAATAATAATAATGCGCCGTCACATCATTTTGGCCCGACCCGGCATTCGAACTCATGATCAGCAATCGCGACCACTAGGGAGTCAATTTGTTCAATTTATCAATTTGTTGTTTTGAACATTAAACATCATGTCTACGCAATTGATGCTGGTCGCCGTGGCCTAAATTCAGTCTGAAGAATAATATTGTAAAAATATACCTACTTGAAATTTTTCTGCAAAAAAATATAGTTGAAAACCGATTGGCTTATAAAGTTAATGAGCTCGTTAAGGAATTTAAATTACTCTCATTACCTAGTTGAAGCAGGAAGGAGCGCTAATGGTCGTTGAATTTCACTTTTATAGAAATAATGGCAAATGGACACGAGGAATTAGGATTACGTAAAGATTTTTTAAACTATTCTATGCCAGTACTTAGTAAAGTTTGAATGTATTTTTATTTTAATACCCGTCCCGTCCTAGAACCAGAGTGACTTACATAGTCCAACAGATTCGTTAGCTGAAGTGGCAATGGGCCAGCCATATAGTTCGAAGAACGCACAAGCGATGAGGAAAAAAGGTTCTCAAGTGGCAGCCTCGTACCGGTAAGCGAAGTGTAGGGCGACCCGCCACTATATGGAGGAAGTGACGAACTGGTAATACATACAGGAAGAAGGTGTATCTATCTTCCAGAAATTCTCTGGTAGACATTTTTGCCACACTTTAGTGTGCGGAAATCAATTTGCAAAAGCACTACGTCAACCATATAATCTATATAAACTCTGATAGTCAAGCAGCACGGCTAGCCCTGAAGTCAAACTTAGTGAACTCGAAGCTAGTTGGAGACTGCTTGAACAAGTGACAATAATATACCGTGCTTTAAGGCATTCTTTGGGCCTACTTTCATAAGTGGACTTGGGAAGGGCTGTAATGATGATGATGACCAGGCCGGCCCTGGCTTCGCCTAGGTAGAAACAGAGACAGAAACTTTTTCATAAATGTAAATATAAACAACACTTATTGAAAGTGACTTTTCAATTACCACTGGTCCGCAAAATAAAACTCTGTCTTGGGAAGAACCAGCAAGAAACCCAGCGGGACTACTTTTTTTAAATAATAAATTCCCACAGGTTATTATCATCCATAAATTCCGTAATATTATAATAACTTCTTTTATACAAACTTAGTTTAATAACATTTTTGAACTTTGTGTATGACAAATTTTGTATATTTTCTTGGATTTTGTTGTAAAAGCGTATACATCGCCCCAAGAATGAAGTACTAACTCGGTGGCGTTGAGTAGGATGTATTTTATATTTTTTTTTACATTTACAAGCTTTTTTGGAGAAAATATATCCAAGATCACTCCTGGCATTGCTTTGTATTTTTTTTCGTGAAGTTTCATGAAAATCGGGTTAAACATTCCGAAGATTAGCGCGGAGAGACAGATTAGCACGCACACAACATACATACACGCACACACGCACGCACGCACGCACGCACGCACGCACGCACGCACGCACGCACGCACGCACGCACGCACGACGCACGCCACGCATGCACGCGCGCACACACACACGCACGCATGCACGCACGCACGCACGCACACACACACACACACACACACACACACACACACACACACACCCACACACACACACAAGCCTTGCATCTCTAACACTGCCGTTATAATCGGACATAAAGACAGATGCAGGCAAGCCATATCTCTTGATTGATGGTCGCATTATGAATGATTTAATGTACAATTATGGGTAACCAGTAAACTTTTGTCCTACCTCTCCACTGAGTCGAACGCTGCTAGTAGCTAGTAGCATCCCACGGTGACAGCCATATTCTTCGCACAATCGGACATTTATCTTTCTATCTCGCTTTAATAAACTTAAAGTGAGTAAATAATAATTGGTAAATAGGGGTACGAGAATCAAAACACAATTAAAACCACACCCAGTTATGTCCCGTAGCTGTCATAAGAAACGACTGTAAGAAATGTCATAGAGATCATGCAGGTTCCGAAAGATGGCGGTACAACCATTTTCTTTACCGATGTCGATGAACCGACAATAGGGTGCAGCCTAAATGAGCGAGACTTCTGGTTCTGCGATCGTCAATGGAATGTCAAATCCAACGCTGGACGCTAACGAACAGCAGTAGACTGACGAGCTAATAAAGATAAACCTTAAAGATAATAATTTACTGCGAGATCTTCATAACCGTTATTAGTTTCTTTAAATACACTACTGGACATACTGGAATAGAAATGCATTAACGCGTTCTTAAAAAAACCTATATAGCTACTAGTACAATTCTAATGTTGGTATAGATATTTGTATTAATACCTACCCTTTGTTCTCTTTAATCACCTAGACATAATCTATCAGCCCCACTAACATCTGTCACACACGAATGTAATATCTTTAGCATTGCAATAGTAATTCTGTTTAATCAGTTAGATATTAACATGGTTGGAGCTGTACCACTTTACAAAGCGAGTTGATAACGTGATGCTGAAAGCCACATCAAAGGAAGTGGATTTAAATATTCATAGAATGACGCTCCTCACTAATTCGACGTTTGATTAGGTATCTTCGTGAAAATTGTCAATATTTTCAATCTATTGAAATAATTCAATGCCTTATACTATCGAATCGCCCGGCTTTGTCTTGATAGGATGTATTAATGTGGCATTATTTGTATTCAAGTTAAACAAGTACCATTTATTTTTTATAAGTTTTTAGGATTTTTAACAGTGGTAGAGACACGCAGCTGCTTTGCTGTTGCACGTATGGGCCTGCTCAAACCGGGGTGGTACCACGACCTCACAGAATACCGGCGTGAGTTGCCTCATTACCATCTCGAGACGGCGAAGCCGGCTATACTCTTTCTGACCGAGACGCAGGTTTCCTCTTCGGCTGATGTCACGTATCTCTCCTGCCCGGGGTACAAACTGGAACATTCCTTTGTTCCTCGGGCTGGAGTTTGCGTTTACGTCAGAGAGTAAATCTGTTCTCGACGCCTCGGCAGGCTTGAAGGTTCGGACGTGTCCATCCTTTGGCTACGCGTAGACAGCGACGACCATCCGCGCGTCTACGGGTGCTTCTATAGGTCCCATAGTGGTAACGCCGAAACAGACCGACTTTTCGACCACGTCCATATGGGTACAGATTCGTTGCTACAGCAGATCCCCTCCGCAGAGATCGTGATCCTCGGCTAACTTAACGACTATCGCGCCGAATGGCTTGGTTCACGTTTAACCGATTATGCGGGGAGATCTGTTCATAATTTTGCCTTGGCATATGGTCTGACACAACTATGGTCTGACTTCGCCTACGCGGATTCCAGATGTGGAGGATCATGCACCTTCCCTGTTGGACCTTCTGCTGACCTCTCACCTGGACGGATATCAGATTTCCGTTGACGCCCCTTTAGGCTCCTTGGACCATTGTCATGTCACTCACGCTGAAATAGCAGTGGCATTCCGCAGGCTGTCGCCGTGTTTGGCACTATAGGTCAGCCGATTGGGATGGGATGCGGTCTTTCTTTGCATTCTAACCATGGATTAACCTAACCTTGGGTTTGGTTCTCGCCGGACGATTCCAACGTTGTTGCGGATTCTGTGACTGATGTGGTACTTCAGGGTATGGAACTTTTTATTCCTCCTCAATTGGTTTTGATTGGAGGCAAATCTCAGCCATGGTTTGGTCGCTCTTGTAAAATAGCATCATGCTACAAGCAAGAGTGCTACCAAGCCTGGGCTGACGCATCAACGTCCCGGGATGTAAACACCAGCGCTCTAAAAAAGAAGTATAATTCCGCCTCTAGGTCCTTCAAAAGAGTCATTGCCAAGGCAAAGTCAGAGCACATAGGCAGAATTGGCGAGAAACTATTTCGCCTTCCTTCTGGAACCCGTGCATTCTGGTCTCTTGCCAAGGCTGTCCAGGGCAATTTCTGTCAACCATCTCTTCCATCTCTGCACAGGAAGGATTACTCACTAGCCCATACCGCAAAGGAGAATTGGCGAGAAACTATTTCGCCTTCCTTCTGGAACCCGTGCATTCTGGTCTCTCGCCAAGGCTATCCAGGGGAATTTCTGTCAGCCATCTCTTCCATCTCTGCACAGGGAGGATGACTCACTGGCCCATACCACAAAGGAGAAAGCCGATCTGCTAGGATCTTTTTTTGGGTCCAACTCGACTCTCGATGACGG
The DNA here is from genome assembly GCA_907164705.1 of Parnassius apollo. Taxonomy (NCBI): domain Eukaryota; kingdom Metazoa; phylum Arthropoda; class Insecta; order Lepidoptera; family Papilionidae; genus Parnassius; species Parnassius apollo. The sequence continues at coordinate 897,759 of CAJQZP010001479.1, read as the reverse complement.
GGGGAGTACGCCGCCGACCATCCCACGGTGTGAGTGCTCCATGCCGGAAGTGCGGTTCACACAGCGCTCGGTTCACAAAGCAATCCTCTCCCTGGACATCCACAAGTCGAGTGGACCTGACGGAATCCCCCCCAATTGTGCTGTGGACGTGTGCTCCAGAGTTGGCACCGGTTTTGACGCGTCTTTTTCGGTCCCTAGGCGTAGTCCCAAAATCATGGAAGACGGCTTTCGTCTACTCGATCCCTAAAAAAGGCGATCGCTCAGACCCGTCCAACTACCGGCCTATCGCCATCACCTCCTTGTTCTCCAAAACAATGGAGTCTCTTGTTAACTGCCAGCTCATGAGGTACCTTGAGGATCACCAGCTGATTAGTGATCGCCAATACGGTTTTCGCCGTGGTCGGTCAGCTGGTGATCTTCTGGTCTACCTAACTCACAGATGGGCGAAGGCAGTAGAGTCCAAGGGGGAGGCATTGGCCGTTAGTTTGGACATTGCGAAGGCCTTCGATCGGGTTTGGCACAAAGCGCTTCTTTCGAAGCTCCCTTCCTATGGGCTTCCCGAGAAATTGTGCGATTGGATCACCAGCTTTCTTGCAGATAGGAGCATCAAGGTCGTTGTAGACGGTGCAAGCTCCGATTGCAAGCCTATTAATGCTGGTGTTCCCAAGGCTGCGTGCTATCGCCAACGCTGTTACTTCTGCATATCAATGATATATTGCAAACCCGTAACATTCATTGCTATGCAGATAACAGCACTGGTGATGCTTTTTACACCGGCCGAGCCTATATTTCTCGGGAAAACGTATCCGAGTACCGGGAAAAACTTGTGTCTGAAGTCGAGTTTTTACTGAACAGAGTCTCGGATTGGGGGCGACGAAATCTAGTCCAGTTTAACCCCCACAAGACACAAGTTTGCGCGTTAACCGCTAAAAAGAACCCCTTTGTCGTATCTCCTCAGTTTCAAGGCACTCCCCTTGTTGCCTCAGCCAGTATCGGAATCCTCAGCGTCGACATATCGAGTGACGTGCAGTTTCGTGGTCACTTGGAGGAGAAGGCCAAATTGGCCTCTAAAAAGCTTGGTGTGCTCAGTAGAGCGGGACAGTATTTCATGCAGGCACACCGCCTACAACTTTACAAGGCGCAGGTTCGGCCGCACATGGAATACTGTTCCCATCTCTGGGCTGGGGCTCCTCAGTACCAGCTCCTTCCACCTTCAGCTCGCTTCTTGACCGCATCCAGCGCAGAGCGGCTCGAATCGTCGACGACCGAGTGCTTTCCGATCGGCTCGATTCACTGGTGCTGCGAAGAGATTTTGCATCTCTTTGCATTTTCTTTCGCATAGGCCATGGAGAGTGCTCTGTGGAATTGTTCGGATTAATATCAGCCGCCAAATTTCGTGAACGCACTACGCGGCAAACCTTTCGATACCATCCACACCATCTGGATGCTTGGCGCTCCACCACTGTACGTTTCAAAAGAAGTTTTCTTCCGCGTACAATCTCTCTGTGGAATAGTTTACCACCGGCGATTTTTCCAGACCGATACGACCTGGAGACCTTCAAGAAAAGAGCTTACTCCTTTCTAAAGGGCCGGCAACGCACCTGCAATTCCCCTGGTGTTGCGGTTGGTTATGGGCGGCGGTAGTCAACATCAGGTGAGCCGCATGCTCGTTTGTCCCCTCTTCTATAAAAAAAAAATTAAAATAAATATCCAAGACTTTTGAATACGGTATTGCCTAGATCAGTTTCGGTATTGCTTTTTATCTTTTTGTTTATAGGAGAGGGGTGACAAACGAGCACACAGTCCACCTGATGGTAAGTGATTACTGTGACCCGTAGACATCTACATTTAACCTCGCTAAGAATCAAAATGCAGACGCGTTTCACCCTTGAAGACTAAGATGGAATGCCTCGATTCCAATCAAATGGGTCTCCGGTTCTCTACACTCACCATAGAAACACAGCAGCATTAAACTGCTATTAACGCTGGTATTCTGTGAGAACGTGATCCTTCCTCGGTCGAGCCGACTCATTTATGCTACAACCATAATAGCTGCAGTGTGGCTCTACCACGTGTAAAAAATGTGAATGTGTATTTTATTATCTATTCGTTTCATTACAATCGATTAAGCCATTTCGAGGATTATCCCGGACTGATAGACAGACATATAGACCGATAGAAGATTTCTCCCGTTGTATTTAGTGACCCTTGACATAAGAGTTTAATTATATATAATTGGCATGTGTCGTGCAGAAATGATATAACCCTCAAAGATATAAAGTTATTCAGATTTGAAAGATAAATGCATTTTTCGTAAGCCCTATTATATTGTATTTTACATATAATTTTAAAGAAAATTTAATGTGGATTTTGGAATTACTTGTTATTTTTTAGATACCTTTTAAACGTGAAAATGAAATGAAATAGCTAATCTGTATCATGATTTTGGTCTGTTTGTGGGTTCATAGGTACATTTTTAGGGTTACGTACCCGAAGGGTAACCCACGAGACCCCATTACTAAACATCCGCCGTCCGACCGTCTGTCTGTCAGCGGGCTATATCTCATGATCCGTTATGGGTAGACAGTTTAAATTCCACAGAATGTGTCTTTCTATTGCCGCTATAACAACAAATAATAGAAATTAAAGTAGCTTTAACAAAAGGCTCCCCAGAGCCCTTTGTTAAATTCTAGTTGGGACTAGAAACGCGTTTTTTTCTTCTTTTTTTGTTCGACCTTGATAATGGCAACAAGTAAACACTCACATCACATTTTTTTTATTTTTTTTCATAGGATAGGGTGACAAACGAGCACAAACTTCACCTGATGGTAAGTGGTTGCTGTGGCCCATAGACATCTACATCTATCCTGGATTACAAATTAAAATGCAGATGCGTTGTCATCCGTGAGGACTAAGATGGAATACCCCTTTTCCAGTAAAAAGGGGGTCCGGTTCTTTACACCCACCATACGAAATACAACAACATTAAGCTACTATTTCACGGTAGTATTCTGTGAGAGCTGGGTCCTTCCCCGGTCGAGCCAACCCGGGAACATCCCGGGACATCGTTTGTCACTTCAATTTTTTTTAAAGATATCAATTGGCTGTAGGCATCACTTAGCATCAAGTGGACTGTGGCAGATTTGACAGATTGCACACAGACATCATGTCTTCTATAATTTTTCCTTATCAGTCTCTGCAATGCATATAATCTGCTGGGTCTCTCTAGTTATAGGGAGAATTTGCCTTGACTTGAGGATAGATACCGACATCTATCCTCGATTAAGAATTAAAATGTAGATACTCTGTTACCCTTGAAGATTAAGATGGAATGGCTTTCCATCTTAATCCTCAATCCTCGTATCAAATAAGTAGGAGGTTTTGGATCTCATCACTCATCAGACAAAGCATGGCTGGTATTTTAAGGTGGTTTCTGTATTCCATCAGATTTTGGGTGGTAAGAAGTTGTTCTTGTTTTATGAGTACCCATAACTCGGCAAGTTTCCAGGAATATTTGAGACTCAAAATTCCTTCCTTGATCGCTGTGAATCTCTAAGGGTACTCGAAAACGACAGAAGACTTCATAAACTAGTTTATCTGCTATTGTTGAAGCTTCTTGATTTGGAATGGTGAAGACTTCTGGCCACTTAGTGAAATAATACATCACAACAATGAAATATTTGTTACCACTTAAACTTTCCGGAAACGGCCCCGCAACGTCAAGGGCTATCCTCTCACATGGTGCTCCAACATTTTAAAGTTTCAATGCACCTCTACTACGAGTCTGAGGTCCCTTCACAGCCGCACATGTTGTACATTTGCCACACCAATCCTCGACACCGTCACGACTTGGCAGGCGGATTGACGATTACTTAACCAGACATTTAAGTATTTTTATCCTTTGATATAAGGGTTCAGTAAGTGACCCCGAGTCACACTTTTCAACACCGAGACATCTTTCATTCACTTCAATTCACAGCTTAATAGGGGTTATTTATTATTTCATATTAAAATTTGCTAATAGTCACAGCTACAATGATGGACAATCTGTAGTTTTGAGGTAACTTTAACTTAAAACTTATTAACAATTTATCCATTATGGATTCTATTGACTTCGTATCGTATATTTATCATTCAAGTTAGATATTTTTTTTGTATAGGATAGGGTTACAAGCGAGCAGTCCACCTGATGGTAAGTGGTTGCTGTGGCCCATAGATACCTAAATGTATCCTCGATTACGAATCAAAATGCAGATGCGTTGTCACCCGTGAGAACTAAGATGGAATGCCTTATTTCCAGTAAAAAGGGTCTCCGGTTCTCTACACTGTTACCATACGAAACACAGCAACATTAAGCTACTATTTTACGCTGGTATTCTGCGAGAGCATGTTCCTTCCCCGGTCGAGGCGACTCATTCGTGCTACAACTATACTATTAATATAACCGCAGCATGGCTCTACCACGTATTAAACTTTACAGCCGCTTTAGTCAGGCTGTGAATTATTGTTGAGTTGTATCTGATGTAATATTTAACGCACGTAGTTGCTGGATTATCTTTGTCCCGTAGCTCAATTTATATAATGTGACATAAAGCCGAAACAAATGACTTCTCCCTCGTTTTTTAACATTTCATCTGGAGGAAAATTTGTATTTATAACGCATTATTTATTAGAACAGTTTTTACACATATCAACTTCGCTTTAGATTCATAATAGTTATTTTTACAAAAGCGTTTGTAAATGTATTGAACAGATTTGTGAGGTTATAAATTATTAAATGGGGTCTTCATATAAGCTACTCGTATATCAAGTTTTTTGTATTATCCGTGAATCTTTATGGATGTAACAAAAGTCGACCCCAATATACATTATAAATTATAAGGAAAAAGGTTCAAATTTCTAGGAATGAATGTAGCCTTACTTTTTCCTGAATGTATAAATTGAGATATATATATATATATATATATATATATATATATATATATATATATATATATATATATATATATACATATTTTTTGTATTTATTTTATTTTATTTATTTAATAGGATCATAGGGTAAAATAACATTCATTAACATCTATTCTACTACTAAAATTATAAATCATTTCTAATATTCATTATATCAAATGAGTAAATATTTATAATAATATCTAATATAAAATAATAATTTAATAATAATAATAATAATAATAAAAGGCGTAGGGAAGTGACGACCCCATCGCCCGCTGACGTAACGGTTATGTGACAAAAACGGTGCGTCAGCGCATCAGTCAGCACCTTGCCGAGAGGTGTTAGTGCCGTGCCTCGGCAAAAATTGAAGGTGCAAAGGCCCGCTTGTGCACATGGCCTCACCATGAAACGGCGCCGTGTCTGGGCGTCTCCCGCTAAATGACGCCCACCACTATGGATGATGGAATACGGAAGAACGCGCAAAGGGCCGCTGCCTGGAGGTCGCCAGGGGCCGTCTGGAGCTGGCGCTGGACGCGACAGCATGCGAACCGCCAGCCGAGCGCGAGGTGCTGCACGACCACCCAGCAGCCCCTCGCATCCATCATCCCCACCAGCTGGTTTGGTGTCGGCAGGGTCTTCGCGGGCCCAGCAATCGGCACCCGCCACTGGTGGAGTACGCCGCATGCGTTGGACAACCCAGATGAACAGCAACGCATTGCGGGCGTATTTTAGGGCGAAAGGGGGAGAAACTGGAGGTTTTGCGTATCGGGCAAGGATGCATCGACTTTTTGCTGAGCTGGAGCCATCTGTAACCGTAACCGAGCAAAACCTGGCAGACCGAGTTCGGTATATCTTGCGCTCAAATACATTTGATGTCACCGAACTCGAACGGCTGCGACGTGAGGCTGTTCCTTCATCGGGTGAAAATGCTGCCGCTGAGGATACGGCGCCACAACTTGCTGAGCAAACGGCAAATGTGGATGCCGTCGTGAATAGGCCAGTTGTGGTTGATTCAAACGATGACGGAACAGTCGCCCAGGAACTGGAACTAGAGCAAATGAGGAATACATTGGAGGAGGCGATTGTGGAAACGCGCAGTATGCCTCTCGAAAATCGGCCGCGACTTCCCCCGCATAGCCCTAAGCAAGCGGAATCGGGCTGTCGTGAGGGCTCTGAACCCAATGCTGGTGACCTATTTGGAAGCCAGCCGGGACCTTTGCGAGACGGACTCAATTCTTTTTGGCGCCGCGTTGGCAGTCTGCCGTATCATAGGCGCCAAGGTTTCCACGGCTGGACGCGCTACTGGCCATAGTAGCGCTATCCCAGCATGGAGAAGAAGAATTGAGGAACGTATCGCAAGGGCTAGGGCCCTCATCGGCAGACTGATATGCTTCAGGTCAGGCAATACCAGGCCAAGGATTGTGCGCACCGTTAGGATGGCGTTAGCTGGGACAAATGTTAGTTTGTCCCAGCCGGATATAACGCAAAAACTGACGGAGCGCATAGACGACCTGAAGCAAAGAATCGCTGCTTGGGGAAAGCGGATTCGGCGATATACCGAGAGGTCGACACGGTTCAACCAGAATCGTCTCTTCCAGAGTGATCAGAAGAGGCTCTACAAATCATTGGAGCGACCAATAGTAAGTGGAACGGGCCCAGCACCAAATCAGGCCGACACGGTCGCATTCTGGCGCAGCCTGTGGTCAGAGCCCGTAAACCACAACGAGGGCCCTTGGACGGAAGTTGTGGTGAGTCAGTGTGCGGGTATTACGCCCATGGATCCCGTCACCATAACGCCGGATGACGTAGCTGAGGCGGTCCGTAGGGCCCCGAACTGGAAAAGTCCGGGGCTTGACGGGCTGCATCACTACTGGCTGAAGGGGTTCATGGTGTGTCACGCTGTGCTCGCCCGACAGTTTCAAGAGGCTCTCAACCAGAAGTCGCTCCCAAGCCTCTTCACTACTGGGATCACTCATTTGGTTCCTAAAGATCAGGGTGCCACAGACCCGAGCAAATACCACCCCATCACGTGTCTACCGACTATATACAAGACACTAACATCCATTTTGAGCGCGAGAATCGCTCGTCACCTGGACTCAAATCAGGTGATGTCGCGCGCTCAAAATGGATGTCGGGGCGGCGGTCGTGGAACCAAGGAACCACTCCTCATTGACGCGGTCATTGGCAAAGTGGTGAAACGCAACCGTCGGAACTTCTCTGCCGCTTGGATAGATTACAGAAAGGCATTTGACTCGGTGCCCCATACATGGCTAAAGAGGGTCCTCGAGCTGTACAAGATTGACTGTACAGTTCGAGACTTCCTCGAGCAGTGTATGGGGCAGTGGAGTACGATCCTCTGTCATCTGGGCGAGCGGATGACGGCTGCGGAAAGCCGCATAAGGATAAGAAGGGGTATATTCCAGGGCGACTGTCTGAGTCATATCTGGTTCTGCCTCTCTCTGAACCCTCTCAGTACTTTACTGGAGGGCTCCGGGAGGGGATTTCAGTTTCGGAAGGGAGGTACAAAAGTGACCCACCTTTTCTATATGGATGACCTCAAATTATTCGCCTCCAGTCGCTCCCATCTTATGGAATTGCTAAACATCACTTATGAATTTAGCAATTCTATTAGAATGGAGCTGGGGACGGATAAGTGTGCGGTCCTCCATGTTGAAAGGGGAAGGGTTGCTAACTCTGAGGGCATAGACTTATCTATGCCCATCAACTTAAGGGCCCTTTCCGAGGCTGAAACATACCGATACCTGGGTATGTCACAGAACATCGGTATCGATGAGGCTGGTATGAAACAGTCAGTTTGCGACGTGTTTTATGCACGCTTGACCAAAGTGCTTAACAGCCTTTTGTCCGGTGTGAATAAGACACATGCATATAACGGTTGGGTCATGCCTGTCCTCATGTATACCTTTGGCATACTCAGGTGGAGTCAGACTGAACTTAACGCCCTGGATAGAAAAGTCCGCACTACAATGACGTCCCATAGGATGCATCATCCGAGATCGTCGGTAATGAGGCTGTACTTGCCGCGAAAGCATGGTGGGCGTGGCTTCCTGAGCGCGCTCACCATGCATAATCGCGAAGTGTGCAGCCTCCGTCATTACTTCCTGGCGAGATCGGATGATCCATTCTATAATGACGTCATTTCTAGTGATAAAGGACTTACCCCTCTATCCTTAGCCAACGAGCAATGGCAAGACCCGGCAGTACAGAGCATTTCCGACCGGGAGACCGTATGGAAGGAGAAGGAGCTCCATGGGAGGTACTACAGAGCTCTACATGAGCCTCACGTAGATACAGCCGCCTCCCTCAACTGGCTACGTTTCGGTGACCTCTTCGGGGGAAACCGAGGGTTTTGTCTGTGCAATACAGGATCAGGTTATTAAGACCAACAACTATCGGAGATACATCCTAAAGGATGGCACTGTCGACGTCTGTCGAGCTTGTCGCCATCCCGGGGAGTCACTTAGGCATGTCATCTCCGGTTGTTCGGCGCTTTCTAACTCTGAGTACTTGCACAGGCACAACCTAGTAGCCAGAATTCTACACCAGGAGCTCGCTCTGAAATACGGTCTCGTGGACCGGAAATTGCCGTATTACAAGTACTTACCGGAAGCCGTGCTCGAAAATGACCGCACCAGGCTCTACTGGGACCGGGCCATCATCACAGACAGGACTATTCTTGCGAATAAGCCTGATATTGTGCTGATGGACCGGGCACAGTCAAGGATATTTTTGATCGACATTACCATTCCGTATGACGAGAACCTCGTGAAAGCCGAAACAGATAAACAAACAAAATACCTGGACCTGGCTCACGAGGTGACCGACATGTGGGGTGGTGTGTCGACCGAAATTATTCCTGTAGTCGTCTCTGCGAATGGGCTAATCCCAGTCAGCCTCTCGGGTCATCTGAGGCGACTGGGACTCCGTGACGGACCGCTCCGGGCTCAAATGCAGAAGGCGGTGCTCCTCAATACCGCCCACATCGTCCGCCGGTTTCTTTCCCTTTCTCCCTAACCCTCGGCCGTCTGGTCTCCCCTGCCGAGGGCTCCCATCTGGTTGGATCTTATTTGTTTGTGTAGTTTTTGTATTTATTTTATTTTATTGATATTTATGTACATTTATCTTTTCATTTTAATTTATAATTATATGTATATTTATAGAACCCAACCAGGTGAGAAAATTATATAGATACCCCAACATAATAATAGTAAGTAAGGAGTACGATCCTTTGTCATCTGGGCGAGCGGATGATGGCTGCGGAGAACCACATAAGGATAAGAAGGGGTATCTTCCAGGGCGATTGTCTGAGTCCAATCTGGTTCTGCCTCTCTCTGAACCCTCTCAGTACCTTACTGGAGAGGTCCGGGAGGGGATTTCAGCTACGGAAAGGAGGGACAAAAGTGACCCACCTTTTCTATATGGATGACCTCAAGTTATTTGCCTCCAGTCGCTCCCATCTTATGGAATTGCTAAACATCACTTGTGAATTTAGCAATTCCATTGGAATGGAGCTTGGAACGGATAAGTGTGCGGTCCTCCATGTTGAAAGGGGAAGGGTTGCTAACTCTGAGGGCGTAGACTTATCTATGCCCGTCAACTTAAGGACCCTTTCCGAGGCTGAAACATACCGATACCTGGGTATGTCACAAAACATCGGTATCGATGAGACTGGTATGAAACAGTCAGTTTGCGACGTGTTTTATGCACGCTTGACCAAAGTGCTTAACAGCCTTTTGTCCGGTGTGAATAAGGCACACGCATATAACGGCTGGGTCATGCCTGTCCTCATGTATACCTTTGGCATACTCAGGTGGACTCAGACTGAACTTAACGCCCTGGATAGAAAAGTCCGCACTACCATGACGTCCCATAGGATGCATCATCCGAGATCGTCGGTAATGAGGCTGTACTTGTCGCGGAAGCATGGTGGTCGTGGCTTCTTGAGCGCGCTCACCATGCATAATCGCGAAGTGTGCAGCCTCCGTGATTACTTCCTGGCGAGATCTGATGATCCATTCTATAAGGACGTCATTTCTTGTGATAAAGGACTTACCCCTCTATCCTTAGCCAACGAGCAATGGCAAGACCCGGCAGTGCAGAGCATTTCCGACCGGGAGACCGTATGGAAGGAGAAGGAGCTCCACGGGAGGTTCTACAAGGCTCTACATGAGCCTTTCGTAGACACAGTAGCCTCCCTCCACTGGCTACGCTTTGGTGATCTCTTCGGGGAAACCGAGGGTTTTGTCTGTGCAATACAGGATCAGGTTATTAAGACCAACAACTATCGGAGATACATCCTAAAGGATGGCACCGTCGACATCTGTCGAGCTTGTCGCCATCTGTCGAGCTTGTCGCCATCCCGGTGAGCCACTTAGGCATGTTATCTCCGGTTGTTCGGCGCTTTCTAACTCTGAGTACTTGCACAGGCACAACCTAGTAGCCAGAATTCTACACCAGGAGCTCGCTCTGAAATACGGTCTCGTGGACCGGAAATTGCCGTATTACAAGTACTTACCGGAAGCCGTGCTCGAAAATGACCGCGCCAGGCTCTACTGGGACCGGGCCATCATCACAGACAGGACTATTCTTGCGAATAAGCCTGATATTGTGCTGATGGACCGGGCACAGTCAAGGATATTTTTGATCGACATTACCATTCCGTATGACGAGAACCTCGTGAAAGCCGAAACAGATAAACAAACAAAATATCTGGACCTGGCTCACGAGGTGACCGACATGTGGGGTGGTGTGTCGACCGAAATTATTCCTGTAGTCGTCTCTGCGAATGGGCTAATCCCAGTCAGCCTCTCGGGTCATCTGAGGCGACTGGGACTCCGTGACGGACCGCTCCGGGCTCAAATGCAGAAGGCGGTGCTCCTCGATACCGCCCGCATTGTCCGCCGGTTTCTTTCCCTTTCCCCCTAACCCTCGGCCGTTTGGTCTCCCCTGCCGAGGGCCTCCATCTGGTTGGGCTTTTATTTATTTATGTACTTTTATATTTATTTTATGTTATTGATATTTATGTATATTTATCTTTTCATTTTCATTTATAATTATATATTTATAGAACCCAACCAGATGAGAAAACTATATAGATACCCCATAATAATAATAAAATAACATAAATCGATTTCATTATTTATTAATATCCGTGCGCCTCTTAGCTGTCATAGTGGACAATACGATTCACCTAGCGGCCTGCCAGCTACAAATATACAGGCTGTCCCGAAACTCAACCTTAAGCGGGTACGGGGTGAAAAGCTAGGTTGCACCAGTTCGATTTAAAAAATCCATGTTACTTGGTTAAGTGGTATACCTTTAAAAATTACAAATTTCTAAAATTTTCAGTGATTTTTTTAGTATATTCTTCATTCAGTAACTATGGTATTAACTGCAGTCATAAATCCAAGTATCATCAAAATCAAAATTACTATTCAGGTTACAACTATGTTTGAAATTAAGTCGTTTAGGAAGTAAATTTGCAATAATATTTTTTATTGAAAGATAAGTATAAGTAGCATGTATTATACTATTTTGAAATCTTAATTAAACATCCCATTTTTTAAAATAAATTATTTATGGTAGTATAGTACATATTTTAAATTTTTTTTTTTTTTTTTTTTATTCATGATTTAGAAATTTGTATTACAGCAAATGATGTGACAGTACCTAAATAATGCGATCTAGGCATTGAGCTATTATGTATGAATGAATGAATGAATGAATGAATGAATGAATGAATATTCTTTATTGCACACCACAAACAAATTTACAAAGAACGTAACAGAGAGCAGATTACATGTACAATTTGGCGGCCTTATCGCTACATAGCGACTCTTCCGGGCAACCAAAGGTATAAAGGAATAAAACAGGAGTACTAGGTAGGTGGTGCAATATATATACCTAATATAATCATCAATACATGCAATAAAATAACATATAAGTAAATAACTAATACTAGACGCGACACTGCATTCAGCTACTCTGTTCCACACAACTGCGGTGCATACACCGTACTTTAATCAGTCATTCGCTAGGCGCTTGTAGACAGTGATGCCAACTGAGCAACTTTGTAGCTAGATCTAGCTATTATTTGGTGACAGACAGCTACAATTTAATAAAACTTGTAGCTAAAATGTTTAGCTACTTTTTCTAGCAAATTTTCATTTCATCATGAGACGTGAGTCTATCGAAATTCGTCAAGTAGTGTGCCGAGTAGAAAGAAAAAAAATCTATGGTCATAGATGCTATGGTAAGTACAGGTCGACGCTGGCTGAGAATTCCCCGTTTCTTCTGCGACAGAATACTTAGTAAACTAAAATAGTACGAGCTATTCGTATTCTACCTTGTGTTGTTTTGTTTTATCCATATAAAACTATTTTAATTTAATTTGAAAATGGATTTACCTTTAGAAAAAAAAAACTTATGTACAAAATACAGACCGGAGTGTGAAAATATGGACGAATTTAAAAGTTGGCTAAAATCGGCAAGTAGAGACTCAAGCATAGCATTTTGTAAATATTGTTCTACGGAGATTCTTGCTAAACTCTTTGATATAAAGAAGCATACTGAGACTAAAAAGCATAAACAGAAAGTAGAGTTGAAAACAGGTATGTGAATGAATTTAAAATTCGTTTTGTTGATAGGTGAACTATGCAAAATGTGTTTCAAAAACTCCAAAGCTACACAGGAGCTTAAATTGCATCACACTAAATGTAGAGGTCAGTGTCAGTAAACACCTTGGTCTTGTAATTAGGTATTATAGTGCCGCACAGGAAAGGATAGTAAGCTCATTCCTGGAACTAGTTTCTATTGAGAGTGCAGATGCTAGGGGAATCGTTAATGGCTTGGTATCATGCTTAGAGAGTCACAACTTAGATATCAAACAAATGATTGGAATTGGAACTGATAATGCATCTGTTATGACAGGCATTAATAACGGGGTTCATGCAATCCTAAAAAGAGAATATGGTATAGAAAATTTGATACTGATACGATGTGTCTGCCACTCGTTGCAGTTAGCAGTGACCCATGCCTCCGAAAATACTCTGCCAAGGAATTTAGAGTTTTTGGTTAGAGAAATTTATAAATGGTTTTCTGTGTCTCCTAAGCGGCGAGACGAATACACAAAAATATACGAACTTATAAACTGTGGCGAAAATCACCAAGGTGTGCGATACATGTGTGGTGTGATACACGTTGGCTTTCAATAGAGCCAGCGATAACAAAAAATGTGACACAATGGGAAGAATTGAAAATACATTTTAATTTAGCAAGAGGGAAAGACAATTGCTACTCAGCTGAACTTATTTACAACATGCTCGAAGAAAAAAAAATATTTGTATTTTGAGTTTCTGAGAAGCGTTTTAAATGATGTTCAAACAGCAATTAAATCATTTGAAAGTGAAAACTCTAATCCATTAAAACTTCTCAATACACTCACAACACTGATAGAATCAACGAGCCAGAGAATTTTAATGCCAAAACCTGTAAACAGAAACTTATTAGATCCAATAACTGACAGGAATATTAACCCTAGACCTTATCTTGGCTACATGTTTGAAACTGCTCAACATAATCATCATCATCATCATTACAGCCCTTCATAAGTCCACTGCTGCAAAATAATTTAGACTCCGAAATTTTAAATGCAATACGACAACGCTGCTCCACCTTTTTACTGCAATTACTTAAGGAATTGCAGCAAAGGCTTCCAGACAACTACAAGCAGCTAGAATCAATGGCGTTGCTAAGTCCAGAGGAGGCAATAAAGCCAATCAAATCAAATACTATCGTCGACGTTGCTGAAATTTTGGGATTTACACCAGAAATAACAACAGAGAGAAATAGCAATAGTGGCACATTCTACATATAAATAATAAGTGGCATTCTGGAGAAATAGTTCAGTTTTGGGTCGAAGTAAAAAATTTAGAAATTCTTCCGGTGACAACATATATCAAAATATAAGTGCTCTTGCTTTAACTTGCCTTTCACTGCCACATTCTAATGCAGAGGTAGAAAGGTTATTTTCTCAAATGAATTTAGTTAAAAATAAGCAAAGAAACAGAATAAGTTTAAAAACTCTGAACCTCTGCATTAGAGACTCCCTCAGGAAAAGTGGTAAATGCTGCAATGACTGTCTTTTGCCTAAAGACGTACTGCATAAAATGGGCACCGTTGAAAAAATTTGTAATCAATGAAAGATACTGAACCCCAGCCATCGATATCTTCCTCTTTAATTGATTAATTTATTCTTTAATTTTTATTCAATTGCGTACACAGGACTTAATTTAATTTCTCGTTGGAATTAATGAATAAAAATAATTATCAACAACTGGCATTTTATTGTAACCTACTTATCTACTGTAACATTTAGCAACTTCTAGCAAATTTTTAGGGTAAAGAAAACCGGAAATCCAGCAACATTTTGAAGATATCTAGCTACTGGGTAAAGCTAGCAGTTGGCAACACTGCTTGTAGAGTTGTGACGTGTTGTATTGATTTAAAAAAAATCTCTTGATAAAAATATGCCGTCGTGTGTTCTTAGATATTGCACAAATAATTTAAGAAATGTCAGTAAAAACCAAGGAATTACTTTTCATCGGTTAATAAGATACTTAATCAATAATAAAGTATTATAGATTAATAATAAAACAAATTATTTCTAAGACGCCATCTCGTGTCATGGAATATAGATTATGAAATTAAGATGCGATGCGATGCGATTTTTCTGTGGGTTAAGTATAGGACGAATATATTAATATACACATTTTTTTTGTAGAAACATATATAAGTTATTATAATTAGGCTAAATTTTTCATGTTTAAATCTGCTTACTATTCTTTTATTTTATTTTTAGGTTTCTACTTCAAAGTTAAAGTGGAATAAATTCGTCCATTTTTAACTCTCGCGTGCCCAGCATTTATGAACGACTCTTATTCTAACTTAAATGCTATGTTAATAAATTTTGTTAAACATACATTAGGAAGATTTTTATATTTGACATAGATACCTTTTAAAATATTCAGATTCAGAATTATGTAATATTATATTAAATAAGCAAATATAATATACAAAATAAATGACAAAATTCAAATATTGTTCTCGATATAATTTATCTATTTAACAATACAATCTACTATGACCTACGGATCATTCTACTTATGTTTATTCTATGATAAAAAAACAAACGGGCGAAAAAAGAGTAGATCAAATTTTTGTGTGAGATAGCTGTTCTAGTACGTAAGTACATATTACTTTAATGGAGTCAGGTTGTTTATTTTCAAAATTTTTGAATGTATACCTATTATCACTTAATCAAGTAACATGTTTTTTATATTTTTAGCTAGAATTGGAACTGGTACAACCAAGCTTATCGTCCTGTACCCGCTTGACTTTGAGTTTCGGGACATTCTGTATAAAAGTTTAGGAAACATTTTTTTACGATCCACCAGGGAAAAGAATTATCATGATTTTTCTCTAGCAATAAACTTTTATTTGTTTATTTGGTTGATCAAAAAGAATAATAAGTAATCAAAACTGGACTTATTGACACTTATTGGAAAAAAATTGGTATTTTTTAATTTTGACTCATAATTGGCAATTTAGGAATCAATTAAATAACAGTTGCTGAAGGTAATTAAAATATCTAAGATCCGCTTGATAACAAAAATGATAATCTAGCTAAGTCAGAAGAGTACTTCACTCCCTCGCTCAATTGCGTGAACTATCAACGTCACCACTAATCCTAACACCACCACCCAAGTCCCGACCTAACACGACGTCACTAGGAAAGATAAACCATCGTCGATAATAGGATTCATGTTTCGCATTAAAACGAGGTATCATCGGGAGAAATATACCTAGAAATAATTAAATACCATTTTGACTATTGGACTTTTGTCTTTGTTTAGGTCTCGTTAAACACAAACGATAATAGTGATTAAACACCTTTCCGGCGTTAAAGATTCAAAATTGGTGGAGACGTTAAATTAACGATAACTTTCTAGTATAATACAGTTTTGTTTTTTGACATTATTTGATAAACTTTAAACTTATAATTACATTGTTATAGGAGATGGACGAAATTGGCCCCAAGTATTCACAAATTAAAGTACCTATTACGTCTTGTAACAGAATGTAAAAAAATATAATTCCGTTTGACATCATTCCAAAGTACCTTATTGTTGTCAGATGATAATAACAAACATCAGAACAGGAAAAAACAAGAACAAAACGCATTGCAGATTTAAAATGTTAATATTTTTAATGTTTTTTTCCTATATCTCGGCATATTAATAAAAAGCTTTTATTTAATTACATAACAGGTCAACAAATCTTTTACTTCTCAAATAATTTACTTCTGTACTGGCAATAATCAATTTAATAACCTTAAGGGGAAATATAACCTCAAATGGCTTAGCAAGATCCTCCGTTATGCCGAAAATATTGCAGCATTAATTTTGAAATAAATATATGGTAAAGTTGAGGATTAATTGTTAAAGATTCTGTTAGACGAAAACACGATTCCATAAAATTTTCTCGTTAGAAAAAAAAATCCAAAGTTGCCTCCAAAATAAACAATAAACCGCTGTTCTTCATAAAATACTTTAAATAAGATCATGAAACTTTGCATACTAACTGAACTAACTATAAAGCAGTGCTTAATTTATTTAATTTTTATAAAATACCATTATTTTCACTGTAAAAAGAAATTACCTAAACTATTGGCCTCTTGAAGCGTGATTCCTGCTGCCCGGTCAGTTTCGCTTCGGCCTTTGATGGGGGAGGTTGTGTCGCTTACGATCAGAATACACATTACGCAACAGGAAGACGTAAAATTAAAATGGGAAATAACCGTAATAAAAATAAGAAGCGCCTGGGTTGGCGTTAAGAAACAGGCATAAATATGATAAATCTAATGAAATAAGTGTCTAACGACCTATCTACTTACAGTATTAATGTTTACAAACATGTCGGTACATAGCATACGACGCGCGGGGAAATGGGGGCGAAATTAGAATTTGAGCTGACTTACTATATCCCCTTAATACGTTAAATGCAAAGAGTATAATAAGTATATACAGGAAAGAGAGCCTGATCTGACAACATTTTATTGCTGACAAAATTGAACTATTAGCGCCTCCTACTAATTGAAACCGAACTAATTCGCTAAATATACATAGCTATATTATTTATATAATATATTGATTCGCTTTAAAATATTATGTTATTTTAATTCGTATATAGTGAAACAGATTTTGCTTACTTCTTTGTAATACTAATTTAAAGTTTTAATATTATTAAAAGTTTAAATTAGTATAAAATTAGGTAAAAAAGTTTAAATAACACTTGTATTTATAAATAAATATGGTTATTATTGTAGTGAAACAAGAATGACAATTTAGAATGACAATTATTTCATTTTTATCATAATATTGTGCTGGTTGCCAGTGTCATAATTATCATATTTATCGTTTGATTTTGACAAATATTATGTACTTTTATGTTAAAATGATAACTTATTATTAATAAAATCACCAATAAAATATACGTGCACTCATTTTTATTTTGTAAATAAATTTCAATTTATTTTTCCAAAGTAGTAACATCTGTGAAGCCATATAACCAACAACTATAAGCATATTTTTTTTTTGGAAACAAATTATGGATGGCGCCACGTTCAACTGAATTTTGTCGTCTGAGGCAACTGTCCTACGCCTGGTCAAATTTTAAAACAGAGCGAAATAAGAATTGCGATTTCAACTTCAGATTTCACTAAAGAGTAAAGTAATTAATATATACAGGATACAGGCGAGAAAAAAAAATTATAACAAGACCTTTTACTTTGTGTAACTCGCTAAGCTTATTAGTTATTTTATAAATAACATGTGATGTATAATAAAAATGCACACCTTTTTATCTTTTTTTTTATCATATCTCTTTGTAACTGGCCTACTGGAACAGATTTCACAAACAACTTGTCATCATAACGAGCCCTCTCCCTTGCTTGTACACACAATTAGTACAACATAAATTGTTAAATAAATAAATAACATTCATTAAAATACCTTAACCGAAGTAACAAATTCATAACTTTTGTCCACTACTGCTGAGCAATATGCACTTTTTGGATATATTTAACAAAAGATAAGTAAGTAAAAAGATAATATTGAATCACATATAGTTTATATAAGTACACCCTGAAGTAAAGATCTTTACAAAGTTTGGCCATGCTCGTTGCGTCAATATAATTAAAACAGTTGGTGAGATAATGGTAAGTGAAAGCATTCATTGAATAAAACTAAATTTACGGATTTTATCGCGTTTATTTCACTACTTTTACTTATTTTTAATTCCCGACGTTTCGGGTGCTTTACAGCAACCATGGTCACGGGGGGGACTGAGATGTTTGACGTCCCAATGTCATAGTTAGTCCGGCTACCTTCAGTTTTTGAATATTAATTTTTGGTCCGATTTACGCAAAACGAGCTTATAGTATCATGAAGTCTTGCAGTGGTATGCTTAGGTTTGGGTTTAATTTTGTTAATTATAGGATCCCAAGCAGGTGGCAGCACCCATCCATCTTCTCTATTGAAATTTGGATGTTTTTTAATTTCAATAGCCTCGCGTATCATCCTTGGTAGGAATCGGTGTTCTTTTGCAAGAATTTGAGGTTTATCAAATCGAATGTAATGGTGGGGACGATCTTGAACATGTTCGCAGACTGCAGACTTCCCGGAGCGTCGGTGCTTCACGTCAGCTATATGTTCTTTCACGCGGGTTTTTATGGATCTTTTTGTTTGACCTATGTAAGAGAGACCACATTCACAATCTAACTTGTACACTCCTGCATCTTGTAGAGGGATATTACACTTGACGGATGGTAAAAATTGACTAATCTTCTTTGGCGGCTTGTAGTATGTTTTAATGGAAGCTCGCTTCAAGATGTAGCCAACCTTGTCTGTGACTCCTCTGACATATGGTAGTACAGCAGGTACACGCTCGACTGTGGGCGGCTTCACTCGGTCACTGTGACGTAGGCGCGGGACCCAAAGCTTGTTGTCTTGCAATACTTGCTTGACGTGCTGAAGTTCGGCGGCCAGATGTTTTCTGTCACAGATCCCTCGTGCTCTCTGAAACAAAGATTTACCCACGGTAGCTAACTGCGAAGGATGATGGATCTCACATTCACCATTTAAATATCGGTTGGTATGGGTCTTTTTTCTATACACAGTGTGACCAATTGTGTTATTAGGATTTCGAATGACCAAAACATCTAAGAAAGCTAAAGAATTATTTGCCTCTAACTCCATTGTGAATTGTATTTTAGAGTTAATAGAGTTAAGGTGGTTTAAAAATGCAGTTACTTTGTCAGATGGTAAAATTGTGAAAGCGTCGTCTACGTACCGCTTGTAGAATCTTGGATTTACAGGAGCAGTAAGAAGGGCTTTCTCCTCGAAGTCCTCCATGAATATGTCAGCGACTATGGGAGATACAGCTGAGCCCATCGCCACACCATCTACTTGCTTGTAGAACTCTTCCTTCCACAATAGATAGCCAGATGTGAGGCAGTGTTTGAGTAATACTGCATATTCAGCAGGCATGTTATTATATTCTAGCTTCCTAGTTACAAATGATATGCAGTCTCAATAGGTAGGCATGTGAATAGTGACTGAACATCAAAACTGACCATAGTTTCATTGTCAGCGAGATGTAGGTCTTTTATCTCACTAACAAAATGGTATGAATCCTTTGTGTGTGCTCTGGTATGTCCTCTTAGTGGTGACAGTACTTTTGCCAAGTGTTGTGCCAGCTTATAAGTTGGTGAATCGATCTGGCTCACTATAGAACGTAGTGGAGCGTTTGGTTCGTGTATCTTTGGTAACCCATACAACCTCGGTGGTTTGGTACATGATGGTATTAGCGAATCCACGTCGAGATTTAATTTTTCGGAGTATTTCTTTATTAAATCGTTAGTTGCTTTAAGCGTGTTAGTTGTGGGGTCTGTTTTGACCTTTTTGTATGTACTTTCGTCCGATAAAAGCTGTAGTATTTTAAAATTATACTCTGACGTGTCCATTATTACCGTAGCATTTCCTTTATCCGCGCGGAGAATCGTTAGCTCTGGTCTGTTCCGTAAGTTAATCAACGCTGTAAGTTCGTCTTTAGGAAGGTTTGGTTTCGGCACTGAACTACGACGTAACAAGGACGAAATATCTTGACGTATAGCCTCCAAATCTTCCTTACCAATATTATTTTTAAACAGACAATCCTCAACGCTGCAGATAATTTCTTCGTACGGGATTTTTCGCGGTGTTAATGTGAAATTCATTCCCTTCGCTAACACCTTTATTGTTGGTTCGTCCAGTGTATGTTTTGACAGATTATAGACCGTGCGTTGTTTATTGTTTGCGTCTGTGGTCAACGGTTGTGTTTCGTTCTGACGTTGACTTAGATGGTTGGCATTTGATTTGATCGTTAATTTTTGGTATTTTTCTATTTGTTTATTTTTGCATTCATTGTATTTTGCTGTTTCTGGTTTGTTTAAAGTTTCGATGCAAATATTAAAATCAAATATCGTAATTCCCGGAATTAAAAATAAGTAAAAGTAGTGAATAAACGCGATAAAATCCGTAAATTTAGTTTTATTCAATGTGTAGTGTTCGCGTAAATTTAAGAAATCATTATGTGAACCAGTACGGACTGGTAATAGCAAATAAAATTCGCGATAGAAGATTTTAAAAGGGAAGTTTTCTTGAAGAGATGCAGAGACCATAATCTCATTCCTACATGTGTCAAAATATCAACAAAAAAGGACATTCGAGGAAGCGCAAAGATCTTAAATCAGGCAAGTAAAAAGTTGTTACGAACGGTGATTCAGCAGAAACGGTTCGATTTACATTTCATAAACAACACCATAGACAATTTGTTCAGAGAACTAAAGACAGTTTTAACGACATTTGATTTTAATAATTGCATCGAAACTTTAAACAAACGAGAAACAGCAAAATACAATGAATGCAAAAATAAATAAATAAAAAAATACCAAAAATTAACGATCAAATCAAATGCCAACCATCTAAGTCAACGTCAGAACGAAACACAACCGTCGACCACAGACGCAAACAATAAACAACGCACGGTCTATAATCTGTCAAAACATACACTGGACGAACCAACAATAAAGGTGTTAGCGAAGGGAATGAATTTCACATTAACACCGCGAAAAATCCCGTACGAAGAAATTATCTGCAGCGTTGAGGATTGTCTGTTTAAAAATAATATTGGTAAGGAAGATTTGGAGGCTATACGTCAAGATATTTCGTCCTTGTTACGTCGTAGTTCAGTGCCGAAACAAACCTTCCTAAAGACGAACTTACAGCGTTGATTATCTTACGGAACAGACCAGAGCTAACGATTCTCCGCGCGGATAAAGGAAATGCTACGGTAATAATGGACACGTCAGAGTATAATTTTAAAATACTACAGCTTTTATCGGACGAAAGTACATACAAAAAGGTCAAAACAGACCCCACAACTAACACGCTTAAAGCAACTAACGATTTAATAAAGAAATACTCCGAAAAATTAAATCTCGACGTGAATTCGCTAATACCATCATGTACCAAACCACCGAGGTTGTATGGGTTACCAAAGAAACACAAACCAAACGCTCCCCTACATCCTATAGTGAGCCAGATCGATTCACCAACTTATAAGCTGGCACAACACTTGGCAAAAGTACTGTCACCACTGAGAGGACATACCAGAGCACACACAAAGGATTCATACCATTTTGTTAGTGAGATAAAAGACCTACATCTCGCTGACAATGAAACTATGGTCAGTTTTGATGTTCAGTCACTATTCACATGCCTACCTATTGAAGACTGCATATCAATTGTAACTAGGAAGCTAGAATATAATAACATGCCTGCTGAATATGCAGTATTACTCAAACACTGCCTCACATCTGGCTATCTATTGTGGAAGGAAGAGTTCTACAAGCAAGTAGATGGTGTGGCGATGGGCTCAGCTGTATCTCCCATAGTCGCTGACATATTCATGGAGGACTTCGAGGAGAAAGCCCTTCTTACTGCTCCTGTAAATCCAAGATTCTACAAGCGGTACGTAGACGACACTTTCACAATTTTACCATCTGACAAAGTAACTGCATTTTTAAACCACCTTAACTCTATAAACTCTAAAATACAATTCACAATGTAGTTAGAGGCAAATAATTCTTTAGCTTTCTTAGATGTTTTAGTCATTCGAAATCCTAATAACACAATTGGTCACACTGTGTATAGAAAAAAGACCCATACCAACCGATATTTAAATGGTGAATGTCAGCATCCACTTCATCCATTCCATCCATTCGATCAGTTAGCTACCGTGGGTAAATCTTTGTTTCAGAGAGCACGAGGGATCTGTGACAGAAAACATCTGGCCGCCGAACTTCGGCACGTCAAGCAAATATTGCAAGACAACAAGCTTTGGGTCCCGCGCCTACGTCACAGTGACCGAGTGAAGCCGGCCACAGTCGAGCGTGTACCTGCTGTACTACCATATGTCAGAGGAGTCACAGACAAGGTTGGCTACATCTTGAAGCGAGCTTTCATTAAAACATACTACAAGCCGCCAAAGAAGATTAGTCAATTTTTACCATCCGTCAAGTGTAATATCCCTCTACAAGATGCAGGAGGAGGCTGTACAAGTTAGATTGTGAATGTGGTCTCTCTTACATAGGTCAAACAAAAAGATCCATAAAAACCCGCGTGAAAGAACATATAGCTGACGTGAAGCACCGACGCTCCGGGAAGTCTGCAGTCTGCGAACATGTTCAAGATCTTCCCCACCATTACATTCGATTTGATAAACCTCAAATTCTTGCAAAAGAACACCGATTCCTACCAAGGATGATACGCGAGGCTATTGAAATTAAAAAACATCCAAATTTCAATAGAGAAGATGGATGGGTGCTGCCACCTGCTTGGGATCCTATAATTAACAAAATTAAACCCAAACCTAAGCATACCACTGCAAGACTTCATGATACTATAAGCTCGTTTTGCGTAAATCGGACCAAAAATTAATATTCAAAAACTGAAGGTAGCCGGACTAACTATGACATTGGGACGTCAAACATCTCAGTCCCCCCGTGACCATGGTTGCTGTAAAGCACCCGAAACGTCGGGAATTAAAAATAAGTAAAAGTAGTGAAATAAACGCGATAAAATCCGTAAATTTAGTTTTATTCAATGTGTAGTGTTCGCGTAAATTTAAGAAATCATTATGTGAAAGCATTCAATCATTTTTGGGAATATTTGTTCAGCGAAGTCTAACGTAAAAGATACTGACCCCATTCGAATTAAGCTCTTTAAAAACGTAGGACACCACTTGTAATAACATTCGTATTCATTTCACCGAAGTGACTCATTTTATCCAAAGATACTCTATTCCTTCTTTTCAAAGGATCACTTATTTGTATTTATTGCAATAAAGGAGTCCATCTAACCAACGCATAAAGTGGCTTCTTCATCATCGGCTCGTAAAAGACTGCTAGACGTGGCTTCTGCCCGTGCATGGAGGATTTTCCTTAATCATTACGCTTTGTTCGATTAGAAGTTGCAGTACCGACATCTCACTCCGTTAACATTGCTATCCAGTGCCTATCGCCAGGCAAAGACATGAGAAATTCACCAACATGCATTGAAGCAGCGCGCCGGCCATTTGCTTGCCTTAACAACCTTTTTAGGAATGAGAGGAGATCTGTGCCTAGAAGTGGGTCGTTTGCAATGATGACTTTCAGCTATTTATATATAAAATTCATGCCACAAATGACAATGTCAACTTCTAAAATACATGTCACAAATGACAATGGCAATATCTGAAATTTATCCCACAAATTACCATGTCAACGTCTGTTTATGTCGTAAATGGAAATGTCAATATCTGAAATTCATGTCACAGATGACAAAGACAATATCAGAAATTCATGCCACATATGACAATGACAATATCTGAAATTTATGACACAAGTGACAATTGATAGCTCCGTAGCGCAGTGGCTAAGCGTATGTTTAGCTGCAGGACCACTGGTTCGAATCCAGGACGGAACAAGTGTTTGTATTGCCTACCAATATTAATTCCGGATATGGTTTGGGGTTCTGTTTCAATTTATGTATTTAAAGCGCACTGGGGAAAATCTTATTACTGTTGGGACGACGTTTTCAAAAAATATTGCAAGATTGATATTTATGCCACAAATATTAAACAAAAGAGCTATGTCAAAAATAATTTACAAGAAAAACATTTATTATTATTTTATTAAATTTTGCCTTGAAATGGTGGTTTCATTTAAAACCTAACCACAATAATATTATTATCTTATTTTATCATAGCAGAGTGCGTTATATTGTATTAATTGCAGTGTTGAAACCATCAGGCGCTAAGTATTTATGGAGGCCGGAGATATTTTTCTTAAAATTTTATTATACATATTATGTAAAAATTGATTACAACTTAGATCAGCATGAACAATAGATTGACGTGTATACCCTGTTTAAAAAGCACCTTCCTTATGTTTTTTTTGCTCACACAATTACGTAGGGCTCAGTAGTCGGTGCACTGCCACCCCTATAAAGAGTTCTCATCGCAGATACTGTTTCTTCAGATGATGTATTGTGAGATTCTGTATGCACATGTGCACAGTGGAGCTTAAAACCGCTTATGTCCCTCCCTTATATATCGTTTTCTTGTGGGAATAGACGCCACGTTTGGCAGGCGGATTGATAACCGCCGTTCCGATTCCTGGATCCTGTTTCAGTTTCCTTCTGTCGCCTCTTTCGATACCTGCGGGATGATAAGAGGTGGTCGATACTCTTGTGTCACAAGTTCATGGCATAGGTATCTAATATTTTAGAAAAAATATTGTAGGTAATATTTGCTTGTTTGTCTTTTAAACTATGTTATTTATATGATTACAATAGAAATTTTGCGACACGTTGTGAACGAAAATCAAATGAGAAAAAACGAAGTTTCTTCGTTTTGTTTTATCTGCTTTGCGATCATATGGTATATCATTCATCTAATTACGAAGATACTTTGGTAAGTTATGAAGTGCGCGCTCGCGAATATGTCTAGCGAAACGTACGTAAACGTGACGCACGCTGGTTACATCTAGTTTGTAATAAATTTTCTAAAATTTGCTTCTACAACGATTTTGTGTCAAACTGTGGATAAGTCTGTTGGGATATAAGGTTTTATTTAATTTTGACAATTTTAAGCAATTACGGCCTTACTCATAAAAGTCAAAATAAGAAAAGCTTAATGTTGCTTTCTCTCTCTTTTCGTTAAATAACAATAAGAAGAAACAATTACAGAGATAATTATATTAATATTAATAGTAGATAAATTTAGATTGTGAATATATACTTTGAATTTCGTCTCTGTTAAATTTAATAAATTACTTATTAAATAAAATATGTTCGAAATTATAATAAAGATTTCATAAAAATAATGTCTTCTAGACCGGATGGCGGCCATTCTCAACGGAGACTAAAATCTGTGTTGGACAGGACTATCGGTGCTCGAATGTGTGCTCAAATACAGGTGCTCTCTCTATCTCATTTGCCTATTCTCATAGTCCGATAGAACAGCAATCAGACACGACTGGAGGGAGATACAGTGCAGGACCAACACCTTTAGGTGCTTCTCAAGGCACGGGACAAAACACCGCCAAATTTTTGACTTCGGACTTTTAATAAGAATTAATCAAAAGAAAAACCCGATAACTGATTTTGACCCGGGATTTGAATCCGGGAAAACATGATCAGCAGTTGCGCTGACGACCACTTAACCAAAAAGGCGGTCAACATATTTCAAAAATATAAGTTACGACGAAGTTTATATAGTGCCTTATTTTACCCCATCCCGAGGGTGTCGTAAGAGGCGACAGAAATAATTCAACGGGCGAGCAGCAGCGTATTCCTCATAACTCCTATATATACAAATGTCACTCTACGAACAAATACATAATACAAACTTTGGGACACGGCACTCACCATCCTGTGCACTGTGTGCTCGTTTGTCAATTTATTCCATAAAAAATTTAGAAAAAAAACTGTGGTTGCCGGTAAGCCTGACCGGCGTGGCAACTGTGGCAAATATCCCCTTTTTATGGCCTATGTTCGGCAGTGGACTTTGATGGGTTGTGGTGGTGGTAATGTTTATTGCAATTTTGTAAGGAACTTTTTAAAGAGCAGTTATTTGATATTACACATAAGTCCCCAAATGAACTACATGAAGGTTTCATATAATAATTTCATTAGCAGTAAAAGTAAATTGTATGCGTAACATAAGGACGGCTCATTTAAGACATGATCATTATTACAGAACATTATTATGATGTCATATAATAAAGTAATATGCTTATAAACACTACTAGCCAACTAAATTCATCTTGAAATTTTCGTATAAAATCGTTGGTCTGTTAGTGATCGAGTAACTTCTGAACGGCGTGACCGATTGAAGTCAAATCAATATCCCATATTGTCTCGTGGGTATGGTAAGAGGTGACAGAGGAAGCAAACAAGGAGATGGCAACAGCATCTTCTTAATAACAAGTTACACATTTAATTTACGCGATAGAGCCATTAAGTTTTACGTGGTAGAGCCAGTGTTGCAGTTATATTAGTAGTATGGTTGTAGCACGAACGTGTCGGCTCGACCGGGGAAGGACCACGCTCTCACGTAATACCAGCGTTAAATAGTAGCCAAATGCTGCTGTGCGTGTACCTGCTGTACTGCCATATGTTAGAGGAGTCACTGACAAGATTGGCTACATCTTGAAGCGCGCTTCCATCAAAACATACTTCAAGCCGCTGAAGAAGATTGGTCAGTTTTTACCATCGGTCAAGTGTAATGTCCCTCTGCAAGATGCAGGAGTGTACAAGCTTGATTGTGAATGTGGTCTCTCCTACATAGGACAAACTAAAAGATCAATAAAAACCCGCGTTAAAAAACATATAGCTGATGTGAAAAATCGACGCTCCGGGAAGTCTGCAGTCTGTGAACACGTACAGGATCGCCCGTCACTACATCAGATTTGATAGACAACAAATCCTCGCTAAAGAACACCGATTCCTTCCAAGAATGATTCGCGAGGCTATTGAAATCAAAAAACATCCTAATTTGAATTGAGAAGATGGCTGGGTGGTACCATCTGCTTGGGATCCTATAATAAATAAAATTAAATCCCAACCCAAGCATACAACTGCAAGACTTCAAGATACCATAAGTTCATACTGCATAGATCGGAACAAAAGTTAAATTTTAATTTATGGTAACCGCGGTTAACTATGACATATGGACGTTGAACATCTCAGTCCTGCTCGTGACCATGAGTGCTGTAAAGCGTTCGAAACGTCGGGTAATTAAAAAGTTAAATACACGCGATAAATTCCGTAAAAACTAGTATTATTTCAAAATGCTGCTGTGTTTTGTACGGTGAGTATAGAGAACCAGAGACCTTTTTTACTGGAAACGAGGTATTCCGTCTTAGTCCTCATGTGTGAAAACGCATCTGCATTTTGTTTCGTAATCGAGGATATATGTAGATATCTATGGACCGCAGCAACCACTTACCATCAGGTGGGCTGTGTGCTCGTGTGTCACCATATGCTATAGTGCCCGTGCAGACGGGGTCTGCCATCTATAGCAAATACTCCCTATGAGGGAACCATTGGTGAAGGCATATATTCAGCAATGGACTTTGGATGTGTAGCGGTAACGGTGACATCGATTTTGAGATTTTAACACATGATAATTTTTCTAATTTCCTTTTTTTCTTATCTTAAGCCGGTGCTTGGGTACAATCTCATCTGGTGGTTATCGTAACAAATACTTATTCCCTCTTGCTTTGAAGACACTCAGATTGTAATGTTAGGGAAAACATACACCGGTAAATTATTTCACTGCTTTGATGTAAGCATTACGAAGGACGAAACAAACCGTTAGGTTCCATTACGTGGATTACACCGCCCCACCGCCAACTTGCTGCCGCAACGCGCATTCAAAAGGGAGAGGCAGAATTGAAGGTATGTATTTTCTGCGCACACTCTCAAAAACGCACCCCATAGAATACTGTTGGGCTATTGAATCTGCGCCTGTGTTCAAGGCTGACATGAAGCCTCTTAACATGCCACTGCACTGAGTTCAACGATGCTAGATGATATGTTGCAACACCAGCCGATATATGACAACGGTACTCCATGCACGATCACACTTGCGCTTTATAATGTCCCCAAGATCGAATTACGGTCAAGACGGTCAGATTTAACGAGACTTAACGAGAAAATACGCGTACTCTCAATTTCAGCCCGAAGGGTATATATTGGGAGCGAGAACAATTACAGGCCGCGAGGAATTCCATCTTGGTCTTCAGAGGTGACAATACATCTCTAGCCTTCTTTATTTAAAGTCTGTTGTAGGTTTTTAGATGTTGCAGTACCCACTTACCATCAGATGGACTGTAAGTTCACATGTATACTCAATTTAAAAAAAAAATTGCAAGCCAGTGTTATTGTTTTGCAAAACAATGTCCTCACTTCTATTATAACGTAAGGACACTGATTGACGAGGTCATAATAAATAATTAACATATAGTGAATATGAAAGGAGCTTTCAGGCGTTATCAATAGCCTCTCTATTGTACGTTACTCATGTCATGCCGGCGTTTCATTCTCAGCAAAATCACCCCTTCACAGTAGAATTGATTAACGATATCTTTTATGCTATTCTTTATATTCTCTTAGTATATAATCTTACAGTCATATTATTCCGTTTCATTTTACTATGTGAGCATAGGTATTATAGTTTGAAAGCGTTAACTATTTTTTCCTCACAAAATGAAAAATGTATTTTTAGTTTACTTTGAAAAGAAACGGGTTCTCAATTAATTTGTATGTTTTTTTTCGGATTAAATATAGTCCAGATAACTCCTACATTGCTCTATTTGTTCGTCCTGACCCACGAGACGATATGGGTAGTGGACATAGAATACTTAAATACATACACAATAGAACGTGGAAGTAGGCGGTGCCCATGTAGCCACCAACATGTCAATTCCCACCTGTAAATGTCATCACACCTCTTTTGACGTCACAGTCGTTGCCCAATTTTTGTGTCAAGCGTTGCTGGTGCAATTTATTTCAAAAACATCCATTTGTGCGATAATCACGTGTCGGAAAAACAGCCGTATAGGAAGCCGTTGAAAATATTTATATTTTGTGAATATTATAATCAAAAATAAAGAAATATTGTTGTGCAAAAACAACAGCACTAGGGATGTTACAAAATTTTACTGATACCGGTAAATCGTTTATCAATATTGTCGTTTTTAAAATTGTTATTCGTATAATGACAAGCTAGTCGAATACGGTGGAAAATAGTTATTTAATGACCTACGAATAAATTGTTATAACATTTATTTACTAAATTTTAATTTTGTTACAATTTTAAATATATAATTTTTGTTAAATTTTAATTTTGTTGTTAGGTAAATTCATTGAAAATTTTCAATAAAGTTCTTAGATTTAATGTTATGGTCACGTATCATTACTACATACTGTATGTTCACTTCACGCTCAATTTCAGGGTTGCTCATGCCTGGTGTTGTCTTACTAATACTGTACTATTTACTACTATTGGTATTATTTTTTTAGATAAAATAAGATATATTTTTATTTACACAAACCATTTTTGCAGTTATACTGTAGATTCGAACAAAAACATGTGTAAAAACGTGTAGGAGCAACGGAAGGTTAAACTAATAAATTTTTATACTAAATTTTTATCCACACATTAAAAAAGATATTTGAACAACAGCGTAACTCCACGTGAAGAAATAATATACATAAAATTAGCACCGGTAAATGTGGTCCTGTGAAAATTATTAACTCATCATCTGAGGTTGTGATTCACATTCCATTTTTTATATCAGATTGGTCTAGTAAAGTTTGCATATAATAATCCATTTTATTTTGAATGCTTCGTGACGCGGTGGCTTAGCAATGAACTGTGCGAAGGGCCGCAGGTTCTAATTCAGCACGTAACAAGCATTTGTATGGCTCTCAAATAATCGTTCCGAGTGTGGATGTTTATCCTTGTAACATTTGTGTTGTAAACCACGATTCAGGAGAAAACCCTACTGTGGAGGCAGCTTTATTTTAAATAAAAGGAATGCAAATGTTATCTATTCTTCACGCCAGAATTACGCTGAAGGGTATAGAGAGCCAGTATCAAATCAGGCTGTAAGGCATTTCATCTTAGTCCACAGAAGTTTTCCATCTCATCGTTGTAGTAGCTAATAGCCGTATAATTCGTACCTACTATTTTACATTACTTTTTTGACCATCAAACTGCAAGCACATTCTCGAAAAAGGGTATTTGTTGCATAATTTTAACTGGTTTATTATAATTGTCTTTTAGGTCTAGTGGTGGTAAGCGCGACTGATCACCTTTAGATTACGAGTTCGAATCCCGGGTCTGGTCTTTTGACTTAATAATTCGACACGTGCTTCGCCTATAATCATTATATAAATTGTTAATATTTTATTTTGCCAACTTTAAGGAAATATATTTACGCAAAGTAACACCTAATTCTATTAATCGAATTTACTTATAATGTTGACTGAATTTTGAGATAGGTGCGGGGTGGTTTGCTTGCGGACTGATAAGGCATTCAAGCAGATTTAACTTTATTAACAGAAAGCAGCAGAGCTTAAACGTTTCTAATCTGTGACATCACTAATAGTAACACCATTACTGTGACAGGGATATTGTCAGTGTTAACAGGTACATAAATTTAACTTCTACTACCCCAATGTAACCAATTTCACTGTAATACAGAAGTCGTTAATTAATTTTCATAATGCGTACCATAATATTACAATAACATAACATTGCGTTATCGTGAAATAAATAGAAATTTTCGCTAGTCGCTGAGATTGAATGGTTACTCAAACTAAGCAATTAGCAGTATAACAATAGAAACAAAATAAATTGTCAAATAAACGTTATAGTCAAGAGATCTGAAATATGTTTCGAATACAATGCTTTTGTTTGCTTTAATAAAAAAAAGCAATAAGATTCATTCATCATTTATTTGTTAATGTAACCAATCAACAAACCAAATTATTGAAAAAAATTACTACAATACAAGAAAATTATTCTGTATCATGGAGATGTTTTACATACATGGTCATTGATTTATATATTACACAGTGTTGTATAACTCAATGGTGGCCTCGATCGGGGAATGGCATAACAGAAGCGTAAAATAGCAGCTATAGTATGCCTGCTGGCTCAGGCTGCCGTTAAATTCTCCCAAAAACTTTGTAATATGACGTATTAACATACTGTTTTTTTTAAATAATACTAGTTTTTACGGAATTTATCGAGTATATTTAACTTTTTAAATACCCGACTTTTCGAACGCTTTACAGCACTCATGGTCACGGGCGGGACTGAGATGTTCAACGTCCATATGTCATAGTTAACTGCGGTTACCATAGATTAAAATTTAACTTTTGTTTCGATCTATGCAGTATGAACTTATGGTACCTTCAAGATACCATAAGTTCATACTGCATAAATCGGTAGAAGCGTTCGAAACGTCGGGTATTTAAAAAGTTAAATATACGCGATAAATTCCATAAAAACTAGTATTATTTCAATGTGTAGTGTTCGCGTAAATATAAGAAATCATACTGTTTTTTTTGTAGAAGAGGGGGCAATCGAGCATACGGCTCACCTGATGTTAAGTGACAACCGCCGCCCATGAACAACTGCAACACCATAGGAAATGCATGTGCGTGTGTTTCAGAAAGAAGTAAGCTCTTTTCTAGAAGGTCCCTAAGTCGTACCGGTCCGGAAAAATCGCCGGTGGTAATCTATTTCACAGAGAGGTCGTATGCGTGAAGAAATTAAAAAAAATATTTTAAGGATTAATTTCTTATTATTTGATATTGGCAAAAGTACAACAGTACGAATCCATTACCAAAGAAATAACAACTATTTGTTTGAGGGTTATTTTTTGATCGAAATTTTGACTAGTGAGTTACGCAACAGTCCTGCTTTAGAGTAATCAAGTATTTTTTCTTGTAGGAACGGGAATGAATTTCGCGTTTTTATCCCTATTTGCTAAAAATTCTGTAAAATTTTATTAAATTTATATAAATTACTATATTTTTTCCACTCCTTCCTTATTGAAATACATATTCGAATAGAATAGAATTGTAAGTGGGCGGGAGGTATTCTTCAAACTTCTGCTTCGTCCATTGTAACGCGTCCAGCAAAGGAGCGGAATAATTTGCCAGCATCTGTCTTTCCATACAGATATAATGTGGGTGTCTTCAATGAAAGAGTGAACAGGCTTTTGTTGAGCTAAGTCAGAGCACTTTACCATCGTCAGCTGCATCACTAGTTACCATCCGGTGGGACAGTAGTTAAGCACTGGCCTATAATAGTTGAAAATTTTGAAATTTTAAAATATATTATGAATTAATAATTTGTTAAGAACCTTTATCAATATTTAAATCACTTTTTTTAATTAAGTGCGAGCAGCTATGCAGGTCTAGGGAAAGAGACCAGTATCACTGTGACCTAGAAGATTTATTGTGATCGCTGCTATAGCTATAGTTCACAGCTAAGCCCCATGTCTTCAATTAATAGAAGGGGTTGCTTCATCATCATCATCATCATCATCATTACAGCCCTTCACAAGTCCACTGCTGAACATAGGCCTCCCCCAAGTAATGCCACAAAGCACGGTCCTGAGCCACCTGCATCCATCGACTTCCTGCATGTCTGTCTGTCGTCACTCATAGTAGGTCGCTCTACACTACGCCTACGGTACGAGGCTGCCCCTCGAGAACTTTTCTTCCCCATCGATTATCGGTTCTTCGAGCTATATGGTCGACTCATTGCTACTTCAGCTTACTAATCCGTTGGGCTATGTCGGTCACTCTGGTTTTACTGCGGATACCCTCATTTCTGAGTCTATCACGCAGAGAAACTCCGAGCATAGCCCTCTCCATAGCTCGCTGAGCGACCTTGAGCGTCCTCATATGACCAGCAGTGAAGGACCACATCTCAGATCCGTAAGTCATCACTGGCAACACGCACTGGTTATACACTTTAGTTTTCAGAGATTGAGGTATACCTAACGAGAAGATGTGTCGTAATTTCCCGAACGCTGCCCAGCCGAGTAGAATCCGTCGATTGACCTCTCGGTCGAAGTTGGACTTACCTAGTCGGACTATTGCCCAGTAAACGTACCGACGATTACTACCAACAACTACCGACATAGGTGTGACATGGACATTAAACATGATCTTTGTTTTGTCCATGTTCATCTTAAGACCTATCCGTTGGGAGACACCATTGTGGTCATTGAGCATAGGGCTAAGGTCCTCCAGCGATTCTGCCATAAGGACTATATCGTCGGCAAATCGAAGGTGAGTGATGTACTCGCCATTGATGTTAATACCGTATCCTTTCCAGTCCAGTAGGTTGAAAACGTCTTCCAACGCAGCGGTGAAGAGTTTCGGGGATATAACATCACCCTGTCTCACACCTCTCTGCAGTTGGATAGGTTTCGAGCTCTGGTTCTGTACTCGGATAGCCATCGTAGCCACTACTGTACAAACACTTCAGCACTTCGATATACCGACAGTCAACTTGGCACCGCTGAAGGGACTGTAGCACCGCCCAAATTTCGACGGAATCAAAGGCTTTCTCATAGTCTACATATGCCAGGGAAAGTGGCAGATTGTACTCTTCGGTCTTCTGTACAATCTACCGAAGGGTATGTATGTGGTCTATGGTACTGAAGCCTTTTCGGAAACCGGCTTGTTCGGAAGGCTGGAAGTCGTTGAGTCTGCGTGCGAGACGATTCGTAATGACTCTCGAAAACAGCACGTAGACGCGGCTCAGAAGGGAAATCGGTCTGTAGTTCCTCAAGAGAGAATTGTCGCCTTTCTTAAAGAACAAGACCACCGCGCTTCTGCTCCACGCCTCCGAAGTAGTGCCACCATGGAGGACGGAATTGAAGAGCTTCTGAAGGACTTCAAAAACCGGTGTTCCACCCGCTTTTAGAAGCTCCGCTGTAATTCCATCCTCGCCCGGGGCTTTGCCGTTTTTAAGGTGGTGGAGAGCCATTCTAATATCGCTCAGATTGACGTCCGGGATATCATCGGAATAGTGTCGGATAAGACTTGCTCTTGGATCGTTACTCACACTTGCGTGTGGCTCCAACGATGATGTGTACAGCTGCCCATAGAACCTCTCAATCTCACTCAGAATCTCAGGTGTCCCGGAAACGATGTTGCCATACTCAGTCTTAAGCTTTGACAGTTGGCTATTTCTGGCAGACAGATCTCTGGCAAAGACTTTGGAGCCCTGGTTCCGCTCGATCGCTTCTTTAATACGAGCAATATTAAAGTTGCGTAAGTCTCGCCGCATGCATTTGGAGATCTGTCTGTTCAGTTGCCTGTATGCTGTCAAATCTGTTGACGATTGCAGCCTCATCTCCCGTCTAACAGCCATGAGATTGAGAGTGTGATCGGAGAGTTTTTGTGTTCTTCTGCGGTGGGTCTAGTAGAACTTAGCTCCGACCGCATGGACAGTTTCCACGAGCTTGTCATTCATATCATCCACTGCATTGCAATCTTCTAGGCACTGAAAGCGGTTACGTAACTCGAGCTGAAAGGTTTCGGGATTGTGGATTAGAGCACGAGGGGTACGGAGCGTTGACTTCATTAGACGAGAACTCTCCAACTTAACGTTTAGGTTCAGTGTACCTCTAACCATTCGGTGATCGCTGCCAGTTTTCACCCTTGCGATCACTGAGACATCACTGAACAGTTGGCGTCTGGTTGTCATAATGAAGTCAATCTCATTTTTCGTCGAACCGTCGGGGCTCGACCAAGTCCACTACCTGTGGGGCCGCTTCTGAAAGAAAGAGTTCATCATAAAGAGTCCCTCTTTCTTCATAAAGTCGGCCAGCTGCTGGCCCCTTCGGTTCCGTTGACCTACTCCAAATTTCCCTACCTGCAGCTCACCGCTTTCTCTTGTGCCTAGTTTTGCATTGAAGTCTCCCATCAACACCGTGTAGTGGGTTTTGAAGGAATGCATGGCTCTGGAAATATCCTCATACATTTACTCCACCTTCTCATCGGGATGTGCCGAGGTTAGTGCGTAAACCTGTATGACCTTCAGCGAATACCGTTTGGTGATTCTGAGTATCAGGTACGCGACCCTCGTCGACACACTCCCAATCTTTACAACGTTGTTGACGAGAGACTTGTGGACGATAAATCCGACACCTCTTTGGGACAGATGGTCGCCCTCCCGGTGATAGAACAAGTTGCCGGACTCGAGGATTGCCGTGTCCTCCCCCTCTGTTTGGACCTCGGATAATCCAATAATATGCCAGCACAACTTGTCTACCTCTTCTTCCAGCTCCAGTATCTTCTCGTCAGTCCTCAGGGTGCGTACGTTATATGTAGCCTGGTCGAGTCGTCGTAGTTGGCAACCGAACCTTATCTTAGCACCCTCTGCCCCGCCGTTACCATGGTCGCCATGGTAGCCAGGAATAGCGGGGCCACCAGGGACTGGGGGCCGTTTGTTTGTATCGTTTTTCATGGGGGGATATTTGCGATAGTTGCCACGCTTGGCGAGCGGGTTGGCAACCGCAGTTTTTTATTATATCACAGTTGTTATCAGGAAGATGCTGCTGCCCATCTCCTGCTTGTCTCTCTCTGTCGCCTCTTACGACACCCACGGGAAGATATAGGGTAGTGGATATTCTCAACCGCCACTACACGGTCACAAGGAGTTGCTTAGCCCTGAGCAATTTCACTTCTTCTGGGCGGAGTACATAGTTTCCCAGATGAGTGTTACGTTTGCGCATTAAGGGTCTGCAATCAGGTAGGATGGTAGAGGCGTTTCTTCCGTAATGGAACAGAACCAGCACATTCTTGAGTTGCTTAGTCCCAGGATGGACATGTGCTTTTTAAGACAACAGTGTCCAGTTAGGGATTTTGCCAGAATGCGCAATTTATTTTTACTTAATCCCATGGCTTCCGAAGCGAATTTACTATCAAAAGCCCGGATTAAGGTTTTAGAATGTTTTAAGCCTGGTGTGTCAGACCGGATCTTAAGTGATTTATTGTGATAAAGAGTTTCAATTGTCAATCGGGCTAGGATTCTTGAAATTCCACAAAATGTCTCAGATTCAAATTGTGTGCATTTTGAGCCCTCCCGTGCAAGTTTGTCTGCAAATTCGTTGCCTACAATACCCTCGTGATCCGGAACCCGTCTTAAAACGACCCTGTTGTTACATCCCAGGGCGTTTAAACGGTTCATGCAGTCTCCAACTAGCTTCGAGTTCACTAAGTTTGACATCAGCGCTAGCAGTGCTGCTTGACTATTAGAGTTTATGTAAATTATATGGTTGATGTAGTGTTTTTGCAGATTGATTTCCGCACACCGAAGTATGGCGAAAATTTCTACCTGGAAGATAGAGGTGTATCTACCCAAATTCGAATTTTGAATCCCAAGTTTGAATTTGGGGCGTTCCCCGTAAATTCCAAAGCCTACGTCGAGGCCCATTTTAGACTCATCGGTATACCATATGAGGCTACCGACCTCACAGATAACCTGGCCATTCAGCCAGTCTTCTCTGGAGGGTAATTCCACTATATATTTTAATTAAAAGTGTGTAGTGGACGCATGATATCTGAGATCATGCATAAGACCGGGTGATTCCTTAATTGAGTCGAGCATAGATCTTAATCTGTAGGAGAGCAAGCTCAGACCGCTCTGGGCGTTAATCCTATACAAACTAGCCCTCGCCTACCTGTCTGGCTAGAGATCAAGGGGCGTTAGGCATAGAGCCACTCCAGGAGATGATCGCATAGCTCCAGTTGCCATTAAGCAGGCAGCCCTTTGTAGACTATTTAGTCTGTCCGCAGTCGTCTTTTGGTTGGCCTTGTTACACTAGACAATAGAGGCGTAGGTGAGAATCGGTCTCACTATGCTGTTGTACAGCCGTAGGACCATACTGGGTCGCAAGCCTAGTACCTAAAGCAATTTTTGCCTTATGGCATACGTCGCTAAGGTGAGAGTATCACATTAGTTTTTGGTCGATTGTTACGCCCAAGTACTTAACTTCCGTGGAAATTAATTCACTTACCTGTATAACCATTTAGGATGGAGAAATTATTAGCTTAACTAATTTCTGTTTAGGTTTACTTTTATAAATTTTAATCTCAATATTCTTTACAACAACATACCGTATAATTAGAAAAAACTAAGTTAATAGTAAATTATTTTAAAATTTTTACAAGTCTTCACAAACACACGGTAATCTATTTTTATTTTCATTTAATACTTTATATAAATATAAAATTTCCCCTTACGGAAAACCACGAAGCATGGTTTTGAGGCACTTGTATCCAACGACTTTCTGCATGTCTTACCAGATCGCCCCTATATCTGGTGGAAAGCCATCCTACACTCCACGACGATACAAAGCTCCTACTCGAACTATTCTTCCCCAACGGTAGTAGGTTTGGCAGCCTATACTAATCTTTTGGGCTACGTCAGTTACTCTAGTTCTGATGTGGATATCGTTGATATGAATTCTCTCTATAATATGTACATAAATATACTTCTTAGTGTCTATTAAAAACTAGCTTTAAATTACTACATAATCATTTTACAAATAAGAGCAGGCTGTAAAATAATTTTTTTTATTTCATGATATAATATTGTGGTGTAGAAATATCGGATTAATAAACATTTTATTCAAATTTCGAATAAATTGTGAGTTACTTTATTAGTTAGGGCATTAGAGGCAAGAGGCCGTTAGGTACAAGAAGAATCCCCCATACTCGTATTGTCATGAATATAAACTACTAGCACAAGAAATTCGTGCTTGCTTGAAATGGCCATTTGGTATTTAATAATATTGAAATGAAAAAAGGGCTCCTATTTCACCGTAATACCAGACAGACCAAACCAACAAAATTCGGTCTATAGGGCAAAATAATCAACTTAGGACACTAAAAAAAACAAGAACGTAGTTTTCGAAGGGTTGTTGATTCTATCTATAATCTTATTTACATTAAAATACAATCTTTGTTCATTCTCTATATACTTAGAGGTCAATTACGGAGAGGTATTTCATGTATGAGGATGCAGAATATCTGTGACGTGCCGTGTAGTGGCGGTTAAGAATATCCACTAACCCTATCTTCCCATGGGTGCCAGAAGGCCAAAAGGCGACAGAGGGAAACAGGCAGGAGATGGGGAGCAGCATCTTCCTGATAGCAGCAACTGTATAACAAAAAAACTGCTGTTGCCAACCCGCTCGCCAAGCGTGGCAACTATGGCAATATACCCCCACGATGAAAGTCACGAAGAAACGGTCCTCAGTCTCCGGCGGCCCCAATATTCCTGACCATTGTAACGGCGGGGCAGGGGCTGCTAAGAATCTCCGGTAGAAGATCGGTTGCCACCTACGACGACTGGACCTGAAAACATATAACACACGCACCCTGGGAACTGACGAGAAGATCCTGGAGCTGGAAGAAGAGATAGGTAAGTCGCGCTGGAATATTATAGGATTATCTGAGGTCCGAAGCGAGGTGCAGGACATTATTAGTTATCGAATCCGGCAACTTGTTCTATCACCGAGAGGGCGACCATCTGTCCCATGAGGTGTTGGATTTATCGTCCACAAGTCTCTCTTTAAAAAGTTGTAACGTTGTAAAGACTGGCAGTTTATCGACGAGGGTTGCGTACCTGATACTCAGAATCTTCAAACGGTATTCGCCTGAAGGTCATACAGGTTTACGCATCAACGTCGGGAGATTCCAATGAGGAGGTGGAGGAAATTTATAAGGATATTTCTAGAGCCATGCATTCCACCAAAACTGCAATACGGTGTTAATGGGAGACTTCAACGCAAAACTAGGCACAAGAAAAAACGGTGAGCTGAAGGTAGGGAAATTTGGAATAGGGCTACGGAACCCAAGGGGCCAGCAGCTGGTCGACTTCATGGAGAAAGAGAGACTCTTTATGATGAACTTTTTCTTCCAGAAGCGGCCCCACAGAAAGTGGAACTGGTCGAGCCCCCGACGGTTCGACAAAAAATGAGAGTGATGTAGGCAAGGAGAAAACTGGCGATAGAGGCATACTGAACCTAAACGTTAAGTTAGAGAGGTCTCGTCTTATCAAGTCAACGCGCCGTTCCTCTCGTGCTCTAATCCGAAATCCCGAAACATTTCAGCTCGAGTTACAAAACCGCTTTCAATGCCTAGAAGATTGCAATGCAATGGACGATATGAATGATAAGCTCGTGAAAACTGTCCATGCGGTTGGAGCTAAGTTCTGCAAGTCCCGCCGTTGAAGAACACAAAAACTCTCCAATCACACTCTGAATCTCATGACTGTGAGAAGGGAGATTAGGCTGCAATCGTTAGCAGATTGGACAGCATACAGGCACCTGAACAGACAGATCTCCAAATTCATGCGGGGGTTACGCAACTTTAATACTGCGTGTATGTAAGAAGCATCAAGCGGAACCAGGGATCCAAAGTCTTTGCCAGAGATCTGTCTGCCAGAAAGTTAGTCTGAGTGAGATTAGAATGGCTCTCCAGCACCTTAAAAATAGCAGGGCCCCAGGCGAGGTTGGAATTACAGCGGAGTTTCTAAAATCGGGTGGAACACCAATACTTAAAGTCCTTCAGAAGCTCTTCAATTCCGTCCTCCATGGTGGCACTACTCCGGAGGCGTGAAGCAGAAGCGTGGTGGTCTTGTTCTTCAAGAAAGGTGACAACGCTCTCTTGAAGAACTACAGACCAATTTCCCTTCTGAGCCGCGTATACGTGCTGTATTCGAGAGTCATTACGAATCGTCTGGCACATAGACAAGATGACTTCCAGCTTTCCGAACAAGCCGGTTTCCGAAAAGGCTTCAGTACTATTGACCACGTACATATCCTGCGGCAGATTGTACAGAAGACCGAAGAGTACAATCTGCCACTTGCCTGGCGTATGTGAACTATGAGAAAGACTTTGATTCCGTCGAAATTTGGGCGGTGTTACAGTCCCTTCAGCGATGCCAAGTTGACTGTCGGTGTATCGAAGTGCTGAAGTGTTTGTACAATAGGGGCTATCCGAGTATAGAACCAGAGTACGAAACCTATCCAACTGCAGAGAGGTGTAAGACAGGGTGACGTTATATCCCCGAAACTCTTCACCGCCGGATTAGAAGACTTTTCAAGGTACTGTTGTGCTATTCTGTAACAACATTTATGTGTCTCGACAGCGGAATCCGCGGTGAGATATCAAATTCTTATTCTCTAAATCTCGACAGTGCCGGTAGCGCCACACTTGTGAGTGTGGCGACGAAACGAACCGTGTTGCGTGAGAATGTTGACATTAAGAGTATTGAATTCGATATTCTGTAAGGGCAATTGTTATCGCTATTATCGCTGTTATCGCTCCACTCGTCAACATTCGACACTTCGAACAACGAATCCACTTGTTATTTTTAAAGTGGTCTAGGAGCCTATCAAGATTGGTGTGCGAGTTCATTTTAACTCATTAGTTCACGGTCACTAAGATTGTTACAGTATAAGAATTATAATAATTTGAGTATGGCTCGTTGGTTTTTATTAGAAAGTTTATTAGAAGAAGCACATTCGATAGATATATATGATAGTCGTCGTCAAGCTTGTGAAGTTCGTAGATCAAGTAGTCAAATTATCGATTGTTTGAAGAATTGATAGAGAATGTGTTAGAAGACATAAAACATCTAATGAAAAATCCACGCCAGTGAGGTCGCGGATTGTCTATCAAAATAACTGTAAATATTTTTTTACGTGCGCTAATAGTTTTTATACGTGGTAGGGCCATGCTGCAGTTATATTAGTAGTATAGTTGTAGCACGAATGGGTCGGCTCGACCGGGGAAGGACCACGCTCTCACAGAATACCAGCGTAAAATAGTAGCTTAATGCTGACGTGTTTCTTATGGTGAGTGTAGAGAACCGGAGACCCTTTTTACTGGAAACGAGGAATTCCATCTTAGTCCTCATGGGTGACCACGCATCTGCATTTTGATTCGTAATTAATGATATATGTAGATGCCTATGAGCCACAACAACCACTTACCATCAGATGGACCGTTTGCTCGTTTGTTACCCTGTCCTATAGAAAAATAAAAATAAAACTATTCATTTACAACTTTCCAAAAGCTTTTTTTTTACAAAATATAATTATTTTTCGGTTATTATGTGCCCTTTCATTCTTGGCCAGCGGTAGCTATCAGAGAATTTGTGGAAAGAATGTGCACACTTATTTATCACAAACATCTGTCTCCCGATGTGTTCGCGAGGTAGTTGATGCCCTAAATCACCCTAGTGTCGTAAGGAAATACATACGGTTTCCACAGAATTCCATGGAGAGGCTCAAACTAAAGGAAAGGTCGGTATATGTATTATAATTATGTTGTAGTACCTATATTTTCAATGTTAAACCTACCTACCAATAAGTTTGAAATATTTGCCTAATAATAGGTACATAACATTATAGATTCTTCGAGAAATACAAAATTCCTGGGGTGTTAGGATGTGTTGTTGCTACCTACGTTACCATGGTTAGGTTATCAGAAAATTAAGATCGATATTACTGTCATAAAGGAAATCATGCAAGAATTGGTAAGATTTATAATAATATCTAAGAACATTTCTTTTGTATATATGAAAACAAATCGTAGGTAACTTAAAATAAAATGTTATTTTGTTTTGTAGATTACTGATGCGGACTTAAATATATTGCATGTTGATGCTATCTATGGGGGGAGCTACACATGGTAGCTTCATTTTTAATTATAGCATCATACAGTACCACCTTGAGGACTTAGTGGATGCTGGTGAAACTGTACATTTGCTAGGTGAGTTACCCCGTGTCTTAATCGGTATATTATTTATTCCTTAGTTAATAATACCTGTGGCCTACCTTCACTCGGTAAATTATATATTTAAAAAATAATGTGTAGATAAAATAAAAAGTACCATAGGCATATTATAAGTACAAGTATAAGTTACAAGTACCTATAAAAATATAGCTTGTTTAAAAACAGACTATTTTTCCAGAATATATTACAGGTGTTTACACCACTACTTTTTGAAATTAAACACTGCACATAAAATTTTCGTCATATTTTATTTGTTGAAAACGTCACATTGTTTTTCTCTACATTTTTCATAAAAAATTAAATTTACAATACTACTAAATTAAAACTCTTTCGACTTGTGGCGCCAACTGTTGTTCATTATAAAAACTAAATTTAATCGTTTAAGCATTCCGGCGCTCAAGGACTAACAGGCTTTAAAAATACAAGGAAATTAAGAAGTTCAGATAACATTAAAAAAGAATATACAATTTTATCATACTGTTACGAGCTTGAGGTTCGTAACAATAAAAACTGCCGATCGAATTACCAAAATTTACACTTTTATTACCGAATACAAATTAAAACTTAAAAGACACCAATAATTAATCACACTGATTCGCTTTATTTCGCTCCGAAGCTTCGCTAGTCTCGCCAAATTCAATACTGCCCCGATCGCGGCATGCAGCGTCTTTAAATACACCTTTTATACCGAAACATCCAGAATATTCCGGTAGAT
The DNA here is from genome assembly GCA_907164705.1 of Parnassius apollo. Classification (NCBI taxonomy): domain Eukaryota; kingdom Metazoa; phylum Arthropoda; class Insecta; order Lepidoptera; family Papilionidae; genus Parnassius; species Parnassius apollo. The sequence continues at coordinate 855,015 of CAJQZP010001479.1, read as the reverse complement.
ACGGGAGCTGACCGACCAGACGCAGAAAGTTCGAGTGTGGGGCTTCTAGAAAGCCTAATCCTTCTGTTCGATACTAGATGGCGCTGTTGGTCGAAATTTTAAGATTGACATTTTCTAGGAAACCCTCCTCGCTCTGGTCCCCGACACTAGATGGCGCTAGTGCCAGGTAACTGACGTCAACTTAGGCGCGCAAAAATGCTAAGACTAATTTAAATCTGTGGGAAGAGGACAGATTTTTTTTGTGATAGGTCTTTTGAAAATATTATTCTTAAATTGCAATGTAACAATTCTAGTTAAACCATCTTTCCCTGGACGCTTATCTAAAATACGACCTAATTGCCATTTTTTGGAGGAAGCCTTTCATCCTTAACTAAAAAGACAGTACCAATATCTGATTCCTCATTTTGATTTGACTATTTGTAACGATGCTGTAGAGTTATAAGGTATTCAGAACTCCAACGAGTCCACAAATTTTGTAACATCCGTTGAAGTAGTTGCCATCGACTTAGATAAGATAATGTAACGTTTTCAAGGTTTTCCTCAGGGATAGTGATAGGTGCTTCGCCAATCTAAAAATGTCCGGGTGTAATAGGAGAAGCGTCATCAACTGAAGTACTTACAGGAGTCAATGGTCGTGAATCACAAGATTCTACTTGAGCCAAAAAAGTGGCATACTCTTCAAAAGTTAAAAGTGTCTGTCCAATAACACGTTTTAAGTGACCTTTAACGGACTTTACACGAGCTTCCCATAATCCTCCGCGTGTGGAGAACCTGGTAGGATAAAGTGCCAGTTCATGTTGTCATTAGTTAAAAGCTGAGCGATTTCTCCTACTACAGTAGACTTTCTATTTTTAAACATAGAATCAAGTTCTTTAGAGGCACAAATAAAGTTTGTTGCACAGTCGCTCCACAAATCAGTGCAATGAAAAAAAATTAGTTGTTTTGATATTAGCGTTCTGATTAGTGTAATATGGGTAAAATGCGTGTAATTAGCATTTTGCAGTTTGTAAAAGCTATTTTTTCACAAAGATGACTAATTATATACATATACTTAATTGTAAATTATATATTTATTACTAAAAAAGATACAACTAAGAACTTTATGTTTAATTTCTAAAAGTAGCTGATCATGTTATGACATAGTTCTACATGACCGTGAACCAAAACGTTATTTTGTCATTGACTTCCGTGTCCTGTTAATTCCCAGCGGCCGTCGGACGGGTATTACATCCTTAATCTTTACGGCATTAACGTTTGTCACGATACTGTTTTTTGTATTTATATGCGATTTTAAGAAAATGGAATCTGCTAGATCAGCATACAATGAAAATAGAAGTGTATGTTGCAATTGAGGAGTCAGGTTTTAACGCAGTGTGCGAAGACAGTTACTGGCCGGGACAGCTGCAGATGTGCGCCAACTTTTTTCACGAGGTGGATTTCTCACGAGGTGAGTATATTTATATCTAGATTTAAACTTTTATGAGAAATATATATTATTTTTGTTACTCTCGATTCAATTGCAATAATATTGCTATACTGCGGAAACAAAAATTACATATTTTCCTTTTTAATGTATTACTTAATTTTTATTGAATAATATGGGATATGGTACGATTTTCTAGAAATAATAATAATAATATCTCTATACATGTTTAAGTACTTAATTATTTTAAGTTTTTGAAAGTAATGATAAATATCCCTTCATATTATTAATAAATTCATACCTTCTACAGCTATAATTTTAATCTTTTGTGTAGAAAAATAATCAACGTTTATTAAACTTTTTCAAAATAAATAATTCACTCAAATTTAAGGCACAAATTTATCAAAATTCTTAAAAAAAGTAAATTGAGATCAAATAATCACGATTTAACAATATGAATGTAGCTTAACTATTCTCAATAGGAACTTATCATTTGTAAAAAAGTTAGCAAGTAATTTTAAACTTAAAATCTAAGAAATGGCACAGATCTATCTTTAGGTATCACGATAAGCAATATTAACCTACTAAGTACAATACAAAGTATCACAATCATGTCTTAATCTAAAAATCTAGGAAAATAACAAACAAACAAAATTTTTCAACACTTCAAATTTTAACAGGTGTTCCATAGAGGTAGATAATAAATTGCACTCTGAGATGGATAACTCGTCTTAAATGATTATAATGTTAACTAAAAAAATACTTATACTCAAATCAGAATTGAACCTTTTTAAATTATTATAATATGCCCACCTGTATGTAGACTAACGTTAACAAAGCAATAAAAAAATAACAAAGTCTTTCGATCTATAAGTTATAATATGAACCGGAACCTATTCACCATCTGAATCATCGTCATTATCCGCTGGACTGTCTTTGACATCATTTTTGCAGCTCAGACTTCTGTAAAACTCATGAGCGCTCTCATGAATAAAACATAACAAATTTAATAGATCTTTCTTCTTATCGGTTGAAATAGGAAGTTTAGAGTGGTAAGCTTTCGGTACCATATTAATCGTAAATATATTATCATAAGTTTTCCCCCGTTTAGAACAGTCCATGGTCAAGTACTCAACATCTTTGAACTCTTTTTTTGTAAGAAAAACAGGATATGTTTTCTTTGTTATAAAGTACAGATCTAACGTTCAACCACAAAAACTTTTCATTGGCTGTATTCGTTTTCCTAAAAGTAAAAGATTGCTTTACGAAAATGTTAAAATCATAAAACATTTCATGAGTCATTTCGATAACAGTAAACTTGGCTGTTTTGTTTGAAGCTGTACGCACTAGTTGGTACCAATCTCTTGGCAAGTGTATATCCATATTCGTGATCTTCTTTTTACGCTCAATCAATGCATGGTCGGTGTCAGCCTCCATGTGTGTATGGTCAGGTACGAGAAATTTATGTTCAATAAATTGTAATTGTGGGGATAGTCTAGTAACTAGCATTAACATTGTTGTTACAATCGAATTCTTGTTTTGGCCAGAACAAGAGTCCGAGAACATGATCAGCTTCTTAGCGTTTGGGTGTAAGTTTGGTAGTTGATTTATGATAAAATCATATAAACACGAAGCAATGTCATTAGCCCCTCTATTACCCTCACACTCCGGCCACATGTAACAGAAAGCCTTGTTTGTTTTCAAATCGTGTATGGTCAAATTAAATGTAAAAATCGTGTATGGGTAAACATTGTTGCAAATCAAATGTTATGACAGCTACAACTTCGCTCGATTGAGCCAGTTGTTTATCTGCCTTTTTCTCTTCGTAAGCAGCCTTAAACGCCTCTTGATGCTCCTTGAACGTCTCTATCAGATTTGCAGCCTGATCCACAGATGCATACTTGAGTTTCATATTGATGCGGTCACATTTTGAACAAGTGTCTACAGATGGCTTTTTAAAGGATAAGTTCATGGTTTCAAAGACCTTTTTAAAGATGGTTTTGCTTACTGGAGCATCAGTCTTCAGTTTGTATAAGTTATAAAGAACTTGAAGGTTGAGCTCGGAATTCAAAAACTTTTTAGTGGTTTTGTTGCGGCCGTAGTGGCTTTCTGTGCAAGGGAAACAAGCAATATGTTCTTTTATTTCCTCTAGTTTGAAATCAGGAATTGACTTACCAACTCGACGTTTACGCTGAGGAAGATGACCGCCATTGTCTCGTAGTTTCTCGCATACCGTTTGTAGACTTTCATCAAGAGTTTTTTTGAAGACTTTCATCAAAAGTCTTCAAAAAACATCCTTTGCAAATTGGATGTTTTGTATGATCAAAACCATGTACAAAGTAACGAAAGCTGACGTTGCGTTTTTTCTTTGGAGAAAGCTTCGAAGTTTTTTTTTGGCAGACTTCAATACATTTCGCAATGTATTTAGTTCTATTTTCGTAACTACCTAAACTCCAGTACTGTTTAAAAAGTTTCTCCCTCAAGTCCTGTGGTAGTCTCTGCTTGCATTTTTGACGGCAGTTTTCAAGTTCATGAAGTTGCCGACGTTTCTTTGTTTTCCCTGATGTCGTTATATATTCTAAGCCAGTATTACGAAACAATTTTCTCCTTGCTCTATCCTGTCTTCTCTCCTTGACACTTTTTCTTGTTTTTTATTTTTCCCGGCACTATTCATACCGTTGCGTTCCCAGAAAGAGCAACCAGGAACAGGGTTCTCTGATGTGCTCATGGGCGACGGGGGTGTTTCTGGAACTGTAATATTGGAGGTATGTCTCACCGACGACGTAGTCGTTCTTTTCTTTTTAGCTGAAGTTCTTTCATTATCACTGGATGACGACGATTCATCAGTAGCGCAAATATAATCATCACTGCTAGATGATCCAAAATCACCATCGTCTGATGAATCGGAAATTCTCAAGTCATCTAGTAGGTATTTTGAAGAATTCTCTTGTGTCGTGTTCCTCTTATTATTGTCACAAACCGTTTCCGCAGCAATTGGAAGGTCCCGCGACTCTTCAACTGGTTTTCTTACTTCTTGCGTCCCTATTAATATGTTGCCTTCTTCCTGGATATCACTAGTTTTTTCTTTGTCAATAACCGTTTCTGCAACTATTGGATCCTGATGACGCGACCCTTCAACTGTTTTTCTTGTTTCTTGCTCCTCGCTTGATTCGTAGCCATATCCCTGAGTATTACAATATTTTTCTTCAATTTCGGCTTCAGAGGCCAACTCCATTATTTTATCAATTCGAGATTTTAACTGAAACGAACATTATTCTATTTAGCATTAAATACATTAAAGTTTTGAAAACCACAGCACGAAAACAACACTTGTCTCTAAAAAGACTTTAAATAATAAATCAAAGGTTAATTAAAAAAACAGGAAATGACTTTGAATACCTAGTTAAAACAAAATAATAGGGACAAAATTGCAAAAGAAAAGATCAAGCAACTTAATTACTATGACTATACGAAAACATTACGTTATTTTGTGTCAGGTGATTTAATTCAATATCAAAACAAAAAATCCAATATTATGGAATTTCGTGTAAAATGATACGTCTATCAACTTACGCGTCGATCCATGGCGCATTCGGACGTGACCTCACTCCATCAATGCCGCAGCGACACTGCGGGCGGAAAGCACGAGCAAAACTCAAAATACGGCTCCAAGTCCCGCGCATCCCCGATCACGCGGCGCTTCACCTCCGCGCACCCACACTACCTACACTCGTATCATTTAGCACATAATAGTTCTACATAAATATTTTTAGAATTGGTTTGACTTTTAAATACAATTACATTTATATCTGTTTACACATAAAAACAGATTTGTGTAGAAAGATTTATCTCACGATGTATCACTTTTCACAAAAAAAATTCATAAATTCACATTGGAATCGGTAGGTATATGTCCATTTGTACCCTAGGCATATCGAAAAGAATCGGTTCAAAAGGATATGACTCTAGGCACATCAATATTCACGATAATTGTACTGAAAAATAAAATATGAAATTGAATACAATCACATTTAAATCATGAAGTACGAAAAATAGTGCATTGAGTGATTACTTATGGAGGTTACATCTTGACAAATATCGATATTCACGAATTTTTTGCCAAATTCTGGACAGTTATATCAATTTGCACAAAATTATCTCCGAAACTATAGCAGATAGAAAAACGTGAGTTAGACCAAAAAAAATCGTAATTATTTTCTGATAATGCCCATGTTAAAATCACAAAAAAGGGTACAACTCAACTTAAATCACTCATCACAGGAGGCACAGATATATGTCAATATTTATACTAAGAATAAAATATTATGTAATTAGAAAAAAAAGTTATTTTGTGCAATGAGAAATATTTCAATCCACTCTAATATTACCGTTACAACCCATTAAACTCCACTGCCGAACATAGGCCTCCCTCATATATTACTAATATTACACAACTCTATAATACTCTAATATTATAAAGTTTATTTATCACTATATGATATACCTGAGATACTGTGAGTATTGTAAAATAATAATATATTAATCGAAATTTGTCTTTTGAATTTCCAATTTTTTTTTAATTGAAATTATATTGTATTTCAAATACTATAGGGTTCCACATCAAACATTCACTTTCATGCCAACTTCGCTTCCCTCCTCCCCCCTTAAAAGGACACATTTATCTGAACTTAATATTTATTTACTCTTTTATTTTTAATTTTAGTTCCTGATTTTTTTCAGTTACACCCACTTGATATAGTTTGTTGTAAATTGCAAGTTGAATATTGCAAGAAAGTGTTGCATCTGCTCATTCCATTAGAAGATTTGGGCACAGGAATATTTGTATTCCATGTGAATCTTCAATTTTAAGAGCACGCCATGCACGGGCTGTGCCTATTAACTCTGAAGAAAGAGATATTATTTTGCAGTGGATACCATCACACCAGGTAGTTACTTTATTTTAAAAGGCTGTAAATGGTCCCCTGCCTGAAATAGGCCTGCCCGGAGGATTTGCCATAATCGCTTTGGTACACAGATTGATGTTTGTAAAATCAGACACCTTGCACACAATTTGGCCTGATATTTATGCTCATTTAACATGGCTGTTCACTAACAGGTTATCTTTAACTTTAAAGTCTACCAAAAATCTACTGCTGAACATAGAACTCCCCCATAGATTGTCTTATGGGGGGATATTTGGCATTAATAACCAGTTTTTTTTTTATTTTTAACTATTAGTTAAACGCTACTTCTTCCTTACCTTACACCCATATTTGTATGCCTTTGTACTTATTATACAAGTAATAATGTTTTACCATAAATGACATTAGTATAAATAAAACTTTAATGAACTTGGGCTTTGTCAAATAATGTTATAATTCTAAAATAACTACTTCTTGTCTGATATGTGATGTATTTTTTATTTCTTTTATATAAGTAGAATGTGGTATTTTCCACAAAAATATTATGAAGGGAAGCAATTGCATGCTAATATTTATAACTTTAAAATACATTAAAACTATTTAGTTTTAGAAAGATTGAAATAAATATAACAATAATAAATATTATTAATATTTACGGTAGACACTGTAAAACTATAGTTCATTCTGTTAGTTGATAAAAAAATCTTTTTTTCAGGTGGATCGCTTAGAACGAGTTTGCAGTCCTTGCTGGCTGAGGGCTTCCAGAGCTGTATGGAGACAGAGACAACAAAATGAGAACGGATATGGAGTTACATTCCATGAATATAGAAGACATCGGTAACATCCCACAACCACCCCCTATACCTGCACCTGTAACCCCTGCCATTTCCAAAGCGGTATCAACAATTACTATGGCTAATTATAAGCGTGCTGCTTCTACTTCCCGTCACTGTATTTTTAAGTTATGTAATCATTCATCTAGATTTTTAATACCTAAACTACTTAAAGAGATATTGCTGAGTGATCACACTCATTTTATGTGCCACTGTGCGCTCGTATTTGTGAATACTATTTAAATGAACCCCACAATGATTGGAATAATTTGTACACGAGTAGTAACTGTTCAGATTTCACTGATCATTCACCCGATCGACCTAACCTATTTGTTCTGTAATCATAATAAAGTTTAAGTATGGCGCTACCACGTGGATTATAAAATGAAACTCTTTATACTAAAAGAAAACTAAATAAACTCAAATTCTAAATAATAGATATATACACATCTATTTCGTTATTTCGTTATTACAATTGGGTCCACTTGTAACAACGTTAGCTAATAAACTCATTTCGGCTGCTATTAAAATTGCTAGAATCGATTATCGATTAAATCGAAGATTAAAAGATCGATTTTCGATTAATCGCGATTTTTATACATGAAATTTCAAGAATTTGCGATTTTTTCTTTAATTGAACTTTAATATATTTTTTTTAAATATAACATTAGTAATCTTGTTAATTAACATTACTAATATTCCTTTTAACCACTCCTGGTAAAATGAAAAACTCGTGTTAGGAGTGGTTCGCACATACGCTACTCGATCCCTTTTTTTACAAAGTGATTCTATGTATTACTTGTATTTGACATTTTAGGCTAAAAATAACAATACTTTAACAAAAGTGCAAACTGCAACGTACATTTCTCGATAAATCTGTTTCAATCTAATAACTCACTATTTATCAAATTGAAATGAATGCTACACGAACATAATACTGGTTATTTCCTTACTATAAATCTCTATAAACTGCAACATATAATATTTATTTACAGTATCTACGTTTTAAAAAGTACTCTGTCTGTACAGCTATGTTATATATATATATATATATATATATATATATATATATATATATATATATATATATATATATATATATATATATAACATAGCTGTACAGACACCAGCCGTATATATATATGTGTGTGTGTGTATATATTATAGTATATATACCTAGTCAGGTCATACATTCTGTCACATGTTTAATATAAAATAACTGAAACAAGTTTATTCATTATGTAACCATTTATATACCAAAATGAACTTAACAAACATAGATTCTTATGACACTAAAGTTTATTCAAAATTACCTTCGTGATTTTGAATACAGGCCATCAATCTGCGCGGCCATTTGTCTATCGCAGCAGTCAATATAGGCGGCTTCCTTAATCAAGGATGTCTTGAGTGACTCCAAATTGGGATGAGGCTTTGAGCCATATCTTGTAATCTAACGGATTCAAATCTGGACTGGAGGAGGGCCAGTCTTCGTGCCGGATGAAGTCGATTTCACGCGCCGCCAGCCAGTCTTGTGTGCTCTTCGCTCTATGAGCTGGCGCCGAATCTTGTTGGAATACCCAGTGCCTGTTATTGAACATGGTATGAGAAACAGGTTCCACAAGGTTCGTCAGGACTGTATTTTGATGCACAACTGCATTCGTTTTTGCACCTTTCTCATAAAAATGTACCTCTGTTAAGCCCCAATAAGAAACTCCCAACTATACCATGAGCGAGGGTGGAAAATGACCTCGTTGGACACGCGGAATACGGTTGCTCGCTTCTTCACTACTGTGTGCGTACACCTTATCATTTTGTTTGTTGTAGCTCTCTTCTACGGTAAAAATTTTATCGTCCGAAAAAAAGAATTTGCCGATATTTTTTTCCCGCGTACCGCTTCAACAAAGCGCAGCATCTCTTCAGTCTCAGGTCTATTAGACGAGCATTCAAACGATGTCCTGTTTTTCTTCGATATGCCCGAAGCCCTAAGTATTCATTTAACACCCTTTAGCACCGTGGTTCTGCTTAACCCCATCTGAAGGGCCAACAGTTTCTGCTTACGTTTGGGATTTCTTTGAATTCGCGCCTTCACAGCTTTTATCACTGCTGGAGTCCTAACAGACCGAGGGCGACCACTTTTTGACCTATCATCTACACTAGAGTCTTCATTGTATCGTTTGATGGTATGATAAACGAATCTTTTGGTTATATTCAAATTTTCCAGTATGTCAAAAATTTGAATTGGCGCGTAACCGCAACGATGAAACGCAATAACTGCAACACGGTCTTCTTTAAGCGTCCACTCCATATTTAAAAATGAGTAAAATTTTAAAAAGTATACAGTTTTATTTTCATGAACAATTCGAAATTCGAATTCAATAAACTTTTTTGTGGCCAGCATTCTAAAAGAAAAGTTTTAACTGTGTGACAATACTTATGACCTGACTAGGTATAGTCTTTGTTCACAGCACATATTAAGTTAGACCAACATTCCACAGGTAAGATTAGAATTAGAATTTTAGAACCGAAAATGAAATGACATCTTTTCGATATTGTTGGATGCGTTAATAAATATTTATTTTATTCAAATATTGTGATCAATTTAACAACCAAGTACGATTCGTTGTTTTTGCGTCTCCCAAACAGCAAAAAATTAAAAAACTGCGGTATCTTACTCCATCCAGTTTAGGAATTTTATCGCTATTCTTGAATCAGATGAATCTGTCCGATTCGAAATGTTTTTGAATCGATCCAGTGAATCGATGCGGTGCTCCGAATTATTTTACTCCAAAGAATCGATTTTTCGATTAATCGACTTTAGATAGACATGCCTAAAACGCACTCCTAGTGATTATCATCAGTGTTGAAATAATACTAGTTTTTACGGAATTTATCGCGTATATTTAACTTTTAAATACCCGACGTTTCGAACGCTTTACAGCACTCATGGTCACGGGCGGGACTGAGATGTTCAACGTCAATATGTCATAGTTAACCGCGGTTACCATAGATTAAAATTTAACTTTTGTTCCGATCTATGCAGTATGAACTTATGGTATCTTTAAGTCTTGCAGTTGTATGCTTGGGTTGGGATTTAATTTTATTTATTATAGGATCCCAAGCAGATGGTAGCACCCAGCCATCTTCTCTATTGAAATTAGGATGTTTTTTGATTTCAATAGCCTCGCGAATCATCCTTGGAAGGAATCGGTGTTCTTTAGCGAGGATTTGCGGTCTATCAAATCTGATGTAGTGACGGGGGCGATCCTGTACGTGTTCACAGACTGCAGACTTCCCGGAGCGTCGATTCTTCACATCAGCTATATGTTCTTTAACGCGGGTTTTTATTGATCTTTTAGTTTGTCCTATGTAGGAGAGACCACATTCACAATCAAGCTTGTACACTCCTGCATCTTGCAGAGGGACATTACACTTGACTGATGATAAAAACTGACCAATCTTCTTCAGCGGCTTGAAGTATGCTTTGATGGAAGCGCGCTTCAAGATGTAGCCAATCTTGTCAGTGACTCCTCTAACATATGGCATTCGCAGCAGGTACACGCTCGACTGTGGCCGGCTTCACTCGTTCACTGTGACGTAGGCGCGGGACTCGAAGCTTGTTGTCATGCAAAACTTGCTTGACATGGTGGAGCTCTGCAGCCAGGTGTTTACTGTCACAGATCTCTCGTTCTCTCTGAAACAAAGATTTACCCACGGTAGCTAACTGTGAAGGATGGTGGTGAGAATCACCGTTTAAATATCTATCTGTATGGGTCTTTTTTCTATACACAGTATGGCTCAAGGTGTTATCAGGATTCCGAATTATTTTCTAGATGTGTTAGTAATTCGGGTATTTAAAAAGTTAAATATACGCGATAAATTCCGTAAAAACTAGTATTATTTCAATGTGTAGTGTTCGTGTAAATATAAGAAATCATAATATTGTTACGCGCTCAAGTCAACGATACGCTAGCGCCATCTAGTGTCAGGAACGAGAGCGAGGGGAGCATTGAGAAAATGACATCACAAATCACTCAACCGACAGCGCCTAGTCGAAACTCGAACGCTCGGTACCTTGCGCGTGTTTACTTGAACATTCTGGATATTTCTTTGCTAATTTAAATATATAGGCGCTGCAAGATGCAGAGCGGAGTTGAACTTGGCGACACAAGCGAAGCTTCGGAGCGGAATTAACTGAATTAGTGTGTTTAATTATTAGTGTTTTTAGTTTTAATTTGTGTAAAGTAAATTAAAGTGTTAATTTAGGTAATTTTATCGGCAATTTTTATTGTCACGAACCCTAAGCTCGTAACAATTGGTGTCAGAAGTGGGATAAAATAATGCCGATTTTACCTAAGGAGGAAACGTAGGGTGTCCGTACCCGAAGTCAACGCCAGCAGGAGACGGACCAACGAAGATTTGGTGGTGCAACGCCGCAGACGTAGGAGGGACAGTCGCCGGCTGCAGGCCCGTCAGTAGCTCCTACATCAGCAGCACCCGACTTAGGTGCTCTGTTGGTGATGCTGCAGGAGCAGGCTCGCCGACAGGAGGAACAGGTCCGTCAGTTAAAAGAGAAGCTGCAGAGCGGACAAGAGGAACAGGTCCGCCGACAGGAGGAACAGGCCCGCCGACAGGAGGAACAGGCCCGCCGACAGGAGGAACAGGCCCGCTGACAGGAGGAACAGGCCCGTCGGTTGGAAGATCAGCAGGCGGAACAGGCTCGTCGGTTGGAAGAGCAGATGCTCCTCATGAACGACCTTCACGCTACCTTTGGGAAAGAGATAAGGGAGGTGAAGGATAGGGTTGCTCAACATGACAACCGCCTGTCGGAAGCTGAAACCCGAATCGAAGAACATGAGACCCGAATCAACCATGTGAACAATCGGGTTGACAACGTGATGGCTGACGTGAAGAAAACGCTGAAGGACCTCAAACTTGGGGATGGAACGACAGCTCCCGTAGTAGCTACAGCACCTTCGCTACGTGGGTTCAAGGTGCCACCGTTCGACGGGACTTCTTCCTGGTCAGCCTACAAAATCCAGTTCGAGGCTGTTATGAAGGCGAACGGCTGGAATAAAAGTCAGGCCATGACTGCTCTCACACTAGGCCTGTGCGACCAGGCCTTAACAGTTCTGGAAGCTCTCGGTGAAGAAGTGACTTATGAGCAACTCCTTGAGGCATTGGAGGCGAGATATGGCGACGCTCACCTGGAACACGTCTTTCGTGCGCAGCTTAAAGATCGTGTGCAGCGCATCAACGAAAACCTGCAGCAGTGGGCTCTAGAAGTGGAGAAGCTGGTGCGAAAAGCATACCGGTCTGTACCTGCGCTCATTGAAGGGAACCTGGTGCAGACATTCATCGACGGCATCCGTGACCTGGAAGTCAGAGCTGCTGTGAGGCTCGGGCACCACGAGACGCTTAAGAACGCCTTGGCCCATGCACTGGAGGTGGAAGCCGTGCGGCAGGATGATCGTTTCCATCGCGTCAGGGAGGTTGCAGCAGCTACAGTTCGCGACCGCAACAAAGGATACAGCCCAAGGTGCTATGGCTGTGGGCAAAAGGGCCATCTTCGATCCAGCTGCCCTAAGCGAACCGTGGAAAGGAGAGTTGATCAATCTCGAGAGGGTCGTGCAGCTAACGGCACCGCCTGGCGGTGGCAGGATCGTCGTTCCTCTAGCGCTAGGGTGGTTGCCGCAGTTACGGTTCGCGACCACAATAAAGGATACAGCCCCAGGTGCTATGGTTGTGGGGAAAGGGGCCATATTCGGTCCAGCTGCCCCAAGCACACCCTAGGAAGGGAAGGTGAACGGTCTCAGAAAGGAAGTGCGGCTAACAGCACCGCCCAGCAGCAGCAGGAATACGACCTTACTATCGAACATCGCAGCGGGAAATCTCACGGCAACGCAGATGCATTGTCAAGAAGACCTTGTCCTGAAGATTGCAACCATTGTAGTAGGCAAGAGAGTAAGGAGGTGGTATCCGTGAGGATGCTCAGGACAGACCACCTGAGCAACGGGTGGAAGGACAGCCTACGACATGCACAGCAGGAAGATCCGGACATCAAGCCGATTCTGGGATGGATGAAGGCCCGTGCTACCAAGCCTAAGTGGAGGGACGTCTCAGCGATGAGTTCAACCACGAAAAGCTATTGGGCCCAATGGGACAGCTTGCTGATTCAGGATGAAGTCCTGTGCCGTAAATGGGACAATGGTCGAAGAGACAGCTGTCGTTTGCAAATGGTTGTCCCTAAAGCTAAAGTGCCGAATGTTCTACAGCTGTGCCATAATGGTCGTTCAAGAGTCCATCTGGGAGTTAAACGAACTCTACTGAAGGTCCGAGAACAGTTTTACTGGGTCCATTATCGTGACGATGTCGAGGATTGGTGTCGTACATGTACAAGTTGTGCGGCCGTGCGGGGACCTCAGACACGTAGTAGAGGAGCACCGAAATTGTACAATGTTGGTGCACCACGGGATAGGACAGCCCTTGACATTGCGGAGCCGTTACAGAAAGGCGCAAGAGGGACTCCTAAGATCGTCCATGTGAATCGCTTGGCGCGTTATTATGGGGCCGATAATGCTCGGGACGAGCATGTCTTAGGAGGGGGCAGTGTTACGCGCTCAAGTCAACGATACGCTAGCGCCATCTAGTGTCAGGAACGAGAGCGAGGGGAGCATTGAGAAAATGACATCACAAATCACTCAACCGACAGCGCCTAGTCGAAACTCGAACGCTCGGTACCTTGCGCGTGTTTACTTGAACATTCTGGATATTTATTTGCTAATTTAAATATATAGGCGCTGCAAGATGCAGAGCGGAGTTGAACTCGGCGACACAAGCGAAGCTTCGGAGCGGAATTAACTGAATTAGTGTGTTTAATTATTAGTGTTTTTAGTAAAACTAATTGTGTAAAGTAAATTAAAGTGTTAATTTAGGTAATTTTATCGGCAATTTTTATTGTCACGAACCCTAAGCTCGTAACAATATCATCAGTGTGTCGGTTGTGTCTTGAGAGTGTAGGTCGCGTTGAATGTTGGGTCCATTATTGGGTTGATTGTTGGGTTGATTGTTGGGTCGTTTGTTGGGTCGACTTTTGGGTCGATTGTTGGGTCGATTGTTGGGTCGTTTGTTGGGTCGACTTTTGGGTCGATTGTTGGGTCGATTGTTGGGTCGACTGTTGAGTCGGCTGTTGGGTCGACTGTTGGGTCGACTGTTGGGTCGGCTGTTGGGTCGACTGTTGGGTCGACTGTTGGGTCGACTGTTGGGTCGACTGTTGGGTCGACTGTTGGGTCGATTGTTGGGTCGATTGTTGGGTCGATAGTTGGGTCGATTGTTGGGTCAACTGTTGTGTCGACTGTTGGCTCGACTGTTGGCTCGACTGTTGGGTCGACTGTTGTGTCGACTGTTGGGTCGACTGTTGGGTCGACTGTTGGGTCGACTTTTGGGTCGACTGTTGGGTCGATTGTTGAGTCGATTGTTGGGTTGCTTGTTGGCTCTATTGTTGGGAAGATTTTTGGATCGATTTTTGGGTCGATTGTTGGGTCGATTGTTGGGTTGATTGTTGGGTAGATCGTTCGGTTGATTGTTGGGTTGATTGATGGGTCGATTTTTGGGTTGGTTGTTGGGTTGGTTGTTGGGTTGGTTTTTGGGTTGATTGTTGGGTAGGTTGTTGGGTTGATTGTTGGGTAGATTGTTGGGTTGATTGTTGGGTTGAGTGTCCTCCCAACCGAATTTTTGTCTCCACGGAGACTAGCCTATCTGCAAAGTCAGATAGATATATAGTGTCCGAATGTATGAGCAAACACGGCACTCTCTATTCTCCCACAATCATCAAATCGCAATCCGACACGGACCGAGAGAGCTTAGGCACAGAATCAATAATTTACACATAATTTAATAGCTTCTAATGTCAAAGCCTTCTTCGACACAATTTGTCATTGCACACGAGTCATCACGGGGAGTGCTCTGAGGAATTGTTCGGATTAATCCCAGCCGCCAAATTTCGTGAATGCATAACGCGGTAAACGTCCCGATAACATCAACACCATCTGGATGCTTGGCGGTCCACCACTGAACGTTTTAGAAGGAGTTTGTTTTTTGAAGTCCGCGTACGACCTCTCTGTGGAATAGTTTACCACCGGCGATTTTTCCGGACCGATAAGACCTGGGGACTTTGAAGAAAAGAGCCGGTAACGGTCCTTTTTAAAGGGCCGGTAACGCACCTGCAATTCCCCTGGTGTTGCGGTTGACCATGGGCGGCGGTAGTCACTTAACATCAGGTGAGCCGCATGCTCGTTTGCCCCCTCTTCTATATAAAAAAAAACTTATATTATATACTAGTTGACACCAACTCATCAATTGCTATCTAACACTAGGGCTGCTCTTACTGGGTAGTGTTGCAACTATTTGGTAGGCAGACGCACTGTTGGCTGCTGTGCACATGCCATGTCTGTTGTCTGGTTTCTATCTTGGGCACGGCATCGAGATAAATAAATAAATAAATAAAAAGTATTTATTGCCTACACAAAAATACAATGTTAAAATTTAAATAGAAAGCTTAATAATTAGTTGTAACAAAACGGTCTGTGACTCAGTTGTAACGGGAAACCCATTACTCCTGCTATTCTGCCACAGCCTTTGCGCATAATTCATACAGGGGTCTTAGGCAATTGATGAAACACACGTATCAACAATAAAAAAGTAAAAATAAAAATATAACTATTAGTAAACTATAGTTGTTAAATACGAGAAAAAAGTTGTCTAATTTGAGGTGGTATCAAAGCCACATAGAGCCAGGGACTGTTTTTGAATAAGCCACTTGCGGCATCTTTGTCGGAAGGTAGACGGAAATAGGGTAGATCGGACTGGTAGTGGCATATTGTTCCAAATTTTAGCAGCCGCAAATTTAAAACACCCCCTGGCTCCATCGAGTCTAATCGTGGGTAGTGGAAGCCGATGACTATTTTCACTGACTGAAAGCAAACTCTTTTTTTTATCGGCTATCTTATCATATAGATATCTTGGAGACTTTGCGTGATGCAGAGTGTGCAGAAAGCAGGCATATTTTAACTTAGTACTATTGTACATATTTAAAATGCCATTACTGACCAAATAAGGTGAAGTCTTATCCCACTCTGCTGCACTCTCTGCACATTCTTCACAGTTTCTTCCAAGTGTAATGGTGACACCCTTTAAGGGATTAAGTACCAGGCCATGTTTCAAAGACCACTCCGCAATAGAATCAAGATCTTTGTTTAACTTGGAAATAGCAACAGCAACCTCCTCATCAATTGGCGTTGTGTGAACATATACTTGGCTGTCATTTGCATATAAGTGAATTTTCGAGTGAGTTTAGTAACGTTGGCCGTGTAAATTGCGAATAATGTGAGACCAAGTATCGAACCCTGAATAACACCTTTATTAAGGGGGGAGCGTGTTGGATATATTTAAAAAGTCCTTGGCTATCCAAACATTGCACTTTTTGGCAGCTATTATGGAAATAATAATGAAACCAGGTGTAGGCCGATTCTGTGAAACCATAGTATTTTAATTTTGCCAATAGGACAGATATATCAACACAATCGAAAGCGCGGCTGAAGTCTAGCAAAACCTTGAAATTCAAAAATGAGTAAAATTTTAAAAAGTATACAGTTTTATTTTCATGAACAATTCGAAATTCGAATTCAATAAACTTTTTTGTGGCCAGCATTCTAAAAGAAAAGTTTTAACTGTGTGACAATACTTATGACCTGACTAGGTATAGTCTTCGTTCACAGCACAGATTAAGTTAGACCAACATTCCACAGGTAAGATTAGAATTAGAATTTTAGAACTGAAAATGAAATGACATCTTTTCGATATTGTTGGATGCGTTAATAAATATTTATTTTATTCAAATATTGTGTTCAATTTATCAACCAAGTACGATTGGTTGTTTTTGCGTCTCCCAAACAGCAAAAAATTAAAAAACTGCGGTATCTTACTCCATCCAGTTTAGGAATTTTATCGCTATTCTTGAATCAGATGAATCTGTCCGATTCGAAATGTTTTTGAATCGAGCCAGTGAATCGATGCGGTGCTCCGAATTGGTCTCTCCTACATAGGTCAAACAAAAAGATCCATAAAAACCCGCGTGAAAGAACATATAGCTGATGTGAAGAATCGACGCTCCGGGAAGTCTGCAGTCTGTGAACACGTACAGGATCGCCCCCGTCACTACATCAGGTTTGATAGACCGCAAATCCTCGCTAACGAACACCGATTCCTTCCAAGGATGATTCGCGAGGCTATTGAAATCAAAAAACATCCTAATTTCAATAGAGAAGATGGCGGGGTGCTACCATCTGCTTGGGATCCTATAATAAATAAAATTAAATCCCAACCCAAGCATACAACTGCAAGACTTAAAGATACCATAAGTTCATACTGCATAGATCGGAACAAAAGTTAAATTTTAATCTATGGTAACCGCGGTTAACTATGACATATGGACGTTGAACATCTCAGTCCCGTCCGTGACCATGAGTGCTGTAAAGCGTTCGAAACGTCGGGTATTTAAAAAGTTAAATATACGCGATAAATTCCGTAAAAACTAGTATTATTTCAATGTGTAGTGTTCGCGTAAATATAAGAAATCATTATAATATCATCAGTGTGTCGGTTGTGTCTTGAGAGTGTAGGTCGCGTTGAATGTTGGGTCCATTATTGGGTTGATTGTTGGGTTGATTGTTGGGTCGATTGTTGGGTCGATTGTTGGGTCAATTGTTGGATCGATTGTTGATTCGATTGTTGGGTCGATTGTTGGGTCGATTGTTGGGTCGATTGTTGGGTCGATTGTTGTGTCGACTGTTGGGTCGACTGTTGGGTCGACTGTTGGGTCGATTGTTGGGTCAACTGTTGTGTCGACTGTTGGGTCGACTGTTGGGTCGACTGTTGGGTCGATTGTTGGGTTGCTTGTTGGCTCTATTGTTGGGAAGATATTTGGATCGATTTTTGGGTCGATTGTTGGGTCGATTGTTGGGTTGATTGTTGGGTAGATTGTTCGGTTGATTGTTGGGTTGATTGATGGGTCGATTGTTGGGTTGGTTGTTGGGTTGGTTGTTGGGTTGATTGTTGGGTAGGTTGTTAGGTTGATTGTTGGGTAGATTGTTGGGTTGATTGTTGGGTTGAGTGTCCTCCCAACCGAATTTTTGTCTCCACGGAGACTAGCCTATCTGCAGTCAGATATATAGTGTCCGAATGTATGACACACGGCAACACGGAAACACGGCACTCTCTATTCTCCCACAATCATCAAATCGCAATCCGACATGGACCGAGAGAGCTTAGGCACAGAATCAATAATTTACACATAATTTAATAGCTTCTAATGTCAAAGCCTTCTTCGACGCAATTTGTCATTGCACACGAGTCATCACGGGGAGTGCTCTGAGGAATTGTTCGGATTAATCCCAGCCGCCAAATTTCGTGAATGCATTACGCGGTAAACGTCCCGATAACATCAACACCATCTGGATGCTTGGCGGTCCACCACTGAACGTTTTAGAAGGAGTTTTCGTCCGCGTACGACCTCTCTGTGGAATAGTTTACCACCGGCGATTTTTCCGGACCGATAAGACCTGGGGACCTTGAAGAAAAGAGCCGGTAACGGTCCTTTCTAAAGGGCCGGTAACGCACCTGCAATTCCCCTGGTGTTGCGGTTGATCATGGGCGGCGGTAGTCACTTAACAACAGGTGAGCCACATGCTCGTTTGCCCCCTCTTCTATATAAAAAAAAACTTATATTATATACTAGTTGACACCAACTCATCAATTGCTATCTAACACTAGGGCTGCTCTTACTGGGTAGTGTTGCAACTATTTGGTAGGCAGACGCACTGTTGGCTGCTGTGCACATGCCATGTCTGTTGTCTGGTTTCTATCTTGGGCACGGCATCGAGATAAATAAATAAATAAATAAAAAGTATTTATTGTCTACACAAAAATACAATGTTAAAATTTGAATAGAAAGCTTAATAATTAGTTGTAACAAAACGGTCTGTGATTCAGTTGTAACGGGAAACCCATTACTCCTGCTATTCTGCCACAGCCTTTGCGCATAATTCATACAGGGGTCTTAGGCAATTGATGAAACACACGTATCAACAATCATCATCATCATCATCATCATCACAGCCTTTCACAAGTCCACTGCTGAACATAGGCCTCCCCCAAGTAATGCCACAAAGCACGGTCCTGAGCCACCTGCATCCATCGACTTCCTGCATATCTTACCAGGTCGTCACTCCATCTAGTGGGGGTCGCCCTACACTACGCCTACCGGTTCGAGGCTGCCACTCGAGAACCTTTCTTCCCCATCGGTTATCGGTTCTTCGAGCTATATGGCCGGCCCATTGCCACTTCAGCTTACTAATCCGTTGGGCTATGTCGGTCATTCTGGTTTTACTGCGGATATCCTCATTTCTGAGTCTATCACGCAGAGAAACTCCGAGCATAGCCCTCTCCATAGCTCGCTGAGCGACCTTGAGCGTCCTCATACGGCCAGCAGTGAATGACCACGTCTCTGATCCGTAAGTCATCACTGGCAACACGCACTGGTTGTACACTTTCGTTTTCAGAGATTGAGGTATACCTGACGAGAAGACGTGTCGTAATTTCCCAAACGCTGCCCAGCCGAGTTGAATCCGTCGATTGACCTCTCGGTCGAAGTTGAACTTACCTAGTCGGACTATTTGTCCCAGGTAAACGTACTCTCAACAACTTCGAGCATAGTGCTCCCAACAACTACCGGTATAGGTGTGACATGGACATTAAACATGATTTTTGTTTTGTCCATGTTCATCTTAAGACCTATTCGTTGGGAGGCACTATTGAGGTCATTGAGCATAGTGCTTAAGTCCTCCAGCGATTCTGCCATAAGGACTATATCGTCGGCAAATCGAAGGTGAGTGATGTACTCGCCATTGATGTTAATACCGTATCCTTTCCAGTCCAGTAGCTTGAAAACGTCTTCCAAAGCAGCGGTGAAGAGTTTCGGGGATATAACGTCACCCTGCCTTACACATCTCTGCAGTTGGATAGGTTTCGAGCTCTGGTTCTGTACTCGGATAGCCATCGTAGCCCTACTGTACAAATACTTCAGCACTTCGATATACCGACAGTCAACTTGGCACCGCTGAAGGGACTGCAGCACCGCCCAAATTTCGACGGAATCAAAGGCTTTCTCATAGTCCACATACGCCAGGCAAAGTGGCAAATTGTACTCTTCAGTCTTCTGTACAATCTGCCGCAGGATATGTCCGTGGTCAATGGTACTGAAGCCTTTTTGGAAACTGGCTTGTTCGGAAAGCTGGAAGTCATCTTGTCTATGTGCCAGACGATTCGTAATGACTCTCGAGAACAGCTCGTAGACGCGGCTCAGAAGGGAAATCGGTCTGTAGTTCTTCAAGAGAGCGTTGTCGCCTTTCTTAAAGAACAAGACCACCGCACTTCTGCTCCACGCCTCTGGAGTAGTGCCACCATGTAGGACGGAATTGAAGAGCTTTTGAAGGACTTCAAGTACCGGTGTTCCACCCGCTTTCAGAAGCTCCGCTGTAATTCCATCCTCGCCTGGGGCCCTGCCGTTTTTAAGGTGTTGGAGAGCCATTCTAATCTCGCTTAGACTGACGTCCGGGATATCATCGGAATAGTGTCGGATAAGACTTGCTCTTGGATCGTTACTCACACTTGCGTGTGGCTCCAACGATGATGTGTACAGCTGCCCATAGAACCTCTCAATCTCACTCAGAATCTCAGGTGTCCCGGAAACAATGTTGCCACACTCAGTCTTAAGCTTTGACAGTTGACTCTTTCTGGCAGACAGATCTCTGGCAAAGACTTTGGAGCCCTGGTTCCGCTCGATTGCTTCTTTAATACGAGCAGTATTAAAGTTGCGTAAGTCTCGCCGCATGCATTTGGAGATCTGTCTATTCAGTTGCCTGTATGCTGTCAAATCTGTTGACGATTGCAGCCTCATCTCCCGTCTAACAGCCATGAGATTAAGAGTGTGATCGGAGAGTTTTTGTGTTCTTCTGCGGCGGGTCTTGCAGAACTTAGCTCCGACCGCATGGACAGTTTCCACGAGTTTGTCATTCACATCGTCCACTGCATTGCAATCTTGTAGGCACTGAAAGCGGTTGTGTAACTCGAGCTGAAAGTTTTCGGGATTTTGGATTAGAGCACGAGGGGGACGGAGCGTTGACTTCATTAGACGAGAACTCTCCAACTTAACGTTTAGGTTCAGTGTGCCTCTAACCATTCGGTGATCGCTGCCAGTTTTCACCCTTGCGATCACTGAGACATCACTGAACAGTTGGCGTCTGGTTGTCATAATGAAGTCAATCTCATTTTTTGTCGAACCGTCGGGGCTCGACCAGGTCCACTTCCTGTGGGGCCGCTTCTGGAAGAAAGAGTTCATCATAAAGAGTCCCTCTTTCTCCATAAAGTAGGCCAGCTGCTGGCCCCTTCGGTTCCGTTGCCCTACTCCAAATTTCCCTAACTTCAGCTCACCGTTTTCTCTTGTGCCTAGTTTTGCGTTGAAGTCTCCCATCAACACCGTGTAGTGGGTTTTGGAGGAATGCATGGCTTTGGAAATATCCTCATACATTTCCTCCACCTCCTCATCGGAATGTGCCGAGGTTGGTGCGTAAACCTGTATGACCTTCAGCGAATACCGTTTGGTGATTCTGAGTATCAGGTACGCGACCCTCGTCGACACACTCCCAATCTTTACAACGTTGTTGACGAGAGACTTGTGGACGATAAATCCGACACCTCCTTGGGACAGATGGTCGCCCTCCCGGTGATAGAACAAGTTGCCGGATTCGAGAATCGCCGTGTCCTCCCCCTCTCTTCGGACCTCGGATAATCCTATAATATTCCAGCGCAACTTGTCTATCTCTTCTTCCAGCTCCAGGATCTTCTCGTCAGTCCTCAGTGTGCGTGCGTTAAATGTTGCCAGGTCGAGTCGTCGTAGGTGGAAACCGAACCTCCCCCGGAGATTCTTAGCACCCCCTGCCCCGCCGTTACAATGTCGCCACCGTAGCCAGGAATAGCGGGGCCGCCGGGGACTGGGGGCCGTCTATTTGTGTAATTGTTCATGGGGGTATATTGCCATAGTTGCCACGCTTGGCGAGCGGGTTGGCAACCGCAGTTTTTTTTTTGTCGTACAGTTGCTGTTATCAGGAAGATGCTGCTGCCCATCTCCTGCCTGTTTCCCTTTGTCGCCTTTTACGACACCCACGGGAAGATATGGAGTAGTGGATATTCTTAACCGCCACTACACGGCACTACACGTATCAACAATAAAAAAGTAAAAATAAAAATATAACTATTAGTAAACTATAGTTGTTAAATACGAGAAAAATGTTGTCTACTTTGAGGTGGTATCAAAGCCACATAGAGCCAGGGACTGTTTTTGATTAAGCCACTTGCGGCATCTTTGTCGGAAGGTAGACGGAAATAGGGTAGATCGGACTGGTAGTGGCATATTGTTCCAAATTTTAGCAGCCGCAAATTTAAAACACCCCCTGGCTCCAGCGAGTCTAATCGTGGGTAGTGGAAGCCGATGACTATTTTCTCTGACTGAAAGCAAACTCTTTTTTTTATCTTATCATATAGATATCTTGAAGACTTTGCGTGATGCAGAGTGTGCAGAAAGCAGGCATATTTTAACTTAGTACTATTGTACATATTTAAAATGCCATTACTGACCAAATAAGGTGAAGTCTTATCCCACTCTGCTGCACTCTCCGTACATTCTTCACAGTTTCTTCCAAGTGTAATGGTGACACCCTTTAAGGGATTAAGTACCAGGCCATGTTTCAAAGACCACTCCGCAATAGAATCAAGATCTTTGTTTAACTTGGAAATAGCAACAGCAACCTCCTCATCAATTGGCGTTGTGTGAACATATACTTGGCTGTCATTTGCATATAAGTGAATTTTTGAGTGAGTTTAGTAACGTTGGCCGTGTAAATTGCGAATAATGTGAGACCAAGTATCGAACCCTGAATAACACCTTTATTAAGGGGGAGCGTGTTGGATATATTTAGAAAGTCCTTGGCTATCCAAACATTGCACTTTTTGGCAGCTATTATGGAAATAATAATGAAACCAGGTGTAGGCCGATTCTGTGAAACCATAGTATTTTAATTTTGCCAATAGGACAGATATATCAACACAATCGAAAGCGCGGCTTTCATTGGACGCAGCAAGAATATCATCAGTAATATTTAAAAGAGCTTATATTGAACTGTGATTCTTTCTAAAACCAGATTGAATCACAGGTAGTACTTGATTACGTTCTAGATATGGTGAAATTTGATAAAGAACGCATCTTTCAATTATTTTAGATATTGCAAGAAGAATGCTTATTGGTCTTATATCAGAAAGATTATCTACCATTGATTTTTTAGGAATGGGAGTGACTATGGCATATTTCCAAGATTCTGGAAATACTCCTTCCAATATAGCTTTACTGACTATCGCCACTATCGTTGACAAAGAGTATGGAAGCGTAAGTTTTAACATCAACATGGAGATGCCATTAGTTCCGGTCGCATTAGTAGATGTAGAAGCAATTATACATTTCACTAACGTTTCATTTACGGCTACAAATTGAAATTCAATTTCAGAGTGGTTAAGTGATTAGATTTCTTTAATAACACTTTTGTCGGGAGGTGTAGATGATATGGTGTTTCTTAAGTGATTATTAAGTAAATCAGGGCCAAGAAAATGGTTCGATATGGAACGGTTTTTTTACAGCAGGTGAAATTATTCGTTTTATGTGACGCCACATCTGAGAAGGATTTGACCTATTATTGCTGACAAACCTAGTAAATTATGCCTTCTTTTCTAGAGTAACTGCTCGGTTATATTAGTTGCGCAGATCGCGGTAAAATTGCATACTACTTTGCGACTTTATAGTTTTGGTCCGGTGATAAGCCTTGTCACGAATTGACTTAATTTTTCTAAGAGTATCAGTCATCCATGAGGCAGGGGTAGTTTAAAAGCGCTTTTACGAACAGGGGCGAATGAGTCCATCAAGTCAATGACGAGATTGTTAAAGGTATTTATCATATTATCAATATTATCTTGTGATAGTACCAGCTCCCATGGCGTGTATTTAGCAGCATTGTTTATAGCAATTGTGTTCTCAGATAAAGGACTGTATGAATTTTAACGACATTTAGATTTTTGAATCGCGAGCGGAAATTTTGCTGAAATCAATCCATGATCGCTAAAATCATCATTATGTGTCACCTCCACAGAAATGGGCTTAAGATATGTCCTAGTAAAGATAACATTAATCAGGGTACTCGTAGTAGAAGTGATCCGTGTAGGCTGATTCACGATTTAATGGAGATTAAATGTGAATGTGAGACAATTAGGCGTATATGGAAGGCCGTCGTTGTTTAGACGTAGAAATGTTCAGGTCACCAACGAGAAATAATTGTTCATATTGCGCTATAAAAAAAGGAGAGAGACACGTGCACACAGTCTATAGCTGAACCAACACTCAATGATTCAGGACGATACGCCGAACCAAATACAGCAGTCTCACTACCTATTTTAACATTAAACCAAATCTGTTCATGTTCCCCAGGGGGGTGATCTAAGCGCTTTGCACTTAAGTTAGATTTTATGTAAGCACCAACACCACCACCACAACCAATACGAGGGTTGCGCAGCAGTCTGCAGTCAGAAATTGAATATAAGTCAATATTAGAACGATAATGAAGCCAAGTCTCGCTAAGACATAATATATCCAGATCCTTAATTTGGATACTTTGATTAAGTTCCTCCAAACCGGTATTTAGCGAACGTACATTCAAAAAACCTAATGTAAAATACTTTCTTTGTTTTTCTTTACCCATAAAATAACATAAGCTTTTATCAAAGTAAACTTAAACCAAGTGAACACAAAAATAAAATAAATAAATGGAAGATATGACTAAACTAGGTTAACTAAGCAATCATTGTATTTGATGAGCACTGGAGGAGCACCTTCAACTTTCCGAGCGTACACATTTCCTCTCTTGACCCAAATAAACTTAAATTTTTCTCCTTGCCTACTCTTAATAATGCTTTACAACCAGGTGAAATATGTTCAGACATATATTTTATTGGTAGCACCCTCAATATTTAAGTGTTTCGAGTTTAGTTTGCAACTTTGAGTTTTATTAAACTTATTAACGGCTTCGAGGATACGATCACAAATACGCGGCGACGTCAGTGTCACTAATACGAAACGAGGCCTGCTCGAAGATTGATCCATCTTAGCTACACGGCGACAGGCACGAATGTCGCTGTCCGCAACTGGCGAGTTAATTGTGTTGCAAAAGTTTTGTCCAAACAGACTTTTCCTGTATGCCGTTAATTTCCAAGTTATTGTCTCTAGAGATTTTTTCAATGGTAGTCGAACATGGAGGGTATAAACTTCTTTTTTAAGTTTTAAAGTCTGAGTCTGTAATTCTTTAATTTCTTTGTCTTTTTGTTCTACCATTACTTTCAAATCCGCCTGTTCAGCAGCTAAAAAGTCAGTAGCTTGCAATGATTTCAAAAGGAAGGATAGGCCCTTCTAAACATTTTACTGATAACTTTTTCATACAAGAAAAAGTAGCGCATCTGTCATAATACAAACGTCATATCAAAACACAACGTACCCAGGGTCGGATTTCATAATATAATTATCCCAATTGTTCCATTATTTCATAGTTTGTAGTACATAGTATCGTAATACTACTAAGCGAAAATACTATTATTTTGCCTAAAAGTCGACTTGTATTATTCTTAAGAGTCTTTAAGAGTCTTTTTATATTTTAATATTATTACGAAATCGAGAATTTTCTGTATTGTACATGAGTACGGTGTATTTTTAATGAAATTAGAACTAGCTCCCTTTCTGGTCAATCGATGCTCGATCGATGCGTTTATGTTGCATTTTTGTCACAATAAGCAGATTCTTTATTATCAGAGGTTTCTTTTGTACTTTTTCGTTTTACCCTCATTGAATATAAAATATATTAGGTACCAATATTCAAAATTTAACTTACACTAAGTTCTTTAGACAAAAATTAAACAGAAATAAAAATAAAACCGTCAAAATACGAAACGTATAGATAAACTAGACACGTGACGCCAAAATCTCGGTACATTGGGAAAAAAGAATCATGAAACGTCAGACGTGATATAATTTTTTTTAAATAGTATATAGTATATAATATAATTTTATTTTCCAAGTACAATATTTTTGAGGGTCTGAATCCAACCCTGGCCTAATCTTGGTAACGTAAATAAAATAAAACTTGCGTTTATAATTTAATTGTAACAAAATTAATATAAGGTTATTTACCGATCATACGATATCCCATGTTTTTTTTTAAAATGTTTGTATAGTAATTTTTGCATTCTTTTACCATGCAACTAGACATATTTATGACAGACAAATCTGTCCTCGGTCGCCCCCTTCAGGTCACTCCATCAAGTCTGGTGGTAAGGTCTCATCATAACTAACAAAACGAACCCAAACTCGGCACACCTAGTTATACCAGTCTAGGAGTTCCAGTTGCAATCACCGATTTACACCTTTAGGTCACTCCATCAAATCCGGAGGTATGGACTCGTCATAACTAACAAAACGGAGCCCAAATTCGGCACACCTAGTTCTACTCGTTCAGGCATTCCAGCAGTAGTTACTGAATTACCCCTTCAGGTCACTCAATCAAGTCCGGTGGTAAGGTCTCGTCGTAACTAACAAAACGAACCCAAACTCGGCACACCTAGTTCTACCAGTCTAGGAGTTCCAGTTGCAATCACCGATTTACACCTTCAGGTCACTCCATCAAGTCCGGAGGTATGGACTCGTCATAACTAACAAAACGAAGCCCAAATTCGGCACACCTAGTTCTACTCGTTCAGAAATTCTAGCAGTAGTTACTGAATTACCCCTTCAGGTCACTCTATCAAGTCTGGTGGTAAGGTCTCATCATAACTAACAAAACGAACCCAAACTCGGCACACCTAGTCCTACAAGTCTAGAAGTTCCACTTGTAATCACCGAACTACACTTTCAGGTCACTCCATCAAGTCCGGTGGTAAGGTCTCATCATAACCTACAAAACGAACCCAAACTCGGCACACCTAGTTCTACCAGTCTAGGAGTTCCAGTTGCAATCACCGATTTACACCTTCAGGTCACTCCATCAAGTCCGGAGGTATGGACTCGTCATAACTAACAAAACGGAGCCCAAATTCGCCACCCCTAGTTTTACTCTGCAAGAAGTTCAAATAGCGGTCACGAAAGTACACCTTCAGGTCACGCCATCAAATCCGAAGGTAAGGTCTCATCATAACCAACAAAACGAGCCCAAACTCGGCACACCTAGTTCCGCTCGTCCAGGAGTTGCAGTAGTAGGTAAGTTTATATATTCTACTTATTTTTAGCTAAATAAAAAACTGTGAGTATAAAAATAATAATTTTATCACTTGTCAAGTACTTATGTTTCCAATTTGTTTTTTTCTAATATTTTGTGTATGTACAGCGATCTTTTCAGAATGAGCCGCTGCAAACAGGCGATACAGTGTCCACTCACGACGGCGGCCGAGCGCGGAACGTGGTTTCATCGAAGTCTTTGTACAATAAATTAAAGCAGGCACCAACAATAAAATAGCCCTTATTGCAATAGATTATGATTCATCCGTATTACCAAAATATGTGAAAAATGTGCATCAGTTTTTATTTTTTTTACGACTATTTGTGACATTTTGTTAAAAAATAAACCCAGGGTTTTTTAATTGAATATGTCTGTCATCTTATAGTATTTTTTAAAATTTTTAAATATGTTGATAATAGACCAAAACATGTACCGAAACACAAGCCGGTATCGTTAATTTTGTAGAAAATGGCAACGAAAGTTCGTTTTTACAATATAAAAAACTACTATTTTTAACAAAAGAGTTACAGATGTTTGCAGATGAAGAACCAATCTATACATGGTAGTTTTTACTTATATTTGATTTGGTTCAGTTTTGTCACAAAATGTACCGAAAAACACCCTAATTTTGGTTGATTTGAAAACGCGTCCTTAATGGGAAGCGAACAACCACTGCACTTGTTGTCGACGCAGAAGCATGCAATAATTAAGTAAAAAGTATGTGCTTACTTTTTACGACTCACAAATTAATTCACTATCACTAATAGACTATTTTAATGTAATTTTTTTCTGCTTTAACGATATAAATTAAAACATTAGACATTAGAGATTTACATCAAAAATATTAAATAATGACGGAGCAAAGTAATATTTTAAAACAAATTCAAAGTAATAAATAGTATATTATAGTGTTTCACAAGATACCCGCCTGAGATGAGGTTGAACCACCTGCATCTTTTTTAGATGATATATTACTTTCAAGTAACTATATTGAAAATGATGAATGATGATTATTAATCTTAATGCGTATTAATATTGTAATATAAATGATGATTTTTGCCATAGTTGCTACACTTGTGGCTAACAAAGTTTTTTGTGGTATTCTATAGGAAGAGGAAACGGGATGGCAATTCACGCAAGGCCTCTGTAATATTTTACATTATATATTTAATTTAGGATGCCTATGTTCGGTAGCGGACTGTTGTAATGATGATGAATAATGATCGCTAAAAACTGTAATTATTGTTGCTTCTTATTATTATAATAAATTGTAATTCTTATGTTATATGTGTAATTTATAAATAAACGCCGAGCAAAGTTGAATTTAATGCTCTGGCACCCTTTTTTATCTCTTTTAATTGACAATATCCTTCTGATTTCTAATAATATCATAAACTGGCAAGAAATTATATTTTAATGATGTATGAGATCTTGCTAATAGATGAATACTTTAATGAACAAAAGGCCCGCACTGTACCTGTCTGCTGTGTTATTTTTCAGAGAGGACTTATAAAACGCTGATGATTTTTGCAATAATAAACGCAGTGATTACACATGATGTTTAGGACTTATTACATATCAATATCATATCATAAAGACATGTTACCATCAAGTTATTTTGAAAAATCTTTTGATATGATCTTTTGATACGAAAACACGAAAATGTTTCTACGTGTGTCCATTATGAAACCATCCAACCGATTTTGATGAAACGTTTATGTGTGTTTGAATGGATTTTTAGATGATTCATATTCACATATGGACTCGGTAGGTGGACCCGGCTGCTGTCTAAATCCAGAAATCACCTGTGCGAAGTCGGGGCGGATCGCTAGTAATAAATAAAATTAAATTTTACCCGTGTTTTTGTTATCCTGGCACAAACAGTTCAAAACATCTTACTTCCTCACTATTTATATCAGCGTGTAATAACAGATAAGCATGATATTACCTAGTCATTTTGGTATTTTAGAACCCACTCATTTTATGATGTAGAATTATCCATAACCAAATCTAAGAAATACATTTTGACAGCTGTCAGACTTATTGCACTAAGCATGGCAACCAAAAATGGGAACGTACAATATTCGATTCTTAAAAAAGTCGATATCGATTATTTAGAGTCGGTAATAATTTACAGTTTGGTTTAAAATTTAAATAATACCAGAATAAAAAAACAGATAAAAAACAGATAATTCAAAACACATGATTTATCAGTTTCTTCGTATTTGTTGTTACTGCTTATTTCTAGAGGCACAATTATAAAAATTTAACATTGAAGCTAGATTAAAAGTAAATTTATTCAATCATTTCGAGTAAAACTAGTTGAGCTGTCGTTGTTTAGATTAATTAATATTTGATTTTCAATAATGCAGTCAAAATTAATGTCTCTTTCAAAGTTATCCATAATCAATTTTTTTGTTTTTCCTACCACTTTTGCCTAATTATGCTTTGTGACATGGGCACATGCTTCAACGAATATAGAAGAAACAGTCCAAAAAGTTAAAACCGCGCCACAAAACAAGAAAACAAACACAAAATTACGCAAAGATAACTCACGAAATGGCAAGAGATTAGTGGTTTTTTCAATGTGGCCTTGTTTATGAGATTTTTTGCCTACACAAATTTACGTTGATAAAGTAAAAAAATACATAAATTTACGTTGACAAAGTAAAAAAAATAAACTTGTTTTATTCAAGATTCATGTAATTTAAGGAATTTTAAAAATAAAAATTTAATTAAACAAATAATACATTAAAAAAATTTATTTATTTATTTATTTATTTATTTATTTGCTTTTTCAGGGAAACATACAGTACAATAAAAAAATACATTATAAAACATATAAAAGTAATCCTAAAACCAATGAAGTTTCCACAGATATCTAAAACATATTAAAAGCTTGCAACCACAATATGTTTAAAGATTGAAAAAAAAAAATACCTAAATGGATTTATAATTAAACATTAAGTTCTAAGCATAAAATAAAAGTAATACAATACACACGACCTATAGTGAAGCTACCAATTATAAATTAAGTTTTACAATATTTTTTTTATAACTATTGTATTTAAGGTGAAAAATATCTAGTTCACAATATTTTAAGTTAAAATTTTTACATGTACGAGATATAAAATTATTAGAAGCGTACTTCGTTTTTACTTTACGTAATGCAAAAAGAGGCTTTTTTTCGTGCACCTAACCGGTGACACGCAAGATTCACTTTGCTTAAAAGTAGGGGTGAGTCGATGATATTATGTAGCAATTTGTACAACAACATTTGATCTCTTATATCACGGCGTTTTTCGAGTGTATAACTGTGTAAGCTATCAATAAAGGAGTCTAC
The DNA here is from genome assembly GCA_907164705.1 of Parnassius apollo. NCBI lineage: Eukaryota > Metazoa > Arthropoda > Insecta > Lepidoptera > Papilionidae > Parnassius > Parnassius apollo. The sequence continues at coordinate 824,023 of CAJQZP010001479.1, read as the reverse complement.
GGAAGAATCATATCGCTTTAAGTGACGCAGAAACTTATTATTGATTGTTTCAATCATTTTAACATAAACTTTGTATTGAGGATTCCAACATGAAGAGCAATATTCAAGAATAGATCGCACCAGAGTATTAAATAGTATAATTAATGTTGTAGAGTTTTTAAAATCTTTTGAGATACGCATCACAAAACCTAGCATTTTATAAGCTCTTTGAGTTATTATATTAATATGTGATCTCAGTAACAACTTACTATCCAACTGAACACCAAGATCACGCAGTTCATTTACTCTCTTTAGTAAATTATCGTCGAGCTTGTAGTTAAAGAGGATTGGATTCTTTTTCCTAGTAAATGAGATAATATTACATTTCTTGATGTTCAAGTAAATATGATTTGCTTGGCAATATGAGCTAAGCCTACACAGATCCTCTTGAAGTAGATTGCAGTCTTCTATAGATTTAATAGATCTGAAAATTTTTATATCATCTGCAAAAAGGAGAATTTTGGAATTATGGAAGCAGGATATTACATCATTTATAAATATTATAAACAGTAGTGGACCAAGATGCGAACCCTGAGGAACACCTGAACAAACTGGGAGAAAAGATGAACAGTGTCCTTTTATTGCAACTGCCTGACTACGATTTCTAAGATAAGAAGATATCCATCGAAGTAAATCACCATGTACACCGATTTGATCTAATTTGTGTATCAGAATACTATGTGAAATTTTGTCAAATGCTTTTGTAAAATCGGTGTACACTGCATCTACCTGCAGTCCACCATCCATTGCAATATAGAGGTGATCAAGAAACTCGCAAAGATTACTTTCTGTAGACTTTCGACCTATAAAACCATGTTGTTCAGGAATTATAATTGGTCGAGCTATTTGGGAGAGTGTGTCATAAATAATTTTCTCAAATAGTTTTGGAATCGAGTTTAATTTTGAAATTGGACGGTAATTTGAAATGTCGTGCTTATTACCACTTTTGAATATGGGAGTTATGAACGATTTTTTCCATTCTAAAGGCATTTCACCCAACTTCATGGAAGTTCTAAACAAAATTGTTAATGGTTTAGCTAATTGACGGTAACATCTTTGTAAAAACAAGGGTGGAATGCCATCAGGTCCTGGTCCCTTACTGACATCTAAGCGTTTTAAATACATTGAAACTTGAGGAACTGTAAAAGTGACCGAATTTATACTAATCGAGTGAGCGGAGTTAGAAATTTGAGTATTATGATTTGGACTATTAACACTAAAAGCTGAGCTAAAATGAGTATTGAATAAATCACATATTTTCACAGGATCTGAAGTCGTATTATCATCTAGAAACATTATGTCAGGAAAATCATTACATTTTCGTTTTGATTTTACAAAAGACCAAAAGAATTTACTATTAATACCAATCTTATATTCAGCATTATTGATAAACTTGTTATAACAGTTGTCCTCCATAATTTTTTGTCTCTCTCTTAGTATGGCAAAAGACTTGTAATCACTATCCTGTTTATACACCTTCCACTTGCGATGAAATTTTAATTTTTCATTTACAATTTTAATCAATGCGCTATTATACCAAATTGGGTACTTAGTGTTAAATTTAATAGTTTTAGTAGGTACGTGTTTTTCTATTATATTATTTAAAATGTTATAAACATTAATTATTCGATTATTTGAATATTTTTTACGATTATTTGAATATTTTTGCCGATTATTCGCATTAAATGAATTTTAATCATCCAAACACTACGGTAAGGCACATAGCGACATATCATTGAAACAACGACAAGTAAAAAAAGTTGATACTGATTATTTTTTTAATATTTTGCTTTGTTTGAAAGATTCTAATTTAAATTAGCGATAAAAAGCTAAACACGTTGTAATGGAATATAGATAACTTCATAATTATTCGGATTTACTTATAAGGTTATTTTAAATCGTGTGAGTACGCTTGTGCAAAGTTATTGCGGAATGATTAATTTGAAACGTCAAAAGGTATTTCTTAGATTTGGTTGACTATAGGTATTAAATAATCAACCAAAGCATATTAAAAAAAGTATTGACACCGGGCCTGTCTGTCTGTCTGCATTAATAGATCTGAATTATATGTCTGAATTATAGACTACGTTAGAAATGATGATTTACTATCTATAAATACAGTTGCATTATAACTTGTTTTTTACACAGTCAGTTTAAAACATCTTTCTTACTATATAACGATTGTTGGTAATATTATAAATATAAATGGACATATTATACCTTAGTCATCTTCAATTTAATTTTATTATCTTAATGGTATTTGGAAAGTACACTCACAATGAATATATGTAAAAAAATTGTGTCCATACCACATTTGTACAAAGACAGGCACTATATTTTGCCGTAACTACTAAAAAGAATACAAAAATTTATTGTCTCCTTTAAACCGTAATCTACTGATTCGGGAGCAGGGTGCGGCAACTCAGCCGTCCAGGGGCTCAAAGCGGTCTCAATCGCTATTTCATCAACATTTGGTAAATTAGTCGAATCAAAAGGAATCAACACGTCAAAATGTCCATTAAAATGTACATTAAATCGCTATTTTTTATCCCTTGTAGATCTTAGATCCCCAAATGTTGCAATAAGTTTGCTACCTTTAAACAGTTGGAATTCAAATAGAAATATTTCTCCAGCTTTTTTAAGTTCGCAGGTTCAAACTAGGGCTCCAAACAAGCCCAAGATACGGTTTTGTGTAAAACTGCTAAAAACAAGCAGTTTTATAAAAATACACCAATCTTGATCTGTCTCCACTCTTCAGTTTCATATTCAGTGCTCTGCAGGACGTGTTTAACAAAGCACACATAAGGCATACTACCGCTAGAGACCAAACTCGTATGAGGCGCTATCTGTTTCCCACAGACGGTGACCCTCTTATCATTCCCCATCAATTCGGTTTCCGAGCGCAACACTCATGTCCCCAACAAGTTCACCGTATTGTGGAATATATCCTCAGCGGTTTTTATCCTCGTCGTCATAAGACAATCGCGTTTTTTTTCGACATAGCTAAAGCTTTTGATAGAGTCTGGCATACAGGCCTTATCTACAAACTGTACAAAATAGGTCTCCCCGATCGTCTAGTACGTCTCGTGGCCTCTTACTTAAAGCATCGTACCTTTCGTTTTAGACACGAAGGCACGCTATCTTCACAGCGCCCTATCAAAGCTGGTGTCCCTCAGGGCTCAGTACTTGCTCCTCTGCTGTACATCCTGTTCACCAACGACATTCCCATCCCGTCGAAAGGTGTTCAGCTCTCCCTCTTCGCAGACGACACTGCTATCTACTGCAAAGGTATCTCGCTACCTTTCATGCGGAACAAGGTTCAAAAGTCAGTTGACAACCTAGGAGATTGGTTCAAAAAATGGCGCATCGATGTGAACCCGGAGAAGAGCTCCGCCGTTCACTTCGATTATAAACGACGCCGTCTCAAAAATACTCCACCAATACGTATGCTAGGGACCCCTGTCCCATGGCATACGACTGCCAAATATTTAGGAGTCACTCTAGACACAAGGCTCACCTTCAGGCCCCACGTCAAAAGAATAACCCGTCACGCACGTTTTTACCTGAGTAGGCTCAACAGTATGTTGGGCCGACACAGTAAAATGTCCCTCAGAAACAAGCGTACCCTTTATAAGGTCTGTATACGACCAGTCATGTCCTTCGCGGGCCCCATTTTTGCCCACGCCGACCCTAAAATTATTAATGAACTCCAAATAGTTCAAAATCTTTTCTGTCGTCGAGCTGCGAACGCACCTTGGTACGTCCGTAATGCTGACTTTCATCGTGACCTAGAGCTCCCTACAATTCAACAATTTCTCAAAAAACTCTCTGAGAACTTCTTCAAAGCCTCAGAGTCGCATTCCAACCATTTTATTCGTGAGGCAGCTACTTACGCAGCCCCCCTCTCGCTATCGCGTCCGCAGGCCGAGAAACTCTCACTCGGACCCGCCTAATAAACTATCAAACGACCTGAACTGCCTCCTGATGAAAATGGAATTGACTCGAGAAAATTCAAGAGCGATGATTAGTTATGACTTTCCAAGTGGTTTAACACAAAAACAGTGTGTTAACCAGATGATTTCTGCATTTGGTGATGAAGCCCCATCCAAAACCACAATTTATCGCTGGTTTGCTGAATTTCAACGTGGACGTGTCAAGCTCAGTGATGATCCCCGTCAAGGTCGTCCAAAAACTGCAGTCACCCAAGAAAACGTTGATGCTGTGCGTAAGCTGATTAAGGAAGATCGACATGTGACATACCGCGAAATTTAGGCAACTTTAGACATTAGCATGAGTTAAATACAAATAATCTTGCATGAACTATTAAGTGTAAAAAAGTTGTTTTCCCGATGGATACCGCATTCGCTCTGTGAAGAGCAAAAAGCGGCTCGCGTTACTTGGTGGGTCAGAATTCTCGAAAGATTTCACGCAGGATCCTCAAATGCTGTATACAACATCGTATTAGGTGACGAATCCTGGATATACGAGTACGAACCCGAAACAAAAAACCAGTCACGAGTTTGGGTGTTCGAAAATGAGCTAAAGCCAACAAAAATTGTTCGTTCACGGAGTGTTGCAAAAAAAAATGGTGGGCACCTTTGTTTTCAAAACCGACCATGTTACGACTATTCCTCTTGAGTGACAAAGAACGGTTAATTCAGAATGGTATGCTAGCATTTGTTTGCCATAGGTCATTTCTGAACTCCGTAAAGAGAACTGCAACCGTCGCATCATCCTCCATCACGACAATGCGAGTTCTCACACCGCACACAAACAAAAGAGTTTTTAGAGCAAGAAAACATAGAATTATTAGACCATCCGCCGTACAGCCCCGACCTAAGCCCTAATGATTTCTATACTTTCCCTAAAATAAAGAATAAATTGCGTGGACAGAGATTTTCATCACCTGAAGAAGCTGTGGACGCCTACGTAACGGCCATTTTGGAGACCCCATCTCCCGAATGGAATGGTTGCTTCAATGATTGGTTCCATCGTATGGAAAAATGTGTCAAATTTCGCGGAGAATACTTCGAAAAGCAATAAATATATTTGTAAATAGTAATGTTGTGTCACTTCCTTGATTCCCGAAATTTTCAGTACCCTCGTATGAGAGTATTTTGACATTCTAGATATTATATTTTTTGAAAACGGCACTTAGAAGTAGTTAAATAAGCACTACTCGTACAGAACACGCTCGTGTAAACCGCCAGTATTGTCTGTCGGACTTAGTAAATTGCGATAGCACGAAGTCGGCCCGCCACCTGCGACGCCTAACCCCCCCCCCCCGTTGCTCTGGACAAGTATATTCGTATCCCACCTGTAATTGTTTTAAGCTGTGGTAGTACCATCATAGTAAAAGTTCCATTCAAATCCCTTTACAGGTTTTTGTGCGGCACGCGTGCAGACCGACAGACGCTTACAGTAATTGTGTAACAAACATCTGTTACCCAGAGGACTAGGCAGAGGCCACGAACATCCATTTTATATGATCCTGACACATCTCTCTCACTTCTTACGCATCAATATACCTAAGCGTAAATGCTCGTCGATTAATGGTACTCTTAATTTGGCCAATCTTCAAATTATTATATGTGTCGTTAAATATCAAAATCCGTTGCGTCCGCTCTAAGTGAAACGGGGGAAATTGATGTTATATGTGTGTAAGATTTTATAATTTCTGCTGCTTTGTATAATCAGACTATTTTCTCAGGAATTTGCATATAATATAATTTAAAAAACTAATAAAGTAGTGATAGGATAAGCTAAAAAAGCGGGTTAAAGTTTGGACATAACGCATTTTGATGTGTATGAGCTAATTATATCGGTGTTTCAAAAAAGTCGTACTGGACTTACCTAAGTTTGATTGACATTGTAATAGGACGTATTCAGAGCAGCGCACTTGTGGTATTTTAAGAAATACATCAGTATATTTAATTATATAAATGAAAGAATGATTTTAAGTGAATCAAAATATTTTATTTATTTAAATAAATTCTAAAACTTCCTCCCTTTCATAATCTTGCGAATTATTTATTACTTCGTCTTCTCTCTCTTCAGTCAGGTCAACATTGTTTAGTAAAATATTTTTATAAAATTGAATTTCGAGTATCTGATCCCATTGAAGTCCATAATGGCATTACTAAAGATACAAGTAAACATGTAAATCTTGTGTTAAATGTATAAGTGCATTTCAAGTGCAAGGTCAACACCAGATAGAAGGCAGAAGAAAAATTAACATTTTCAATGAAATTTTATTTAGGTATACGTATATATAAGTAAGAAAACCACAAGAAGCATATTTCTGATTAATAACTAATTAGATGTGTTAAGCAATTATTATTCACACCCTGTTTTTAAACCTTGAACTTACGTTTTTACTGCATAATCCTTTCCGCCGTTACGCTAAAATAAAGGTTATTTTATATTATTTATAAAATTTTAAATTATAATTAAGTACTCAATAAAACGATAGTAAAAATTTTCAAGCTGAATACTACGACCCTGTAGTTCAAAGTCGGTTACAATACAATTAAACCTGTCTAGGTACTGTGTTGGTGTTTCATTTACCTTTTTGCTTTTTCCGCGGTCCGTTTCTGTCTAGATATTTACATAGTCTTTTTTCTTGCATTATCTGGTTCCACCACATTTAGACCAAAACTGTTTTCACTCATTTTGTTCAAAATAATTAAATAAAAACTACGAGGGCAAAGTGTTTTGCTTCCGATAACTCATGCGAATAGCAGCCATCTTTTGCGCTATACTCTGATTGGCCGGTGCGGACATGCTTGATATTGATAAATACTTGACGAAGGACTTACCGGGATATGAAAATAATCGTCGGTTTTGACCGTTATTTTCACAGAGTTTTAATTGACTTATCTCATTTCGGTGAAAACGAACTTATAAAGATTTAAATTTGGTGCCATTAATAGTTTAATTTTGAGTAGTGGTGGGACTTACCGGATTTCGATATTTAACTACACATATATTAATTCTGCAGCATAAATTTGTTTTACCAGTATTTCTTTATTTATTCTTTTTACATTTAACTACGGTTGACTAGCCATTCTTAGTCCATTCTTTAACTTTCAGTGTCTTCTTTATCTACGTGGAGTATTTTCGCGTTGTAAGTTTCGCGTAACACATAAATAAATCGATGTATATGTTCACTGCTTTTAAAGTATTTTCCATTATATTTTAATTACTATTTGATCTGAGGTCTGAGGGCGTGTTTTTCATGTTTGTTGTTCGTTTGTTGCTTGTTTTTCGTGTTTTGTCAGTCGTAAGCACTACTGCTAAACATGTGAACCTGGGGTTCGTAGTCCGGGTCGGGCCTTAATTATTAGTTATTGGGTTCCTTTTGTCAAAGAATTCTCAGTAGTATCTCAGAGTTAATATGTCAGCGGTATATCTCGATAGTGCCTGGGAAAGCACGCATGCACATACACTTGTGTACTATAATCCTGTCCTGCATAGACGAATACTCTCCGTGGAGATTGGCTGCTGTTAATGATAAATTAAGTCTAATGAAAATTAGCTCCTATTCTGTGCAAATATGGTCCTTTCTAAGTCAACTAACACAAGTATATTATAGTTTGATCTGAGCTCTTTCTAACCGCTAAAAAAGAAAATTGAAGAAAAATGTAATATTTTATTCCTACAAAGAAACGTATTCTCACGTGACTGCGTGATTTTCACGTACAAAGGGTTCATATGAGAGTTAATATTTATAGAACTAATGAAGCGTACCGTTCCAATACAAGATTGTCTTTCACTTGTAAAGGTTCATTCAACTCATTGAGTCAATTTCATTTTTGCTTGTCATTCGACAAACATAAACGATAATATTGATTAAAACTAATTTTACGGATTTTATCGCGTTTATTTTACTATTATTTTTAATTTCCAACGTTTCGGGCGCTTTCCAGCACCCATGGTCACGGGGGACTGAGATGACTGACGTCCCGATGTCATTGTTAAGCCCGGAGTACCTTCAGCTTTTTTTAATTATTGTTTATGGTCCGATCTATGCAAAATGAACTGACTATGTCCTGAGGTCTTGAGACGTTGAAGTCTGCAGTTTGCGATCATATCCTAGACGGCCCCAACCATTACATCAGATTTGATAGACCACAAATCCTCGCGAAAGAACACCGATTCCTACCAAGGATGATACGTGAGGCTATTGAAATTAAAAAACATCCTAATTTCAATAGAGAAGGAGGCTGGGTACTACCGCCTGCTTGGGATCCTATAATCAATAAAATTAAAACAAGCATACTGCACAACCTGCAAGATCTGCAAGACTTCAGGATATAGTTCATTTTGCATAGATCGGACCATAAACAATAATTTAAAAAAAGCTGAAGGTACTCCGGGTTTAACAATGACATCGGAACGTCAGTCATCTCAGTCCCCCGTGACCATGGGTGCTGGAAAGCGCCCGAAACGTCGGGAATTAAAAATATTAGTAAAATAAACGCGATAAAATCCGTAAAAGTAGTTTTAATCAATGTGTAGTGTTCGCGTAAATATAAGAAATCATTAACATAAACGATATATGATTTATTACATATACAGGTGAAATTTGCCGTGCAGTGGCAGCGAACACCCAGCGCCTCCTGCATGCTTCCATGTCAGCGTTCATGGTCTGCAGTAACCACTACTTGCCTTTCCTTCAGCACAAACTAGTCTACTTACAAAAACGCTCCAAGCTTGAGCTCTTCAGTGGACAACTTTGTGCATGACAAGGGAGACGGGGATCTTTAGGCCCAATGTGCAATAAGTTGAAATATGCTTGAAAAAAAAGCGTTACATTTTTCTATTTCAAAATATAAAAAATTAGCCCAATTCACAATCTGGAAGACGAGAAATCTTAACAATAAGTTTATGTCACGAATAAAATGAGAAATCGATTACTTTAATCGATTAGTGTGAATGAGTTTTAACAATTAAACATTAAAACAACTTACAGCAGATAATTGATTCAATCATAGTCATTATATGAATTAGAATTAACGCCGTGTAAATAGTTTAAAAAATAAAATATCTACATAATAAAAATAAATCTATAAATCGATTATCGTTCACAGTTCGATTTATTACTTGTGTTTGCCAGCTTTATTGTTAATCTGTGCTAATAGTGACAGCTCCTGCCTGACTCAATCTATGATCACTCTAGGTTTCTCTGTCTACGTGTCTCGGATTGTTTTAGTACATGTGCGTTTTGAATGTGTGTCTATGTGTGTTTTATTGATTTATATCCCTCAACCACTGTTTTCTTTCTATGGACTTCTGATATTAATGAACTCGTTTACCCGTTTGACTTTGGCTTGGTATTGTTGATTTTGCGGCCTGGATTTTATCAATGGATTGATGTGTGAATTATAATTATATTTGAAGACTAATGAAAGATAATTAAAAAAGTTTTTTTTAAACATCGCATAACCTTCGCTATCTTTCAATCTATTTGTGAGTTTCCTATTATCCTTCCACTCCATACAGTACAATAAATACAGCAATTAATATAGTAAACAACTGTCGAATAAAAAAATAGCAATTGCAATTCAATAATCAGCTGTTTAGGTTGTTATTGCAAACTTGTTGCTTAACCTCACTTTTACTAAATCTCATATAACTTTGTTCTCAGATTGCTAAAATCCGCCGAATTTTCAGTGATATTTTGATAATATATAAGCTATTGATTGACATCACTTTCATCTTTTTACAATCTGGGCCCAAGAATGTATGAAAGCGCATCAGTTTCCATTGTCAAATTTAGTTGCAAATTCATTAAACTAGTAAAGGTCGTAATATTTATATGTTACTGTAACATATATTGCAAGTTAAAGTTTTTTTGAATGATATTAGTTTCTTTGAAGCTAATTTTTTTACATTTGATTAACGTCACTTACCATATATAAATAGTTTTATTAGTTGCTTTAAGCTAAAAAAAATGTTATATTATTATTGTAGGATTAAGTTCAGAATGAAAAGAGGACACTGTATTGCAATGAGTTCGACCTTTAAGTATAGATGTAATAAATAAACATAAAAATAACATAAACACTCACGCCTGTCACCCAGAGGGGTAGGCAGAGACTACAGACTTCCATTTGGCACGATCCTGACACACCTCTCTCGCCTCCTTCACATCCATACACCTACGCATGCATGCTCGTCGGTTAAGGGTACTCCTAATTTGGCCCGTTTTCAATAAATCGCCAATTTGGTCGATAAATTTTCGCCTAGGACGTCCCTTTCCGACTCTGCCATTCACTTCTGCAACATAAATTTTCTTTGTCACTCTTTCCTCATCCATTCTTTCCACATGACCAAACCACCGAAGCATTCCTTTCTTAATCCTGGTCACAACATCATCTTGCAAACCACACTCTTCTCTTATCACACAACTTTTCACCCTGTCATTCAGATTCAGCCCTAACATACTCCTTAACGACCGCATTTCTACTGCATTTATTCTACTCTCGTGCTTCTTCTGCCACACCCAACTTTCACTACCATATGTCAAAACAGGGACCAACACAGCATTGTGAATTACCATACGTGCCTTTTTTGACATATTTTGACTCTTCACAATAGAGTGCAGGGCTCCATTTACTCTGTTTCCTGCGTTCACTCGTCGTTCTATATCCTTATCATATCTCCCATCCCTGCTAAATACGCAACCCAAATATACAAACTCATCTGCTTGCTCGATCAACTCCCCTTCTATTCTTATTTCACATATCGTTTTATTTTCATCTCTTTCAAAAACCATAATTTTTGTCTTACTTGCGTTCACTTTCATACCCCTTTCTTTTAATGATCTGTTCATTAATGTAACCATCATTTGCAACTCAGCCGCCGACGATGCAAGAATAACTTGATCATCGGCGTACAAAAGGCATTTGATGGTTAACTCACCCATTCTTAATCCGCATTCTTCAACTTTCAAATTTTGCAAACAACTGTCCATAAATAGGTTGAACAACCACGGGGAAGCCACACAGCCCTGACTGACACCTTTATGGATGCCAAACCAGTCCGAGTAGACCCCGTTGATCCTAACACAAGCACTAGAGTCCCTATAAAGAGATTCCAATGCCTGTATCAAGCCAGCGCTCAACCCAAATGAGTTCAGTGTTTGCCATAGCACATTCCTATCCACTCTGTCATAGGCCTTCTCCAAGTCCATGAACGCACAAAAAACCTTTTGGTTTTTGGCTAAAAACTTCTCCGCGATCATGCGCATGGAGAAGACTTGATCTGTACATCCCATTCCCTTTCTAAATCCCGCTTGCACATCCCAAATTTTTCCATCGGTTTCTTTTATGACCCTTTCAATTAGTACCTTGGCATACAGTTTTCCCACGATGCTAAGAAGGCTGATACCGCGGTAGTTTTTACAGTCTTGCTGCGACCCTTTTCCCTTATATACTGGGACTATCACGGCTTTGCACCAGTCTCCCGGTACCCGCTTCAGTTCCCAGCATAAATTAAACAAGGTGTGCAGCGGGCCTGCCACCACTTCCTCTCCAGCCCTTAGCATTTCGAGTGAAACTCTATCATATCCGGCAGCCTTACCTGCTTTCATGCTTTTCATTGCTTTCATTATTTCATCTATACTTATCTCGCTACCTCCTTCCTCTTCTTTCGGAGTTCCTATTTCATTCAGTTCATACGTTGTCTCCTCACTCATAAACATGCTTTCAAAATATTCCTTCCATCTCTTTAAACTCAAAACTTCATCATTCAGAATATAGCCATTCTCATCTCTTATAGCATTAATTATAGGCTGTTTTGAACATCCCCTGGCAGTTCTTACGAGTTTTCAGAACATTTTAATATTTGCCTGGAAGTTATCCGATATTCTTCTATCATTCTTATCCGTTCTTTCTTGCTTTTTCCTTTCAACTACTTCTTTTACTCTTTTATTTAGATGTCTAAAGACTGCCTTTTTTCTTTCAAAATCATCATTCGTACCGCTAGAATTACCATACTTAGTTGCTAGTAAATCTAGCCATGCACTCTTCTTTGCTTCAACTTCCGTACGTATCTCATCATCTCACCATAACGTATTATTTTTCCTTTCATTCTTTCTCTTACTAACACCACATACTTCGGTAGCTGCATCTACTAAACCTTTCTTAACATTTTGCCATACATTCTCCAAGTCTAACTCATTCATACATAATTCATCCAAACCACTTACGTTTTCTTTCAGTCTACATTTAAACTTGTTTTTCTCACCTTCATCTTGTAATCTTTCTGTTCTAATACGCTGTAATGCAGTGGTAGACACAGATGACCGATGGCGCCACCGCTTGAATAGACCATTAATTCGGCATAAAACCAAAAAAATGATTCGTTCCTACGTTTGACCCCCGGTAAACCCTTGTATCCACCACTGCGCCCCTCAATCTTTCATCCACAATTATGAAATCTATCATGCTTCTATCATCACCTCTTTCCCAAGTGTACATGTGAATCTTCTTGTGGCGAAAGAAAGTGTTCGTCACAAAAAGATTCTTTTCCATACATACAGTGAGGAGGCTTTCACCATTCTCATTTATACTTTCATCACCAAACGTTCCCAATATCCTTTCATAACCAAGCCTCCTCACCCCAACTCTTCCATTAAAATCTCCTAGCATAACAACATTTTCATTTCCCTTACATTTCATTAATACCATCCTTACCATTTCCCAAAACTGCTCTCGGATATGAGTGGGCTTAGACATGTCTGGGGCGTAGACCCCTAGCACAAAGAACTTCTTTAAGCCCACTTTCAATCGTATCCATAGCAGTCTTGGGTTTACACATTCATACTCTTTCACACATTGCACCATTTTTTCTGATAGGATGATACCTACTCCCTGGCATGCCCGCTCGAGCTCGTCTACACCAGACCAGTATGCGGTATACATGCCATGTGTAGTGACATCCTTCCCCCTTCCGTTTCGTCTCATTTACACATAACAAATCTATTCCTCTATCATACATCACCTCGCATACTTCATCCATTTTATCATTCATTGCTCCACATACATTCAACGTAGCCAGACGGGCCTCTGCAATCCACTTTTCTCCCCCTCCGGGAGACAGAACGTGACGGGTGCCCCATTAAAGGGGCACCGGGAACTCGGGGCCATTTCTTTAATTTGATTCCTCATGATGCGAATGGGGTGGTATATTTAACGCCGCTACCACGGCGAGGAGCCGAGTCTGTGTTATCGGCTTGTCGCTCATTTAGCACCACCCGGGGGACACGTGTAGGGTGGGCCTAGGATTAGGTGGTCAAAGCCTACGGACGCGAGCGACTTATCCCCCTAGTTTTTTTTGTAATAAATAAAGTAATTAATGTAATAAATAAAGTAAACACGAAAATAAAAATATAGCAAACATGCAATAAATAATTTAAATAAAGTAATAAATAATTAAAGGTTAGATGGACATAATCGTTTATTAGTTTAATATTACAGAAAAGAAAAATAATTTAATAACTCGCATGAACTCTTGTTTTATTTCAGAAACAGAATTTCTTACTGTCGCCAGAGGCGAAAGGCGAAATTCTGTTACGTTTTCCTTTGTCGCATGTATGTCACTGATCCATGGATAGCAACATCTTCCTGATATAATTCAATAATAATAAAAAAACAACGGTTGCTGATCTGCCTGCTTACAGAGTGACACCTATAGCAAATACGAAAAACCTCTATTATTACATCCATGAGTCAATCTACTGAGAAGGCCCATGTTCAACAGTGGACTATTAATTAACTGTCAGGAATGAAAATTAATGAACACACTCCTGAAATAAGAAGAGGTCAACATGACATAATGTTATGTAAGCTGTTTTTTAACTTATATCATTCGATTGATTGCCAAAGCCATCGAGCCGTTGCAAAACATGATGTGCTCGTATTAATTTTATGTTCAGTGGGCCGTAAGACACGACTACGCAATCAGACGCGACTACGATATCAGAATAAGCTCTAAATAAAGTGTGTATCAAAATGGAAATTGTCTATTGAATGACAGGAAGATAATATAAAAATTTCTACATATTGAAATTTTATACGTATTTTATTGTGTTGTTTTGAAATAATTCAAGAGTAAAAGAAAACTTACAGGCTATATAAGTCCCATTCCTAAGCACAGGCCTCGTATTATGTCTTATAGGGTTTTAGGGCAAGGCAATGTCCCCCAATATGTGTTGGTGATTTTCACATGCATTCGAAATATTTTATAATTATTCGGACATGGAAGTTTCCTCACGATAAGTTCTTTCAATATCGGGCTTGTTCAATAAACCTCTTATTTACCATTTTAAAATCGTGAATCTCAACAAAACTTCACGTTTTGAAATGCAAACGATTTTTTTTAAATTGTTCTGTGTTGTAAAGGCAGACGAGATTAAAATGCTATCTATAATGTATTATGAGTAATACAACATATTTATTTAAGAAGTGAGAGAAGAAAAATAATAACAGATAGTACAACTAAGTGTACATGATGTCACCTATACGAGTAGACACTTAAGTGTAACTTGGATGGGGAATTTAAATACGACGTAACCACCACCGTTTTATATAGAACGCCTCGTTATAAATGAAACGGCCTCATGTTTTCCACGCAACACAGCATCATTATGTTTTACACCAGTATTCTGTGAGAAAATTGTTCTTCTGCAGACAAGGGGCCTCGTTCCAACTGCAGCTATATGTTGCATCCATCAGCTATTATTTAAAATATTATTCGAATTATGTCTCACTTTGGCGAAATTATATGTTCTAGTGGTCGCCTAATTGTCGAAATTCAACGTACGTTACCTAATTCATTAAATTTCATGTGTGTAAGTATATTCAACTGTACATTAATGCACTACATCTATCTTTCTAACATACAAAATATAAAATTAACGATTTTACGTATACTCCAAAGACTAAGTTTAATAACTCGCATGAACTCTTCTATTAAGAATAAGGTTCATTTGAAATCAAACAAGATTCATAGTTAATTTAGTCAGTTCTGTAGTTATTTCTTCGTAAATCTCTTTGTGGCTGTTTGACCACAGAGTATCATCACAAATTTAAAAGTAATATGACTCCACGATGAGTCTATGCTATTTGACATTGGCAGTATGGACGTAAACAATGAATTTTTTATTTATCTTATTTTTTAATTTAATGTATTTGAAAAACATATTATATATTCATTTTAACTCTCTGCACTACTTTTTCATATAAACATTGACCATGCTAAATGACATAATCCCCTGTGCGCGCAATATGCATTAAAAAGAGGTATAAAGTTTACGTATTAAAATATACACTCGCTTATACGTGAACACCTATGCTAGTAATATATAAGTCAATGTAAACACCACACATTGAATAAAATTACTTTTGCGGAGTTTGTTGCGTTTAGTACAATTTGTTTTACCTTGCGACATTTCGAGCGCTTTGCAGCAAGTCCTATACAAATGAAAGTAAAGTTGAAAGAAGTTGAATTAAACGCGATAAAGTCCATAAAATAGTCTTATGTAACGTTAATAACATTTTATCCTTAACTAACGAACTATGGTCTGGCAATAGACTGTTAAAGAAAAAACCATCCGAAAGAGACCAGAACCCTTAGTACAATGTATACGTAGGCGGTCCCATAACGAATTGGCCTAACTATGAACCAATGAAGGAAATGAAACGAAACCAATTTTATTTTTCAATATAATCACCATGAATACTAACACACTTCTGACATCTGTGAATCAACATCTCTAAACCTTTATAAAAATAATCACATTTTTTATCCTCAAAATGACTGAAGACGGCCGCCTGCAACTCTTCATCGCTTGAAAATTTTCTTCCTCTTGAGTCCCGCTTTAAATTTGGAAATAAATAATAGTCGGACGGGGCCATGTCTGGACTGTAAGGTGAATGTTGAACTTCTGTGAATCCGCATTGACGAACTGCATCCTTCGAAACACCAGCGGTATGAACAGGGGCGTTGTCATGGAGCAACAGGACACCTTTAGACAGCTTGCCTCTTCGTTTTTCCTTTATCTTGTCTCGTAATTTATATATTAAAGAAGCATAATATTCGCCGTTCACGACTGTATTACGTTCTTTAAAATCCACCATCAAAATGCCTTGAAAATCCCAAAATATTGTGCACATAAGTTTTTTAGTACGTTGTTGCACCTTTGCCTTTCTAGGGGCCTTTTCACCCTTATAACGCCATTCCATTGACTCGCGCTTGCTTTGTGGATCATAATACAAGATCATAGTTTCATCACCAGTCACTAGCTTCTCGATCACAGTCTTTGGATTTTCGCCACAAAGATCCAAAAACTCCGAAGCGCAGCGCACTCTTTCCTGTCTCTGTACCGCTGAAAGAAGTTTCGGTACCCATCTTGCACTCACTTTTTTCATGTGAAGATGTTAATGGATCGCGCGATGAACGGTACTCTTAGAGAGCCCAAGCCTTGCCGCAATTTCTCTAATCTTCAAATAGCGGTCACTCAGAACCTCCTCTTCGATAAGAGCAATCGTTTCGGGAGTGAGCACTTCCACAGGTCGACCGTCGTGGCCAAAGTCTTCGACGGTTTCTCTCCCGAGGCGAAACTCTTTCACCCAATTTTTCACTGTGCTATAGGAGGGGGCAGACTCCTTATACACGCCATCCAATCGTTCTTTTATTTGGGCAGGGGATAAACCTTCTTTAAACAGAAACTTTATGACACTTCGATACTCAGTTTTCGACATTTTGAAAAAAATACGTGACTCTCGTTATTCAAATGCCTGTTAAACTAAGACTAAGCATTTTATGTCGATGCATGTTTCTTATATTAAGTGCACGATAAACGTACTATTTAATGCAACACAAAATGTAACGACATGTCGCGTTGAACTATATCAGGCCAGTTCATTATGAGACCGCCTGGTATATTGACCGTTTGCTTTAAGTATTAAGCAAATTTTAGTCCTCTTCAATCTAAAAATAAGTCTTCGCTAAGATATCTTCACAGCAAAGTTTCAACTACCCTTGAGGAACAGACGTACTTTTTTAAGGAGGGATGGGGTAAAACTTTTATTAAATGATGTTTGAATAAAAAGATTCAAACATAATTTAATAATTTTTTATTTGTTCGAGTTTCTATTCTTCATTACATTATTATTACAACTTTTTATAAAATATATTTTCTAAAAAGAACATAAAACTCGTAGGAAGGATATTTGTCATAGTTCGCAGTTTTTACTTTTTAGTTGTTATTAATATACTTTGCTCGTGACAGGTAGCAGTGTCAAAGATGTGAGTTATCTAGATATGGCAATCGTAGCCAATACGAACATTGCCAATGCCAGCGACAAAGTATATTGTGGAATTTCAAAACCACCTTACTTAAAGTTATATGAAAATTTAATAATATCCATCCTCCCCCAAATATTTCCTCATACTCGGCAGGCGCGTTAGCTACTGCAGTATGTGATAACACTGAATTGTTATCAGATGTTATTCCCCATCTCCTGTGTCAGTTTCCCCATTTCATATCTTAAGATACTCAGGAGACGATACGGGTTGAGAATATACTACCAAAATATAATGTCATTTCTGTAATTGGTTTGCTGTAATAGGCAAGTTTGTCAGGCGGATAGTGATCACAATATCAGACGTTACGTTACGTATTTTGATGCGATTCGTAACCGGTATAAGACAGTATAATTTTATATACACTGGTGTCCGAGACTGCCTCCTGGTCTTGTAATTGTAAGCGATCTGCTGATCATAAAGTTAAGGGTTGGAACTCGGGTAGGGCCAAATATGGTTATGGTTTTTTTCTGTCAAGAGATTTCAAATAGTAGCCTATAGTCAGAAGTGGCGGTGTTTCACTCCCCTGCTCCGGAAAGCACGTAAAGCCCTTGGTCCTGCGCCTGTTATGTCTGCAGCCGTGTAGGATTGCCAACGCATCGGATTAAAGTCGGGAAATAGAGCACTTTTGCTTGCCCAACTATAGGTCTATAATACTGTCCTGCGCACATGGCTAGTTTCCATTGATTCTGGCCACAATGATCGAAATATGGTCTGAAGGACATTGCTATTGATTATTATATATGAGATGGTTAGCCGCAATCTATCAGACGTCATAAGGTCGTTCAAGCATTACCTTGTGTCGTATACGTAGAGTAAAAGTTAATTTACTCTAGAATTTTCTCTTGTATTATGGAGGCTTGTTTACATAAATTGCATGAGGAAAAACATACAGAGACGGAAAAATGATTTGTATAAAACGCGAACGGGGCAGGAGTGTGAAGAGGGTAGAAACGAAATAATGGAACAGATCCCACGGTGTTGCCATATAACATCAATACTGTTGAAAAGGAACCAAGGTTCGGGGGTCCTCTTGATCCGGCCGCGATGGACCAATTGAAAAGGACCAACGGGGATTAAACGTTCGATTAAGAAACAGAAGGGAGGAATCGAGGCTTCTCTCGATCCGGCCTCCTATAACGCCTACGTTGGGTTCGGGAACAACGTATGTGATCTCCGCAACGGAGTAACATACAAGGGCGATAACCTCTTCCTTTTCAGCGAGTAGGTTCAGACGGGGATTACGGGTCTTCCGAAGTCGTCCCGGTCCCAACGCCTTAATTCTTCGATGTGGACTGTATAATCTTGAGGGATGAATTACTTGGGAATAAAACAGCAATTATCTTCAAACCGTTCCGTAAGAGAGTAATTACTTTTCCCTATCACTTCCCTACACTTTTTTTTCTTCTTCTTATTCGTATTGACTGTTGGTCTTGCACTTTTCCCGAAGTTTCTCCGAACTTCCCCGAACGAATTGCAATAAAACTCATTTACTAAGCTACCCCAGAGCTATACGCGAAAGTGAGCCGCGCCATTCGCGCGCTTGCGCAACTCAATTACATGAATTTGTTCTATTACTCTCTCACGTTTTACTTAATTACTTTATTTGCATAAGTCATACATCAACATAATTTACCTGTATAGATAGCACAAAACAATATCTACACTACGATATACATAACATTTTTATATCACGAAAAACCTATTATTTATTTAACCAAATATGCCTATTTTACTCACAAGTTCAAACTCGAAATTTCTTAAATATTTAACATAGAAAGTTAAAACAATGTTTTCCACTTGATACATATGTTAACTAATACAATAATTTAATTTACATTTTCTCTATTTATTTCACTATTAAAACACTTTTAAATTTCTTATACAAAACTATCATTATTTCACTTATACACAGGAATTTTCACATAAAAATAACACAGAATTCACCTTTTTTAGCACGTACAATCAACCTGAAATGTTTTACAAGTCATTTTTACATAAATTGCTGAAATTACAAATATTTAAATTTTTACATATTTGGCCTCCTAAGTACGTGGCTAGCGTGCGTCTATGAACTCACACTATTTGAACAACTAACTTTTGCACGGCTCTCGGCTATCAGAAAAAATGAAAGTCTGATAAACACCAATTTTAACAATATTGGGTGAATAAATGCATCTACACAATTTTCAAACTGTATGAAACTATCTTTAATCAGATTTTTATCTGATAACAGTATAAATGAATGTTCTCATTAATCAATCATGGCAAATAGGCATTTGTTTTCGTACAAAACATATCAAACTTATATAAGACAATACTTATGCGATTAATTTCCGTTAATTCTATTTATGCACAGAGTGATCATCTCGACCGGGGAACAAATCCGATCTCTAACTTCACTTTAATATTCCTTTGAATTTACATCATTGGAAAGATGATTTCAACCGGGGAAACAATCCGGTAACATAATTTATATCTTAAATTCCTTATGAATTTATTAAGCGATATTACTTAGGAAAACAAATAAACTAGTCCGGCCTGGGAGTCGAACCCAAGACCTTCATATCATTAATTCGATATTTCTTTAAGATTTAACTAAGCATTTTCTTATCAGAACCTTGCTATTGGACAATATGCCTTTGAGAAGTTATTCGTCATCGGTTGACTTAATAAACTGAAATATTCTAATAGGCGCGTCGCCAACAATCTCCCCCTCCGTGCGTAAGCACCATTATTTGGGAGGCGTCGCGGGTACCAGGACTATTGTTCTGGATGTAGGTCTCCTCAAGATACCTGTGCTAGTAATGACGTCAACCACTCTGGTGTGACCGTCTGGTCCCGGTAGCGTTCTACTAATTTTGCCTTTCGGCCACGTATTTCGTGGCAACGAATGATCTATTATCAAAACAATACCACCTTCTTTAGGTTCCATGAACTTTCCGTTATTACCTGTTCGAGGTATTAAGGTAGGCATGTATTCTTTCAGCCATCTTGTCCAAAAATGGTCGGCTAACCTCTGTGCAGCTTTCCAATTGAGTTGACCCGTCAGATGTTGCTCTAAAAATAATCCAGGTGGTCGATCACCACATGAGCGTCCCAGAAGAAAATGATTGGGTGTCAAACCCTCTTCAGGACTATCCATACTGAATGTTACCAGAGGCCTGGAATTTACCGTATGCTCTGCTTCTAAAAGCAGCGTATGCAGAACCTCCTCTCGCGGGCTCCTTTCTTTGAGCGTAGCGGTCAACGCAATTTTAATCGATCTTACTAACCTTTCCCAGGCGCCACCCATGTGCGGTGCTCCCGGAGGTATAAATTTCCATTTAATATATTTCTTAAATGACTCATTTTTCATGCCCTCATGGCATTCTTCGTATGCTTTCAATAATTCTTTATTCGCAGCTTTGAAATTCGTCCCGTTATCACTGTATATAACGGCTGGTTTTCCTCTTCTGGCGATAAATCGCCTCAATGCCATTATCATTGACGCTGGTGTCAATGAGGCTGCTAATTCCAGATGTACTGCTCTGGTGGTCAGACACGTAAATAAAACACCCCAACGTTTTTCGTGTCGCCTTCCTATAGTCACACTCATAGGTCCGAAATAATCTACAGCTGAGCACGTAAAAGGTGGTTCATGATGAGCTATTCTCTCCAGAGGAATATTTCCTTGTGGCACGTTCTGCGGTTTTGACCTGTATGTCCTGCACCACTGACAGTGATGTGACACACTTCGTACTACATTACGCAAGTTCAAGACATAAAATTTTTGGTTCACCTCATTCATCACCGTCTGGTGATTGGCATGTCCAAAATGATGATGAACTTCTCTAATCATCATTTTAATGATTTCATGTTTACCGTCTAATACGACAGGTTTTCTACTTTCCTCAGTCAAATTAGACTTAAAAGGTAAGCGTCCATTTAAACGGAGTAAGTTATCTTCTCCTATTTCCATAGATAATTTACTTAAGCGTGAACTTCTTTCAACGCTTTTGCCTGCTTTCAAGCATTTTATTTCCGAATAAAAACACTCGTCTTGAACGAACTTCCAAATTAACAATTCCGCTTTTTTCAAGAGCGCTATGTCTAACGCGCCATCGGGTCCTTTAACCGACTTTGCTAAAACTTTGTTGGAACACATAACCGACTTTTCGGCTGCGCTGTCGGGTCCTTTAACCGACTTTCTTAAACCCTTGAACTTTTCTACCGCCTGTAAGGTGCGTGTAGTTGCCCCAAGGAATTTCTTAAAGCTGCTAAATCGTCCGTAGTCGGGTAGACTTAACAGTTCTTGCTTTCTCAGCGCATTTACGCCCTTAACGATGAGATTTTCAATTTGCTTCTCATAATCCTTTTTCAACTCGCTATTTTTATAGAGCTTTCGATATTAAGCAGACGACTTTCAACCTGCGCTCTATTCGACGGCATGCACTCATTGTCTGTGCGCCATAACAAAGCAGTCTCGTACCTATTATTAGGTGTACAACGTACCGTTTTGCTCAAAATATTTAAAGCTCGTTCTTCTGGGTCGTTTGCGGGCTTTCGCGCAGACACTCCCAGAGATTCCAAACTAAAATAATCTTTGATCAACTTATCCATATGTTCCTCCTTCTTGGTGGAAATGTGGTTAACAATCTTGATTGGTTTAATACCACCCGATATGTGACCATGTAAAACCCATCCAAGTTTGGTGAGCGATGCTACAGGTAGGTTCTTACCTCCTGAAATTAATTCACGAGTAACTATGAGATGCCAATTGTCCTGGCCAATTAATATGGTAGGTCTGGACCTCTCATACATTAACTCGTCCTTAATCGGTGTCAAATGAGAACACCGTTGTAATAATTCTCGGCTTACTGACTGAGGAGAAAGGTTAAGTGACTTAATTGTTTGTACACTTATCTCTTCTAAGTCATTCGAGTAAATGCCTTTTATCTTAACGTTTAAGCGATACGAAATGTCGTCGTTAATTCGCTTACCTCCCACGGCTTCGATACGTAATTCCTCTGTAATAGTGGAGACGAACTGTCCACTATTAACAGACTCCGAGTGGTTTTCTTTAAGGTGGAGAAATGAAACTACTGTTTATGTTTATGAATGTACTGTCGAATGGGATTCGGAATGGAATATATTTTGCATCAACCTTGCCTATATTTATATGGCTGGCTCACTATTGATTTGCCAATGGTAACAATTAATATTTTGCCTAGCCAATTATATTGCTTATTTTATGACCAATGAAAACTATTTAAAATATACAATTATCTACGTTTCGTTTCCCGGCGTGAGACTTGTTTGTTGTTCACGAAGCTACGTCGCTGGACGGGCTATATAAGACATGCAGATCGATGCGCACGCGTAGTCGGCGGGCGGCGGCGGTGTGGAATACAGCTCCGGAACAGCAAGAGGAAACGAACTGCGGCGTTGAAGAAACGGCTCACCATTGGTCGACGGATACGTGACGATAGCGGCGTGTGAAGTCGGTGTGGCGCTGAATGATATTTGCGGCTGCTTCTTGTTTCTTTATAAGGACGTCAAATTATCTATATACAGTCCGCAGTATCTCAGTAGCCAAGAATAATTAGGAAATAAAATGTTTTTTTATTTATTCTCGCCTTCCGCGTTATGGTAGCAGCGGAGTATATCTTATTTATTCCCGTTTAGGTTTGATTAATCTGGCTGCTACATCACTCTCCCCCCAGCGAAAGCGTACCGGAGGCTTGACGACTCGCCCGTATTTCGTAGTTTTTAAAATAGGTTTCAACTGGGTTGATGTAGATGATGAAGTTTCAAGCTTCCTCGCTGGTGGTTTTGATGATGATGATGAATCCTCTGCAGTATCCTCGTTAATAATATAGGCAGGCTTTAGTCGGTCGATCGATATAATCGTAGATTTCCTTCCGGGTATTTGTAGTTTAAAAGTTTTGCTATTTCTCTCTAATACTTTATACGGTCCATCGTAGGTAGGTTGAAATTGTTTTTTCATTGCGTCGTTTCTTACAAAAACTTGTTTGCATGTTTTCAAATCTTGGTGAATGAATACTGATTTATTATTTCTGTGTGCTTGCATTTCGGTGCATTTCAACGATAAGGCTTTGTTAATTGATTCTCGAAGTTTAGTTACGAAATCGTAATCCATTTCTTGTTTGTTTGACGCTGCTGAACTGAAGAAGTCACACGGCAGCCTTATGCTGCAGCCGTAGGTTAGCTGAGCGGCGCTAAGACTAGTGTCTGCACGCGGTGTTGCTCGTAGTCCGAGTAGCACTGTAGGTAGCTCATCAATCCACTTTGTATGTTGAGATAAACGAGTTTTGAGTGCAGTCTTTAATGTACGATGCCATCGTTCGATTATTCCGTTTGACTGAGGATGGTATGCTGTTGTACGCGTCTTCTGTATTCCCATAGTTTGAAGAAGTTTGAGGAATAGGTTGCTTTCGAAATTCCTTCCTTGATCCGTTGTGATGGTTTTAGGTGATCCGAAACGAGTAATCCAATTTTCATAAATTATCTTCGCGACGGATTCGGCTGAAGTATCATCGGTAGGTATTGCTTCTGGCCATCTTGTTGTTCTGTCGATCATTGTAACGAGATAACGATGTCCTTGCGGTGAAGTAGGTAATGGTCCAACGATGTCAACGTGCAAGTGTTCGAATCTCTCCGTGGGTGGAAATGTAGCTAGACTACTTGATGTATGCCTTTGTACTTTGCATTTTTGGCATTGAATGCATTGCTTCGCCCAGTTGCCAACATCCGCTTGCATTGCAGGCCAAAAGAATTTTTCAGTGATGAGTTTTCTTGTTGTTCTAACACCTGGATGACTAATGTTGTGCAGTGCATTGAAGACTTCGCGACGACATTCTTCTGGTATGTATGGTCGCATGGTTGTCGTTGAGGCTTCACAGTATATAGGTAGATGCGTCATTGGCATTGTAACTTGCTTGATGGACAAGTTACCTTGCTTCGATAGATGTTTTATGTTGTCACTATCTCTGTCATGTGCTGCGGCGATCTTATGATAGTCGATTGATGTAGGGCACGTTACACTGTCGATTGGTACGCGACTGAGTGCGTCGGCAACTATGTTGTCCTTTCCACTGATGTGACGTATGTCGGTCGTGAATTCACTTATGAAAATAAGTTGTCTTGCTCTTCGTGGTGTTTCCGATAGTGATGGTTTCTTTGGAAGTACATATGTTAATGGCTTGTGGTCGGTAAAAACGATCAGGTTTCGACCCTCGAACGTTTTTCTGAAGTGCTTGATAGCCATGTAAATAGCGAGTAGCTCTCGGTCGAATGTACTGTAGTTACGTTGAGTATCGGAGAACTTCTTCGAAAAATATCCAAGTGGTTGCCATTTCCCATTGCTGTATTGTTGGAGAACTGCTCCTGCTGAGAAATCGGATGCGTCGCTGAAGATAGCAAGGGTTGCTTCGTGTGATGGGTGAGCGAGTAAAGCTGCATTTTGGATCGCAATTTTACAAGCTTCAAATGCCTTCGTGGCTTCATCGTTCCATTCGATTGACGTTTTATCTTTTTTCTTCGTGTTGTGAAGGTAGGCGTGAAGTGGTGCTTGGATTTCAGCGGCTTTAGGTATGTGTTCTCTGTAAAAAATTATCATCCCAAGAAAACGCCTTAGCTCTTCGATAGTTTTAGGTTTTGCATAATCGATGATTGCTCTGACTTTTTCGGCAGGCGGTTTTATTCCTTCCTTGCTGACGGTGAAACCAAGAAATTGAACTTCTTGCTGTCCAAATATGCATTTCGAAGGGTTGATTGTGATTCCGTTGTCTTCTAATCGCTGTAGCACGGTGCGTAGATGGGTTTCGTGCGTTTCTTTATCAGGGCTTGCAACAAGGAGATCATCAATAAATGCGAAAACGAAATCCAGTCCATGAAGTACTTCGTGTATGAATCTTTGGAAAGTTTGACCTCCGTTCTTTAATCCTGGGATCATTCTTGGGAATTCGAATAATCCCATTGGGGTAATTATTGCTGTCTTCTCTATGTCTTCATCGCGGACTCTTATTTGTTGGTAAGCTCGGTTGAGATCGATGGTGGAGAATATAGTCTTGTCTGATAGTTGATGAGTGAAATCCCTGACTCGCGGTATTGGGTAGCGGTCAGGAGTGGTAATAGAATTCAGTCTTCTGTAATCTCCACAAACTCGTAATTCTCCGTTCTTCTTCGGTACAATGTGAAGTGGTGATGACCAAGGGCTTTTGCTTGGACGGCATATTCCTTGCTCAATCATGTTTTCGAATTCCTTTCGAACTTGCTCGTATAGGTGTGGTGCGATTGGACGTGCACGACAATGAAGTGGTGGTCCATTGGTGTCGATGAAATGCTCAACGTCGTTCTTCGGTGTTAATTTCATTGAAGTTATTCTTGTGATACCAGGGTATTCTTCGAGGATCTTGTGATACGGTTGTTGCACATCTATGCTTCTTATTGTGGGCAGATTGGTTGCTTGTACAAAAGACTGAGATGCAAGATTGGTTTTCCCGTCGATGATTCTTCTATTTTTGATGTCGACGACCAACTGGTGATGTTGAAGAAAATCAGCACCGATGATTGGTTTGCTGACTTTAGCGACGATAAATCTCCATTTGAATGGTCGGCGTAGATTAAAATCAAGTTCCATTGTTTTTTCTCCATATGTAGGAATAACCGTATTGTTTGCTGCATAGAGTTGAAAATCTAGTGGCTTCAACTTCTGTCCTTGCTTCGGCGGTAACACTGAGATATTTGCTCCGGTGTCGATAAGGAAAGTAAGCTTGCTTTTTTTATCGGTGACGAAAAGACGGTAGGACTTTGCTGTTACGCTGGATCCCGTCGCATCGAGCGTACTAGTTAGTTTTCCGTATTCGTATTTTCATTTTTGAATGTACACGGTGCTTGTCTGCATTTTCTTGCCTCGACCCCAAAACGTCGATGATAGTAGCAGTAAGGGGGATCTTGATGTTGAGCTTATTCGACTTCTACTTGCAGAGCGGTTGCGACGAAAAGGTGATCTTCGGTGTTGCTGATTGCGCTGGTTGTACTGTTGCTGGTAAAAGGTATGATGCTGGGAAGCTTTGAGCGCGGCGACTTCGAATGATAGCTTCCGAATTTCTTCGAGAAGAAACTGGGTATCATTGGTCTTTGTTGAAGTGCCTTCGATGATCGATATGTGTGAGCTACTGCTGTTTTCGATCATCTTGTCCGCCAGGAGTGCCAGTTCGTCGAGCTTCGTCTGCGTGCTGAATGTTTCGCTGACTGCTATTACCGATCGAATATGTGGTGGTAGGTGGTTTACCCACATTAGCCGTAGTGTTGAATCCGGAACTTTATCTCGCGCCAAAGTACGCATTTTGCGTAGGAGTTGTGTGGGTTTCTGGTCTCCAATTTCTATTTCTGATAGAAGTTTTTGTAGCTGTCGACTGTCGGATTCTTCATATGCGGAGATCAGCCGATCCTTCAGTGAATTATACTGGTCGACTGCTGGTGGGTTGTACAACAGGTCCGCAATTTGTTCGATGTCTTGTTTCTCAAGTTGGGCTATCACCATCTGTGCTAATTGCGCTTGGCTCTTCTTTAAACCATTCGTTGCGGCTTCAAAACTGACGAACCAAAGTCGTGGTTTGTCTCTCCAAAACGGTGGTATTCTTAACGATAGAGATATACCGGCGATTTCTGGTTCCTTTACCGGGTTTGATGTATATGTGTTTGCCTCCTGCTCCATAATGACGGCTTGATTACACTGATTTTATATAAACTGAAGTCTTCCTTCTCGGTGTTCGTACGGGTTTCCTTCGCGGTGTTCGTGCAATAGTAGTGGTACGTCGCAGGGTGTTCCTTCTTGGTGTTCGTACCGGATCTTCCCCCTCGGTGTTCGTACGGGGTCACCACTGTAATAGTGGAGACGAACTGTCCACTATTAACAGACTCCGAGTGGTTTTCTTTAAGGTGGAGAAATGAAACTACTGTTTATGTTTATGAATGTACTGTCGAATGGGATTCGGAATGGAATATATTTTGCATCAACCTTGCCTATATTTATATGGCTGGCTCACTATTGATTTGCCAATGGTAACAATTAATATTTTGCCTAGCCAATTATATTGCTTATTTTATGACCAATGAAAACTATTTAAAATATACAATTATCTACGTTTCGTTTCCCGGCGTGAGACTTGTTTGTTGTTCACGAAGCTACGCGTAGTCGGCGGGCGGCGGCGGTGTGGAATACAGCTCCGGAACAGCAAGAGGAAACGAACTGCGGCGTTGAAGAAACGGCTCACCATTGGTCGACGGATACGTGACGATAGCGGCGTGTGAAGTCGGTGTGGAGCTGAATGATAATTGCGGATGCTTGTTGTTTCTTTATAAGGACGTCAAATTATCTATATACAGTCCGCAGTATCTCAGTAGCCAAGAATAATTAGGACATAAAATGTTTTTTTATTTATTCTCGCCTTCCGCGTTATGGTAGCAGCGGAGTATATCTTATTTATTCTCGTTTAGGTTTGATTAATCTGGCTGCTACACCTCTTTACGTCCGCGAGGCGCTAACTTTTGAGCCATCCACTCCTCTATGAGTGTCATGGTTGATCCCTCATCCAGAAGAGCTGTTGTCTTGACCTTTCCTCTAGGTCCATACAACTCGACCGGTATAATCTTTAAGTATGCATATTCCAGTGCATTCACTGTACTAACAGTTGTAATTTGAGCCTCTTTACCCCCCCTCGTCCCCTTGCGGCGAGGTATTTTCATTGGGGTATCGGTGTAGCATCCGATGATATGACATTCTACATCCCTCTACACCACATTTTTTCGCTTTGCACTCTAACCTCCTATGGTTAGGTGACAAACATTGGAAATATACTTTCGCTTTTTTGACTGCGTCCCATTTCTCGTGAATATTCATGTCCTTAAACTTGTAACAACTCACTATAGAGTGCTCCTTGTTGCATATAACACACTTATGTGTTACCCGACTTACAAGCTTGTCCTGGGTTGTCATAACTACTTGTCGGTTGTGCCCTTTATTATTTCGGCGTTCTAGACGCTCGCTCGTATTACTTCGGCGCACATAGCGCTCGCTCTTGGCACGATTGCGTACAGAACCCTTTGCGGTGTATACAGTTTGCTTCCTGAATTCAGGACGCTTCCGTTTTTCAGGCACATTTTCATTGCTTAATTACGTTCCAAATTGTTCACTCAATAAATTTAAAAACTTGGCCATCTTCTGTAACTCTGGCTCCAAAGGATACTGAGCTCGATATTCAAACCATTTAAATTTAATCATAGTTCTGAGTTTCTCCACTATGCGGCTCACTAACTCCGGTGAGTATAAATACTGTGGTTGATTCAACGCTTGTATCGTGGCAACCATGTTCGTAATATGACTTGCAAAAGATCCTATATTCCGGCAATTTTCTGCCAATCTTGGCATACGCTTTACATTCTCGATTTCGGCTAGAATGAGCATCTCAACCCTACCGAATCTTCTCTCGAGAACGTTCATTATTTCTTCAGGTTTACATAAAGTAAATAACAATGACTTAACCGCCTCCTTAGCGATGCCCTTTAATGCCCTCCTAAGGCGTGCGACATTCTGCACCCCTGAAAATTGGCTTCTCGTGTCTTCAAACACCGTTTTGAAAACTATCCATTCACCCGGGTCTCCATCGAACACCGGTAATCCCTGGAGGAAATGAAGCTGGGAAGAATTATCTTTTCCCGCTATCTTTATTGCACTCACAATCGCTTCGGTCAATTCTGACACCTCACTCGCGTGTGTTTTCTGTGCATTTCCTTGGTTGCGCTCGATCTCCGCCCCTTTGCGGCGTGATCCTTTACACGCTTCTTTATCAGTAATATCGGGTTGCGTCACACTAACCAGCGCGCTCATTATGGTCTGCTGAACCCAACTCCTTACGAAAGGTTCCACCTGAGTATTCCGCTCTTCATTATCCTCACTCGAGTCGAACTCCTCTTCTCGGTTGAGTCGTGCCAACTCCAATTGCGACTTGGCTAAGGCAGCAGCTGCCTGTGCTCGTTCGAGCTCTGAGCGTTCGAATTTAATCTGCGCCTCTAATTCGGCTTTCAGCCTCGCCGATTGCGATGACCTACTACCTCTCTGTGACCCTTTGTCACTAGTGTGCCCGATTACTGTCCTTGATGATGCCGCTTCTTCGCTCCTTTGACCTACTTTTTCGAACACCGTTTCACTCCTGGATATAACGGATTGTTGTGCGGTGTTGGCCTGCGTACCACTGGTGTCCGTCCTGTTGCTTGTCGTTGCCATGGACGTCCCTGAGTCCCACGTGCATGTGGACGTGTCGGTGGTGGCTCCACTTGAAGGAGTTGCCCCATTTGACGCAGTAGCTGTGGTCGCTCCAGATGATTCCGCCTCTTTAGCTTTTCTTGAGAGCCCTGTTCTTGTCCTGCTCCCTTCGCTCCTCTCTGTCTGGTCTTGTGCCTTCTTCATCTTGCAGGAAGGTGATTGTTGGCCTACGGTCCCTACAACCCCTTACCTACAACCCTTCTACACCCCAACCTAACACCACTACCCCTCCCCTCCCTTATCTCCCAACCCTACAAACCTACTACCACCCTAACAGCCCTATCAGCCCTATCAATCCTGAACGAGGCCTACCGAGGTGAGCCGTCCAGGGATGGAGTCGTGCAGGAATGGAATAGAGGAAAGGTTTAGGAACTGTCACGCCAAGGAATATGACGAAACAGTCGAGCGGTAGTGCAAGCGCAGTCTCGCTCGAGAGAACTGCTCCACCCGAAGGTGTTGTGCCAGAGCCCGACCGTTTGGCACCGTTAGGTGGTTGGGATGTATGCTGTGCTCGCCGCCCAGTTGCCGGTGACGCCTCGTCCAAGCACCCTCCTCCGGCCGCGATGCAGTCAGGTGCCCTCGCGCACCCTCGCCTGGCAGCAGCAGCGGTGGATGCTTCTTCTTGCACCCTGATGACTCGACAGGAAATGCCGGACACGGTCGTCCGACAGGAAATGCCAGACACGGTCGTCCGACAGGAAATGCCAGACACGGTCGTCCGACAGGAAATGCCGCGCACGCTTGCCCGACAGGAAAAATGCAAAGCAAGCCACGATGAGCGCCTTCACAAGGCACCTGCGCCTGGCTGCGATGCGTGCCCCATGCGAGCACACGCCCCAAGCCGCAATCCCGGTTTTCTTTCTTCCGGTAGTTCCAGGTCCAGTCCTCTGACGACCTGGTCTTCTGGCCTTTGGTCCTATTGCTTCAGCTCAAACCTCCGGCTTCCTTCGGTTGCTGATCTTCACTCGGCTCCGAAGGTCTCCTTTCTCCACAACCAGCAGTCCACAGCTGGTTCCTTGATCCAGCTGGCGGGGTTCGGGTGGTCCTAATCAGGCTCAAAGGACCAATTGAAAAGGAACCAAGGTTCGGGGGTCCTATTGATCCGGCCGCGATGGACCAATTGAAAAGGACCAACGGGGATTAAACGTTCGATTAAGAAACAGAAGGGAGGAATCGAGGCTTCTCTCGACCCGGCCTCCTATAACGCCTACGTTGGGTTCGGGAACAACGTATGTGATCTCCGCAACGAAGTAACACACAAGGGCGATAACCTCTTCCTTTTCAGCGAGTAGGTTCAGACGGGGATTACGGGTCTTCCGAAGTCGTCCCGGTCCCAACGCCCTAATTCTTCGATGTGGACTGTATAATCTTGAGGGATGAATTACTTGGGAATAAAACAGCAGTTATCTTCAAACCGTTCCGTGAGAGAGTAATTACTTTTGCCTATCACTTCCCTACACTTTTTTTCTTCTTCTTATTCGTATTGACTGCTGGTCTTGCACTTTTCCCGAAGTTTCTCCGAACTTCCCCGAACGAATTGCAATAAAACTCATTTACTAAGTTACCCCAGATCTATACGCGAAAGTGACCCGCGCCATTCGCGCGCTTGCGCAACTCAATTACATGAATTTGTTCTATTACTCTCTCACGTTTTACTTAATTACTTTATTTGCATAAGTCATACATCAACATAATTTACCTGTATAGATAGCACAAAATAATATCTACACTACGATATACATTACATTTTTATATCACGAAAAACCTATTATTTATTTAACCAAATATGCCTATTTTACTCACAAGTTCAAACTCGAAATTTCTTAAATATTTAACATAGAAAGTTAAAACAATGTTTTCCACTTGAAATTATACATATGTTATTGAATAAAACTATTATTTACGGATTTTATCGCGTTTAATTACTTTAATTTATTTTTATTATTATCCCGACGTTTCGGGTGCTTTACAGCGCCCATGGTCACGGGGGGGGACTGAGATGTTTGGCGTCCCAATGTCATAGTTAGTCCGGCTACCTTCAGTTTTTTAATATTAATTTTTGGTCCGATTTACGCAAAACGAGCTTATAGTATCATGAAGTCTTGCAGTGGTATGCTTGGGTTTGGGTTTAATTTTGTTAATTACAGGATACCAAGCAGATGGTAGCACCCAACCATCTTCTCTATTGAAATTTGGATGTTTTTTAATTTCAATAGCTTCGCGTATCATCCTTGGTAGGAATCGGTGTTCTTTTGCGAGAATTTGTGGTTTATCAAATCTAATGTAATGGTGGGGACGATCTTGAACATGTTCGCAGACTGCAGACTTCCCGGAGCGTCGGTGCTTCACATCAGCTATATGTTCCTTCACGCGGGTTTTTATAGATCTCTTTGTTTGACCTATGTAAGAGAGACCACATTCACAATCTAGCTTATACACACCTGCATCTTGTAGAGGAATATTACATTTGATGGATGGTAAAAATTGACTAATCTTCTTCAGCGGCTTGTAGTATGTCTTAATGGACGCTCGCTTCAAGATGTAGCCAATCTTGTCCGTGACTCCTCTAACATATGGTAGTAGGGCAGGCGCGCGCTCGACTGTGGCCGGCTTCACTCGTTCACTGTGACGTAGGCGCGGGACCCGAAGCTTGTTGTCTTGCAATACTTGCTTGACGTGCTGAAGCTCCGCGGCCAGATGTTTTCTGTCACAGATCCCTCGTGCTCTCTGAAACAAAGATTTACCCACGGTAGCTAACTGTGAAGGATGATGGTGAGATTCACCATTTAAATATCGGTTGGTATGGGTCTTTTTCCTATACACAGTGTGACCAATAGTGTTATCAGGATTTCGGATGACTAAAACATCTAGGAAAGCTAAAGAATTATTTGCCTCTAACTCCATTGTGAATTGTATTTTAGAGTTTATGGAGTTAAGGTGGTCTAAAAATGCAGTTACTTTGTCAGATGGTAAAATTGTGAAAGTGTCGTGTACGTACCGCTTGTAGAACCTTGGATTTACAGGAGCAGTAAGAAGGGCTTTCTCCTCAAAGTCCTCCATGAATATGTCGGCGACTATAGGAGACACAGGTGAGCCCATCGCCACACCATCCACTTGCTTGTAGAACTCCGCGCGGATAAAGGAAATGCTACGGTAGTAATGGACGCGTCGGAATATAATTTTAAAATACAACAACTTTTATCGGACGAAAGTACATATAAAAAAGGTCAAAACAGACCCTACAACTAACACGCTTAAAACAACTAGCGATTTAATAAAGAAATACTCCGAAAAATTAAATCTCGACGTGAATTCGCTAATACCATCATGTGCCAAACCACCGAGGTTGTATGGGTTACCGAAGATACACAAACCAAACGCTCCACTACGTCCCATAGTGAGCCAGATCGATTCACCAACTTATAAGCTGGCACAATACTTAGCAAAAATACTATCACCACTAAGAGGACATACCAGAGCACACACAAAGGATTCATACCATTTTGTGAGTGAGATAAAAGACCTACATCTCGCTAACAATGAAACTATGGTCAGTTTTGATGTTCAGTCACTATTTACATGCCTACCTATTGTGGACTGCATCTCAATTGTAACTAGGAAGCTAGAAGAAAATAACATGCCTCAAGAATATGCAATACTACTTGAAAATTGCCTCACATCTGGCTATCTATTGTGGAAGGAGGAGTTCTACAAGCAAGTAGATGGTGTGGCGATGGGCTCACCTGTGTCTCCTATAGTCGCCGACATATTCATGGAGGACTTTGAGGAGAAAGCCCTTCTTACTGCTCCTGTAAATCCAAGGTTCTACAAGCCGTACGTACACGACACTTTCACAATTTTACCATCTGACAAAGTAACTGCATTTTTAGACCACCTTAACTCCATAAACTCTAAAATACAATTCACAATGGAGTTAGAGGCAAATAATTCTTTAGCTTTCCTAGATGTTTTAGTCATCCGAAATCCTGATAACACTATTGGTCACACTGTGTATAGGAAAAAGACCCATACCAACCGATATTTAAATGGTGAATCTCACCATCATCCTTCACAGTTAGCTACCGTGGGTAAATCTTTGTTTCAGAGAGCACGAGGGATCTGTGACAGAAAACATCTGGCCGCGGAGCTTCAGCACGTCAAGCAAGTATTGCAAGACAACAAGCTTCGGGTCCCGCGCCTACGTCACAGTGAACGAGTGAAGCCGGCCACAGTCGAGCGCGCGCCTGCCCCACTACCATATGTTAGAGGAGTCACGGACAAGATTGGCTACATCTTGAAGCGAGCGTCCATTAAGACATACTACAAGCCGCTGAAGAAGATTAGTCAATTTTTACCATCCATCAAATGTAATATTCCTCTACAAGATGCAGGTGTGTATAAGCTAGATTGTGAATGTGGTCTCTCTTACATAGGTCAAACAAAGAGATCTATAAAAACCCGCGTGAAGGAACATATAGCTGATGTGAAGCACCGACGCTCCGGGAAGTCTGCAGTCTGCGAACATGTTCAAGATCGTCCCCACCATTACATTAGATTTGATAAACCACAAATTCTCGCAAAAGAACACCGATTCCTACCAAGGATGATACGCGAAGCTATTGAAATTAAAAAACATCCAAATTTCAATAGAGAAGATGGTTGGGTGCTACCATCTGCTTGGGATCCTATAATTAACAAAATTAAACCCAAACCCAAGCATACCACTGCAAGACTTCATGATACTATAAGCTCGTTTTGCGTAAATCGGACCAAAAATTAATATTAAAAAACTGAAGGTAGCCGGACTAACTATGACATTGGGACGCCAAACATCTCACTCCCCCCTCCGTGACCATGGGCGCTGAAAAGCACCCGAAACGTCGGGATAATAATAAAAATAAATTAAAGTAATTAAACGCGATAAAATCCGTAAATAATAGTTTTATTCAATGTGTAGTGTTCGCGTAAATTTAAGAAATCATTATATACATATGTTAACTAATACAATAGTTTAATTTACATTTTCTCTATTTATTTCACTATTAAAACACTTTTAAATTTCTTATACAAAACTATCATTATTTCACTTATACACAGGAATTTTCACATAAAAATAACACAGAATTCACCTTTTTTAGCACGTACAATCAACTTGAAATGTTTTAGAAGTCATTTTTACATAAATTGCTGAAATTACAAATATTTAATTTTTTACATATTTGGCCTCCTAAGTACGTGGCTAGCGTGCGTCTATGAACTCACACTATTTGTACAACTAACTTTTGCACGGCTCTCGGCTATCAGAAAAAATGAAAGTTTGATAAACACCAATTTTAACAATATTGGGTGAATAAATGCATCTACACAATTTTCAAACTGTAGGAAACTATTTCTAATCAGATTCTTATCAGTTAATGTTTCTTATACAATATAAGTGAATGTTCTCATAAATCAATCATGGCAAATAGGCATTTGTTTTCGTACAAAACATATCAAACTTATATAAGACAATACTTATGCGATTAATTTCCGTTAATTCTATTTATGCACAGAGTGATCATCTCGACCGGGGAACAAATCCGATCTCTAACTTCACTTTAATATTCCTTTGAATTTACATCATTGGAAAGATGATTTCAACCGGGGAAAACAATCCGGTAACATAATTTATATCTTAAATTCCTTATGAATTTATTAAGCGATATTACTTAGGAAAACAAATAAACTAGTCCGGCCTAGGAGTCGAACCCAAGACCTTCATATCATTAATTCGATATTTCTTTAAGATTTAACTAAGCATTTTCTTATCAAAACCTTGCTATTGGACAATATGCCTTTGAGAAGTTATTCGTCATCGGTTGACTTAATAAACTGAAATATTCTAATAGGCGCGTCGCCAACAACTGTCTTAGGTCATGTTAATTAATATATTTTTTATTAAATTTGATTTAGTCTGATTTCTGAAAACGGTAAAATTTTATTACTTTTTATTTGTTTTTAAATGAATTTTTAATTTCAGAAACATGTTGTTGTAGGATAGGCTTGATGTTTTACATGTGGTTGAGCTAGATGGCTATACCGCTATCCACTACGTATTGGAATCATTAAGATTTTTCTGGTGTAACACATAGTCACCCATTATGACTCCCAAGAGACTGAAAGTGGAGAAGATTCTCTTACGTTACGGCTTTTGTAGTCTCTGCAAAAAAAAGGTTGATATATAGGCTACTTTACCACGACCATTTACGTCGACTGTAATACATTTGAAATGTGTCGTTTCAAAATATTACAGCAATGAAATTCACATAAATATTTATACCACAACGTATATTTTTTGGCGAAATAATAACAGTGAGGAGTGCCAAAGTACTTTCCGAATGTGTTTTTAAGTTCTTTTATTTCGATATTTAATACTTACCGTTTATTCATTATTAGTAGAAAATGAAACATGGACTTTCTCCGTAGGTTGCTTTACAGACGGGGAATTTTTCATATTTGGTACGCTTGGCAGACGATTTGGTAACCGCAGTTTTTTATTATTTTTGAGTTTTATTTCTCTTTGTGGCCTCTTAAAACTGTCACGAGATGATATGGAGTAATGGATTTACTTAGGCCTCGCTTTCACTGAGACGAACCGTCTGTTTTCACTCAAAGAAACAGAATTTATATGAAACTGTTCACATTTAGACTGACCCGAGGAAAAGAACGGATCCGTCTAAACGCTCAAACCGGATATAGTGTGAATGAATCCACCGACGAGATGGCATCAAGTATCACCCTCCAACCCCGTGGGTAAACCAGCAGATATTATTTCGGTGTCTGCGCTTGTCTCTCCTCTTATATCCATTGAAATTCGTCCAAAAAGATCATCAAAAGAGGAAACAGACATACGAAAGTAGTTATAAACTTTTTTCATCATTATATTATGTCATGTTGACCTATTAATGTTTTAAATGTGCCAGCTGAAAATCTTTCTCAAAGAAGGGGATGGACCCTATGTTTTCTTTTACGTCCTATAATACCACCACAGCACTGGGATAATTTCGTCGTCCATCGTGTACGAAGTCTGATCTCAAACTGACAATCAACGCCTGGGCGCCGACCGTTTAAGCGGGCTACATACGACACGATATCGGTGGCGATCTAGGGTGGAGTAGTGGGGATGCCTCCTAGATTGCCTCTAAATCGTGTCGTATGTAGGGCCATCCTAAGTCGTGGCCGATATCGCCTCCTTAATCGGCTGGCAGGAGCAAAAATGCTTCCTAGATCAGCCGATGCTTCCTAGATCGTGGCACCGCCCCCTCCTTACTGCGTGTGTGTAGGCGCATCGGCCCGATTTCTTTTGGCAGTCGCTGCCGGCAACCCTCGCGGAAGGATGTTAACAAAACAGTGATACTGAATGACCTTTTTTATATAACAAAATTTTTACATTTTAATCATATAAACGGAGTAGAAGCCTATGGCACAGATATTTTACAAAAAACCAAAAAAAAAGTGAATAAAATAAATAAATTAATTGAAATTTTATCGAAATTCAAATCATATCTACCCTAGCCTATGACCCTGCGAAGTGACATGGTCAAGAATGCCTACTAAACTAATTTTTTTATTGCCGTTCGTAAAGTAGAGTGTATGAGCCTCTCCTCAACAACTAACTCCTATTCCAACGCTATCAACACAAGACCGCACTCATATCTCTTACAACTCCACAAGACCACACTTCGATCTCTTACGTGCCTTCATCCTCTTATCAACAACTAACTTCTACTCCTTCACCATCTCCACATCAACAAACAAGTTATATAAAAGGGAGTATGTCCGAAATTAAAGGTTTCTTTATGTTTAAAAAAAGATATAAGCTATTTTATTTTCTGATAGTTTTACTCCATAAATAAAGATTACATTAAAAAAAAAGTATACATATTATTATACAAAAGTATTTTATTTCCTTGTTTGTTGTGTGTAATACATAACCAGATTTTGACCAAAGCAGAAATGAACAAAGAGAAGAAATAACTAAATAGCATAGGTAGGAGAAATTGACGTTTTTATATAAGTTGCGAAATCATTTCTAGAAGGTTATAAAAACTGTCTTCATCCATCCGGAGAAAATTAATCACGTCCTTGGATTACAGGCCATTTAGTACGTTTATGTGGCTTAATTTTTATCTCTTTTGGAGCCATTTTTTCACCCAGCAACTTCTCTTTTTCTATTTTCGAATAAATTAACCGAGAGGGCTAATGCCAAACCAACACGTTGGTGTTTTAAAAGAATTGAAACTATTTAGAAGAAATCTACCGCATATGCGTTCCGCTCCAAGTCCGAACGCGTACTGCTAAGCAGGCCCGTGTGTAGGGTCTGCCCCGATATAAGCCCCCGATTTCTTTCCACCCTAGATCGCCACCGATATCGTGTCGTATGTAGCCCGCTTTAAACAGATGGTCCGACATAGTGGGAAAGAGCACTTACACCACACTACACGGTGTTATATTCTCCACACTAAAAGTTAATTTCTATTCTATTACAATTCTGAAGACAATAATATAAATTTGAATAAAAATATGACCATAGCCCGGGTAAAAGTTTGTATTATTACACATTAAAACCACCTGGAATAAAAATATATAAAAGAGGAATTACAATAAATTCATTCTCGTTGAGTACTTTTGTAATTTCTTCAATGTTCTTATTCAACACACAGTTTTTATTTGACAAAAGAAATTTTGTCAGTTGAGCTCCGTTTATAACATCATGTAGCTAAGAAGGCAGTCACTCTTATTTTTTTTGTAGAATAGGCATAACAAACGAGCATAGACATCTACATCTGTCACCGATTAGGAATCATAATACATATGCATTGTTATCCTTAAAGACTAAGATACGAGTACCTCGTTCCTAGTAAAAAATGTCTTCGGTTCTCTAAATTCATCAGACAAAATATAACAGTATTCAGCTGCTATTTAGCGTTAATATTCTGTAAAATCGTGGTCCTTCCCTGGTCGCGTCGATTCATACTACCATATTTATATTGCGGTAGTGTGGCTCTACTTCGTCAAGATTTTATTACCCTATGAAAACTTAGTGCTTTCAACTCCACTCAAGAAAAATTTGAACGCTGTTCAGTAGTTCTTCTATAGACTAGGATCTGTACTCCCTGGAGCCCACATACAACATATACTTGGCTTTAATTTTATTGTTACCGGTCTAATAATTATTTATGGTTCATTAATTGGAACAATTTTCTATTGAGTTCTCCATAAATGTAAGTACCCCTAAAACAATATTTTTGCCGGTTTTAGACTTTTCTTATTCTTGGATTGTTAGCCCTAGGGCTACAGAGGTGAACAGAGTTTGTTGTATTGTGATGATTTATGTTTGTTGCTTTTTTCTTAGATTGCGTCTAAATCTACCTCCGTTCAAATAATTTCTGCTTTAAATAGGATACGGGTAGGTTAGAACAAGTCAGGTCTTTGTGTTTTTAGTTTGGCTATCGAAGCAAAAGCGGCTCTCTCGCCGGGCTAGGCGTTCAGCCGTTAGTTAGCGACATTATGTTTAAAACTGTTATCGCCAACTCACATGCCATGATTAAAGAAAGATAGTGATTAAAGTAAAATACTATTATAATGGGAAAGGGCCATGGCCAGCAGTGGACTGTTAGGGGCACTAAAGAAGTAAAACACGTTAAGGTCATGTCTTCCTGTAAAAGTAGGCATTTAGCGCTGTCCCGGAAGCGCACGAATTATTTCGCGCGGACTCCAAGGCAGTGAACTTGCATGAACCAACCAGCAACATAGTATAGAAATAAGCAGTAGGATGACTTTTTTATTTGACTTTACAAATGCATTTTTTATGATCAAACTTTTCTTATTATAGCGATAAATTAGAGTTACATAATAAAAAGAAAATTAACAATCATTCGCTTTTGATAGGTATGGAAACTGTATGAGTAGAGAAAAGTTTTTAAGTTTCGTGTGAACACACGCAACGCTAGGGGAGAAAGTCAAACTTACAGTGAAATTCACTGTAACTATTAAAACCACAGGATTTATATTTATAGCACGCAATATTTAGTCTGTGACAACCATTATATGAACTCGTCCAGAACTGATTTATTGGTGCATGGGGAAAACTGAGACGGGTCCGTCGTCCATAAGCGCCAGCGCGCGACTGGTCAGGCTTGCCGAGCCGCCGCGCTCGCGCTTTTAGGAGGTATCTAAATATAGTAATTAACACAATATTTTTATCAAGTCAAACTCTGCGAATTTGTCTGTAAAATTAAGTGGCTTTATTTGAGTACAAAATTTAAGTGTAAAATGTTAGTAGTTTAGTCATAATATTGAAAAAATAATACAAAAAAGGGGTCACTTCGGGATTTTTTTTCTATCGAGTGAAGTTCTTTAGATTTTGTAACTGAATGCGATTTTGACTAGACTAGATCCTTAACTAATAGCATATATTTTTATCAGAATTTAAAACACTAATTTCTATGTCTCAGATGGTTTAAGAGAACTCAAAAGCGCGGTATCTGCGAAATACCTAGCCTTAAATATAAAATGTTGCGGCCTTTCAATAGCTTTCGTTTTAGTAAATGCAAGTAGAAGTTGGTATATGTATTAATATAATACCGAGGAAATATTTTACATAAAACAACCACTAGGTCGCTCACGAGCCGAGAACAATAGGGTGAAGCAAACTTTTAGTGCACGCTGTCACGAAACAAATGTAGACTTAAAAATAAATAGAAATGTTTACATTTGAAAATATATTTTAAATTAATAAATTTATTGTGATGCGAGTAGAATAATAATGGTATATGTTATTATTGTAGAAATTCACCAGAAACATATAATTGTAAACAATATCAAAATTTGTGCGTGCCTTCTTTTTTATCAGCACGTAAAAGTCTATTGGAAGACATGGGTCTTTCCCGTTAAATAAAGTGACTTTTCACGCTTGGCATAAAGTTTTCGATCAAGTTATAGGCAACCCGCAGCTTTAAGGGTGTTTTCCGTCGCTGATTTGGGTATTTTATGTCTAGCGTAAAATAATATGTTCAAACTGCCACGTATCGGAAGCTACAAGACCTTTCTGGCGTATCCCACAATCTCTTATTATGACACCATGGAAAACGGGGTGGTGAATTATCTTAAGTCTCCACCTTACCAAAGTACCTTACTACGTTACTCTTACAGGAAATACCGCAAGTATACCACCGTCTATACAACTGGTATTGTTAGATAAACAACATATAAATATTTCTATTTAAAGAAAGATTGTGGGTATTCTAAAATTAACAGCTAACAGTTACCAAAAACACCGAAATTAGTTCTTAATACAACGAAAGGAGTGCTTATTATTTAAAACTGACAGTAAAAGAAGCTGGTCGTTTTACTTGCATGAGGACGCTGTAACTTTTCGGGAAGGATAGAAGTCCAGAAATCAATACTAGTGTACTTAGGCATTTGGGCACGTGAGTGCCACTTGCGCCCACTCAGATACTTAGTAGCAGTAAAATTAAATATATTTAATTTTGCTGCTATCACGTACGCATGGGACGTATTGCAACGTATAGTTTAAAGTACAATGGAAATAAAATAACAGTCAGTCAGTTGAAAACTAATTAAAAAAAAGTAATAAGCTAGCGCAAACTCGATGAAAAAAAAAATGAATCTAATTTGCAATCAAATCAATATTAAAATTTTCTTTAGTTGAACATTGATACAAAATAAATCTTGGCATTCATTTCACTAACATTACTAAGGCATTAACTAACAACTCTTATTTTATAATATTTTTATCTTTCGTCGTTAATAGTTTAAAGTACTTATCAGTATTATAATAATAACATATATTCAGCAATTTTGGTGTATTTATTTAGTGTATTTTAGTTTTTATCATCGTTTGAAGTGATAATATCAAAATCTCATATCTATATATAATATAGTCTATGGAAAGAATATTTAGTTTCAGAGTTCATATCCGCTGCCAATGTAGCAAAGCCAAAGTTGATACGATCTTTTTGCTTTAACAAGAAACTTTTACGCTACTGATTCCTGATTTTCTCTTTGTTATGGAGATATTAAATATGTAGGAAGACAATTAGAAAATGAAAGGTTATTACGTGAAAGGCTTTTGGAATAGAATAGAATCATTTTTATTCAATATAGTACTATGACCACTGCAACAGAACTAATTAACTGTAAATTGTACAGAGACTAATTTGATAGCTGAGGATATTAATTATTTCGTTTGCACGAATTAATTTTCCAAAGAGTCGAGGTTGAGCTAGTAGCGGAGTATAACAAGTGCACCGAGCCACACCAGAGCCAAGACGGCCCTAACTAAAGTTGGGCGTTATAACATACAACAGATAATATAATTCATTATATATTTGTTATCTTACAACACATCAGAATAATTAACCACTGACTGTTATAATATATCCATTATCGTTAGAAAGCGTCATCTGTTTACGTTTACGGTCCA
Source organism: Parnassius apollo (assembly GCA_907164705.1). Taxonomy (NCBI): domain Eukaryota; kingdom Metazoa; phylum Arthropoda; class Insecta; order Lepidoptera; family Papilionidae; genus Parnassius; species Parnassius apollo. The sequence goes on along the minus strand of CAJQZP010001479.1, from coordinate 781,793 downwards.
GCCGTCGGCCGAGACAGGCATCTCAATGGGACACAATGAAATACTACATATTATGTTATGCCACAAGGATTGCGTATAGCTTACACTAATTTAAACTCTTAGCTAAATAAATAAGAGCTTATTTTACTAACACTAAATTATAATGGTAAACAAAAATATATTATTTCCTTTATTGCAAGCTGTTGCCTGTTGTGCCTGTTATTTAATTTTTTGGCTGTTGTAATATATTAGAGTTCAGCTTCAGTCACAGAGTACTTTGGTGTTCAGTTAGCTGTCTAGCTGAGATGACAATGACACTGTTATCTGTTAAATTATATACGTAATGTTTTGATAGCAGGTCTCCATATTACGTGAAAAAGCTATTGTTGTTTTTGTTTATTTTTCATTAAGTTTTATTACTAAAGTAATTTTAAATATTTAGTGTAATATAGATAGGATTTAGCATGTTGTATATAAAAGTGTATAATAATGTCGCGTCAGCATAGCGCAACCATTTGAAACTATTTTATAGCCCAAAGTGCGGACGAAAAAAAAGCAGTGTGCAGTTATTGCAAAAAAAACTTTATCTTTCAAAAGTACAATTACAAATTTAAAGCTTTACCTTAAGCAAAGACACACGGAGTGTTTGTAGAGTTTTGCCGTTCAGATTTAATATCGGATAGACGCACAAGGCTTACGTCGTCAAAAGTAAACCAAATAATGTTTTTGAATAGTAACTGAAAAAAAAATGTAAATAATTGGAGATAACTAAAACTTTGACCACAGTGTAAATAATGTAAAAATTCAATCAAAATGTAAATAACATCAATGAGCTTCTAACTATGCCTGAATGAGTTATTTTTCTTAAAATGTTTGAAAATATGAGCAAATAATTATAACAGATACAATAATTACACAGCTTAACATACATTCAGACAGTCTTAAGCCTGTAAAAAGTAGGAAGGGAAGTTCATTGAATTTAACAAACATATTTTAAATGATTCTCTTTTAAAACATGAAACTCAAATGATGCTAATACAACTTAAAAATATTTCTTGTCTTCATTTAATACTTATAATCGTTTAATATTATAACATTTATAATCGTAATAGTCTTTCATCACTATATTTATAATCGTCATAACAACATACAACAAAACGCTAACACAGCCGACAACTGAACGGAACTAACCGCGTGTACAATGTAATATTTGAAACTGTTATAATATATTATAACAGTTTAAAACAACAGTTAGAAAAATATATTACAACAACATAACTAATTAGAAAAATATAACGGTTTCGCCCACCTTTAGCCCTAACGGTGGCCACTCCCTCCGTTTTATACAAGCGAAACTAGTAGCTACACGAGCGCCACTACACATGCAACGCACAGGTGTGCGGTGGACGTGTTGTTTACAAGAATTCTGGCTAGCTACAGAGGCGCTGCTGCACGTGCAACGGCGCAGGCGCCGTCAAATATTATAATAGTTTTTCGTCTGTTAGGGATCGTGTAACATCTAAATCCCACCAAAAACATTCTGTAAAAAACTAGCCAAGTCTCGATGGAGCTGCTTGTTTATCTCTAAAAAGTAATGAAATCTAGACAAAGCCATGCCAAGTCTAAGGTTCCTTACTGCGATTTCTTTATTATTATAGTTAATGTTGTGTGACTTGGCCGTTAAGGGTACACAAGGGTACAAAACCAGGTGCTACATGACACCCTTGCACCAATCTGTCGCCAGAACTGCTATTCATTGACGATGGAAAATTGCCACTTGGAAAACGTTGATTGAATTACCAGTCAATTGTAGGCGTCAAATCGACCACCGATCTAACATAAAATAGACGTACAGACGGACTTCTATCTATGTTTCGAAGTCCGCCTGTACTGGAAATAATTTTTTATACTGTTTGTTTCAGGCTCGCCTATACAAAAGTATTATTGAAACACGCAACTTTATCAAGCCTACAATTGACTGGTTATTCAATCAACGTTTTCCAAGTGGCAATTTTCTATCGTCATTGGGTAGCGGTTCTGGCGACAGATTGATGCAAGGGTGTCATGTAGCACCTGGATTTGTACCCTTGTGTACCCTTCAACGGCCAAGTCACACAACATTAACTATAATAATAAAGAAATAGCAGTAAGGAACCTTAGACTTGGCATGACTTTGTCTAGATTTCATTACTTTTTAGAGATAAACAAGCAGCTCCATCGAGACTTGGTTAGTTTTTTACAGAATGTTTTTGGTGGGATTTCACTTCTTTTTGTAGAAACGTGGGCACATTGATTTATTTTATTAGATTTTCTTATTCGACACATTTTTTTCTTTTTAGGAGTAGTTTTTTTTATTATTACAAATCTTTCTTTTCTTTTTTTTCCGGTTCTGATTCTTGTACAGTAGCAACAGTTTTTCGTATTGCCCATTCGCGTTCATTATTTATTCTTTTAGACGGTTTAGACGGTTTAAAATCTGAAAGATCGGCGCAGTATTTACGCCTAAGTCGGTTGTATTCGGTGATCGCTTGAGCTTTTATACTCTTGAAGTCAACATTTATGAGGTGCATCCTATGAAGTTTGGTTACTCGTGAAAGCGCCACGTAGGCTTGGCCACAAGTGAATATGGAGGTGCCAATGTAATGAGGGCATTTTTTAGACTTAGACCTTGGCTCTTGTGAATTGTTAGGGCATACGCCACACAGATTGGGAATTGTTCCGTGTATACGTAATACGTGTATAGTATATATAGTAACGTATGTCCGGGGTATGATCTCAAATTTTGACTTAATAGGCAATAATTCGTGAATCAAATTATTAGCGAATTTTACTACCAATTGTTTAGGCTTTGTTTGGTCTTCCGGGTCCCACCTCACTTTTTGTACAACGCCTAATGACCCATTCACTAAACCTAAACTAACATCAATATTTCTCCTAAGCATTACTTTGGCTCCCTCTTTAATGATTATAGTTTCTTCCAGTCCAGCAGTCATCGACGCATCATGTTCATATTTTTGTAAACACGCCCGGGCTTTCGTTATCATACATTTTTAACAATCCAAGGAATCTTTAGCAACTAACATTATCTCGGGGTGCGGAATCGCTTTTAACATAGCATTATTTAACTGTATACACATATTTCTAGTCGGTAGTAAACAAACAGTATCTTCTGGTAAGTCTAGTGTAATTTGTTTATTTAACCTTTCTCTTACTGCGCCCGCCGTAACAAAAAACAGCTTTGTCACCTCAGCTGGCGGCACTTGTTATAAACATTTATGTTTCTCACTTATGTTTAAAGAGGTTTTTGTTACAGTTATTTAAAGCCGATAAGATTTTCGATAAGTAGAAACAATAACCATAACATTTAAATGTTTATTTTATTTTTTACAGCTCTTTGTTTCTAACGGATCTTGATAAAGTGTACTTACTGACAACAAATTTTATTTTATGAATGAAATATCATAAGTTTTTATTATATTTTTATGTCCTTACAATCAATACAACATATTCTTCCGAAATTATGCATGTAATAATTATAATAATTCTACTTTTTCACTTGCAAACATTTGCTAAAAATTCGACAATAGACAGTTTGCGCGCGCTTTGTAACCTCATTTTCAAAACCTTTTTGTGTATATAATATAGCGTCTTCCTTTATTTTTCTTATACAATCATATAGATATAACATTTAGCAATTCCTAGTAAAAGTATTTACTATGGTATTCGAATAACAAATATACTATTATTATCTTATTAGAAATCTTGACCGTTATGAATTGTTCGCGTAGAGGTTTTTTTGTTTCTACTTTTTTATCAATTGAAACATAAAAAGTTACTGTTGTTGTAACTTAGATCATTCAAAAACATTACGTAATAAAGATAAATAACATTACTTAAAGTTTTTTGAAAGAAAATCCAACTAAAATCACAATCACAAAACTTCAACGATTACGCAACTAACAGCACCAACAACACAAAAGCGAATGGCTGTTATATTTGATTTTGTCTATGTAACCGAGTGAATATAATTCTTCAGAATACTCTTTAATTCGTTCAGAATCGAATGAAATAGTGTTCAATTGAAAATATACTGTATTTTTATATCAATTAATGAAGAAAACAGCAGCACGTAATGCGGACATGAATTAATGTCCGCGGTACTCTACGGTACGTGGAGATGAATTCATGTCCACGGCATTGAGTTATAATGTACTACGACATTATAACTCAATGCCACTACGCTGGATTTTTGCAATGACATTAGATTTTTATGTACCAATGTTAGAAGGGGGCATTACCATATCTCTAATACAGCTGAGACCGGCTGAGGGTTCTTCATCAGATACTTTAGACCTTCGATTTTTGACATCAAATGAAGCGGCCCATCAAGTTGAATATTTTTTGTAAAGGCGGTATGTCGATCTCTTCTAATAGTTTGGTTGGGCTTGTGTTTTCTAATCAGGGTCACTAAGTACTCCAGATGTTCGATTATCCTAGTTTTTATAGTTTTCACTTTATGTGGCCATTAAACCCTAAATCTGTACCAAATTTCAGCTCTCTGAGTTTGTGGGAAGTATTAGTTCTATTTTGATGATCATTAGTGAGTGAGTGAGTGTCATAAATGCGAAACTTTGCTTTCGCTTAACTTCGGAACTAAATGACCTACAGACTTGAAATTTTGGATTTTAAGTACGTGATTTTAGTTTACTGGATGACGAAATTTTCTGCGTTCTGGTATTATCCAGAGGTTCTCAAATAGAGGCCTGAAAATGCGGCGAAATGGTTCCAGTAAAGGATGGTACGGCAGTGTTTGCTTCGCGCTCGACTTGGCGGGGGCACTGCCGTGCCCCCAGACGCCTGTGCCGATGGTTGTTATACTTACACAATATTTATGTTTTATCAAAGCGATAGTTCGTAGCATTGCTAAGGCCAATATGTGGCGATTTTGTAAACTAATTATCAAATTCTATATTTATGGGCAAAAAGACTCATAATATAATAATAATGTCCTTCAGACCGCATTTCGGTCACAGCAGCCAGTCTGAATTGAGACTAGCCATCTGCGCATGACATGACATGGTGTCCGAGTGTATGTGCGAGCACAAGTGCACTCTCTATTCCCTCACTCTCATAGTGCGATAAACCGACACGACCGTAAAGAGATCAGGCGCAGGACCAACGGCTTTACGTGTTTTCCGAGACACCGCCAACTTCCTGACTCCGGGCTGCTACTAAGATTTTCTTCTGCTACAGAAATACTTTATAACTGATTTTGTCCCGACCCGGAATTTGAACCCAGAAGCTCATCATCAGCACACTGCGATAGGTGGCACAACAATAGACCCACAACTCTTGTAGCTTACTCTTTAGCCCCTAGTTCTGCACGGCATTTTTACGCGACTAAGCGCATCTGTCGCGCCTATTGTGAGGAAACACGCGCGTTCGCGACACGTGTGACTAAATTGATGATATCCCTAATGTTTTGTATGAGAGCTATATATAAAATTTACGTTGTTAGAATCGCTATGAAATAAGACAATAAATAGCATATGGATCAGGACCCTTTATTTTGTAATGTATTGTCCATTCTATTTTGAAATTAGTGTAAGCAACTTATTACGTCGGAACCGATCGTCAAAATAATAGCAGAAAACATAGACAAGAAGGTCAAGTTGTATTTTTCAAGGAAGCAAATCTTTTGATCTTATAAATCATGAGATACTCTTGACTAAATGTAAAAGATGTGGTGTATGCTCTGAACTTGATTGGCAGTTTACCTTTTTAATTGTTTGCAATGCGTAGAAATCGGTAAGATAAATAAAAGTCATGGAATAGTTTCATTTAAATCACCTTTTCTACAAAATGTATGCGGTGTTCCACAAGGGAGCGTCATGGCCCCATTGTTGTCTTTAATTTATATAAATGATTTATCCAAATCAATTGACTATCCATCAGTTATATATGCAGATGATTTCTCAGTAATAATTCCAAACAGTGACAAAGCCGTAACCTACAAACTTACCATCAATGATACTCGAAATATATAAATGCATAAATGACTAGCATACTACTTCAAAATAAACTGTGTGTCAATGTTTTAAAATCAATGTTCATAGAGTTTTCACATTATAATTCAAATTAACTGAATCTCAAAATAGTTTGCATAGAAAAAGAAATTCAAGGAACAGAAGAAACAACATTTTTGGGTATTATTCATGACCAAAATTGCAATTGGAAGGCACATATATATAATAGCTTTTGTACGAAATTGGGCAAATTCGTATATGTCTTTAGACGTTTAAGATGCACAACTGGAGAAAAACGGCTTAAACCGCATATCACGGCTATGTAGTACCAATGCTAGATATGGTCTCATATTGTGTGGGAGTTCTCAAGATATAAGTAAGAGCTATTTCAGGAGCAGGACCAAGGGATACTTGCCGACCATTATTTAAAGAATTTAAATTATTGTCGTTAACAGGTCTATTCATTTTAGAAGTAGGACTTTTTTTAGAAATCATATACAATTGTATCAGAAATTTAAAATGGTCAATCCACGGCTACGCCCAAGAGACACTAACTGCGACTTTTGGCTCCGTTATGTAAAAGCTTACTTTAAAAAAAGTGCTACATGATGAGTATTAAAATTTATAACAAAATTCCCTCTGATATTAGGGAGCTATCTTCTCCTCTCTTTTTGAAGGTGCTAAAATCAGGGCTTATTGGTAAATGTCTGTATAGTGTAACAGAATATTTTCAGATAACATGATACCTATATAATTATTTATAAAATCGTCAAATTTATTATAGTAATATAAAACTAAGTTTAAGGACATTAATATTTATAGACATTTTATCACTCAAGAACAGTAATTAATTCATATTCATTTTTTTGTTTATTAAAATATAAGTTAATGTATCAAGTTAAATAGTAATATTTGCATTTTAGCTTGAGAATTGTAAATGTAAATTTTAGTGTAAGTAATTAAAATGATGACTCTACTGAAAAGTAATTACTAAAATAATAATAACTTAACGAATCACATATAATGTTTAATTAATGATGTAAAAATACTCGTAATGTAATAATTCAATTAATAACTAATGAATAATTTATTGTATAATATTTATTTGTACAAAATATTTAAATTTAACAAAAGAATGTTTGTACATATTTTTTAACTAATGACGAAATAATTTTAAAATGCATCATCAGCATAATATAATTAATTATATTTAATTTAACTTTTGCATGCCAATTCTGGCAAAACATGTCAGTTACACATTATTGACCATATGTACCATGTTTTTAAGTAAATAAATTTGCTAGCTTTCTATTTATACATATATCAATTGCAGCCAGGCTAGCTATAATAAAATGAAATATTTAAGAAGTCTATTTATATTTTTGAAAGACCTTTTAGTGGCTGTAATATTATTATAAACTTTCAAATAGTAATTATGGACTAATTTGCAACTAGAAAAGCCTGTACACGAGATCATACAGCTAAAAAGACTATATACCTACTCGTCACGATAGTTCTTAGTCCTCACTAGTGAGGAGTAAGAACTATCTTAGTCCTTACGGGTAGTCTTCGTTTCCGGTAAAAAGGGTCTCTGGTTTTCTACATTCACCACACGAAACACAGCAGCATTAAGCTACTATTTTAACGCTGGTATTCTGTTAGAGCGTGGTCCATCCCTGGTCGAGCCGACCCATTCGTGCTACAACTATACTACCAATATAACTGCAGCATGGCTCTACGTACTACTACTGTACGACATGATAGGCCTTACGCAAGCTTTGTAAAGTTGACCCAGAAAGAAAAGTCCTACTGCTTACTTTTATAACGCTGTAGCCTAATACGCTAGGGCGTAGTTTTACAACGTATAATATTTAAACATGTACCACATTTTCATTTATATCAGTTTATAAACTCACAGCAACATTTTATCAGCACAACGTTATGATACTTTAAATTTTGTAAGAAAACTTTCATTGTCTTATTTCACGCATAATTTCTTAATTAATCTAGTTAAGCGAAGTCGGTTTCAGCTCAATAGCATTCAGTCGGTAACAAGCCATTTTGAGTGCGAAGGAAAGATGGAAGAAAATAACAACCCAGGAAATGTAATTACTTTCACTAAAACTGTAGAAATTTTACTATATCATAATACAAAATTAAGAAAGAAAAAGTAATGAAGTAAGGCGGCGCAGATCTTTTTATAATTTTAGAGTTTATCACAAACATAAAAAATGAATAGAAATTATTTGAAAATTTGCTAAAGGTGCGTTTATAAATTGCACATTGGTAAATCTACGATGCTGCGTTGCCACGGGTTCAAATCCAGCACTGTCAGATTTGACCGTCCAACAAATAATTGTTTCGGTCTGGATGATTTTCCACGTTCAAATTGTTTATGTAATACGCTTCTAGGATTCAGGAAAATCTTTGTAGGGTAGGTAGGTCTTTGATCTATATGACCGACCCTTTTCGACTTCAGCTTACTGATCCGTTGGACTATATCACTTATTTGGTTTTCCAGCGGATAACTTAACTACAGATTCATCTTGAGAACCTTTCTTCCCTGTCAGTTATGAAGCGCGGCACCTATGGCAATATACTAAGAATTATGGTCTTACAAACACGAAAATAAATAGAAAAGCACATGCTATGCCTCTTTACAAAATCAGTGGAACGAGCCGATTGGGAAGAATTTGTTCGTCGATTATTCGAGGCATATATTCGATACCTTAAATGATAATTTTTTATGTGAGGTATTTTTCCTATGTCAGCAAATTTTGGTGTAAGTAAGGTCTTTAAATATGCCTCAAATACTCGAAACGTGGCTGCTGAATAAGTTTTTCAAAGTTTCAACGAGATGAAATATATGTAAATTTACCTTGTTTCTCGGTTAGTTACCGAGATAAGAATGTAATTCAAAATTAAATTATCTTTTAAGCGTTACCAATGTTTACTTTGTAGGTACTACATATTTGCTATGCAAGCGATTTTTAGGGTAATTCTTGAAAGGTGGCTTTTAGTAATGTACGTAGTAACTTTTACCTTAACACGTGTTTAATATTCGACGAACTTTCTTAGTGAATACAGATATAATATTATAGAACTTACATACACTTACAGTATAAACGTCATGTTTAGCCGTGGTTGCTCATAGGTTAAGAGATCGTGCGATCAACCCGGGTTATTTTTCCGCTGGCATCAATTAAATTGTTGATTGTATTTTAAAGTGCTTACTTAGCTTTTGTTCTTATCTTGTAAAAAAATATCATGCTGAAACCGGAGTGTCTAGAAATTAAAAAAAATATATTTATAAGTTATGAGAATGCCGCCGACACGCATTTGGGCAGAACGGTGGACATTTCCTTGCCCTGAAAATCTCTCTGAAATGCGAGGCCAGTGCTTTATAGTGGAGCGCATATAGGCTGGAACTTTACCGTTACCGTTACAACCTTTTTATAAAAAATCAAAAACAAATCCTATTAAAGCCTATCAAATACCATAGACGGCCTCATCAGCGGTATATCAGCGCTGCGTGTATCAGCGCTTAATCTGCGGTAACCGCGGTTAACTCTGACATCTGGACGTTAAACATCTATTCCTCTCCCGTGACCATGGGTGCTGTAAAGTGCGTGCTGTAAATAAACGTCGGGTATATAAAAAAAGTTAAAAAAAGTTAATATACGCGATAAAATCCGTAAAAACTTGTATTATTTAAATGTGTAGCGTTCGCATAAATATAAGAAATCATTATATCAGCGCTGGTATACAATATGTAACGTAATTAACGCACACCCTCAGACACCCCAATTAGTATATTATGTTATAATCGTAATACATACACTGATTTTTAGTTAAACATTTTTATGCACTGATTATTTATCAAATTAGTTATACTAATTCCGGAAGAATGTTGTGGTCACAGTACAAATCCACGAACGCAAAGACTTTAACGTGCTTGAAATAAAGTTCATTTTTCTTTATTTTTATTGAATGACAGAATTAGTAATTATACAAATAAAACTGCACTCCTATTGCCTTAAGTTACGGTCCATTTCAGTTTGTTTTGGTTGTATAGATTTAGTGTGACTGTAATTTACGTAGTTTTGGTATAAAAAAATTCCTATATTAAAAAGGATAGGAATCGGTTCAGTAAACGATTCTGAACAAACTACTTTCTCAAAGTGCGTTAATTATGTTACATGTTGTATATACGCTGCAGGCGTGTTGACAGCCGCAGTTTTTTTGATTGTTATTAGCAAGACGCTGCTGCTCATCTCCTAGTTTGTTTCCCTTTTTAGCCTCTTACGACACCCACGGGACGATCCGGGATACTTGACATTCTTACACCACCAATAGTCGGTCAGTCATCATGGTCAACATTTTGTTACTTTACGTTTTGGTGTGGTTAGAGCCGACTATCAAACATGTCAGAAAGATGTCTTTAAATATATTAAAATTAATTAGCTAAGATCCGAATTAAAAATAAATTAAAATGATGTATCTCACGTAGTTTGAAGAGCGCCTCCTACCCTAGTGAGGGAGGGTAGAAGATGCTCTGCAAACATTTTTTAATTTATTTTAACATCTTTTGAATAATGGATTTCCGCAGAGTAACGCCTGATTCTATTATGAGTACATGGCAAGTATATTTTATAACAAAATAAAAATAATGATATCTTATATTTACGCAAACACTACACACTGAATAAAACTATTTATATGGATTTTATCGCGTTTAATTACTTACTGGACGACAGATAGACTGGGACGTCAAACATCTCAGCTCTCGGGAAACATTGGGAATTAAAAATAAGTTAATTAAACGCGACGCAATCCGTATAAATAGTTTTATACAAAACAAAAATAATTTTAAAAAAGTTGTGAGTTCAAGTACATAGGAGTAGTCTTGTGAACAACTACTAAAACAGTAATTTTTAGCTTTCTTTGAACATTTGCCAGAAATATTATTAATAATATTTTAATTATAAACTCTAGATTCAAAAGAAAACATAATCATAATTATTTATGTTACGGACGACTTTAACGTGTGCACGACTGTAGTTAATTATTACATATTATTAAATTTCGTCTTCTAGTTCCAAAGTCTAACCTTTTATACTCTGTTAGTCACGACCCATATAACATGTTGCTTTGATGTATTTCCCGAGGACACAGGAATATATTGTCACTTTACTAACAAAATGACGTTCATAGGACGGATGATACTTTGCTAATTACGAATTTAAAATAGATTCTTAAATCAACTAAAATATATTCCTTTAAAATTCTGATGTAAATGGGTTTTTCTGATTGTCTTCACAAGTTTTTGTAATGAATAACATTTTGACGAAACACGGTTGGACATGCGAGAGGCGTAAGTACAGTCGAGGATATTTAATAAAATATTTTAGTTTTTCAGTGCTTCCGCAAGTAATGTCACTGATAGGACTGTTAATGCTATTAAAAATGAGAAGATTCAGTATATTGTAGGTAAACACATAAAGCTGCAGCGTGGCTCTACCACGTTAATACTAACAGATTTTAATAATAAAGCTACATATTTAAAACTAATTTTACGGATTTTATCGCGTTTATTTTACTATTATTTTTAATTCCCGACGTTTCGGGCGCTTTCCAGCACCCAAGGTCACGGGGGACTGAGATGACTGACGTCCCGATGTCATTGTTAAACCCGGAGTACCTTAAGCTTTTTTAATTATTGTTTATGGTCCGATCTATACAAAATGAACTGAATATGTCCTGAGGTCTTGCGGTGGTATGCTTGGGTTTAGTTTTAATTTTATTGATTATAGAATCCCAAGCAGTTGGCAGTACCCAGCCTCCTTCTCTATTGAAATTAGGATGTTTTTTAATTTCAATAGCCTCACGTATCATCCTTGGTAGGAATCGGTGTTCTTTCGCGAGGATTTGTGGTCTATCAAATCTGATGTAATGGTTGGGGCCGTCTAGGATATGATCGCAAACTGCAGACTTCCCGAAACGTTGATGCTTCACATCAGCTATATGTTCTTTTACGCGGGTTCTAATTATCTTTTTGTTTGTCCTATATAAGAGAGACCACATTCACAATCAAGCATGTACACTCCTGCATCTTGTAGAGGAATATGACACTTGACTGATGGTAGGAACGGACTAATCTTCTTCGGCGGCTTGTAGAATGTTCTAATAGAAGCTCGCTTCAAGATGTAGCCAATCTTGTCTGTGACACCTCTGACATATGGTAGTACAGCAGGCACACGCTCGACTGTGGCCGGCTTCACTCGGTCACTGTGACGTAGGCGCGGGACCCGAAGCTTGTTGTCGTGCAGAACTTGCTTGACGTGCTGAAGCTCGGCGGCCAGATGTTTGCTGTCACAGATCCCTCGTGCTCTCTGTAACAAAGATTTGCCAACGGTAGCTAACTGTGAAGGATGGTGATGAGATTCACCGTTTAAATATCGGTTTGTATGGGTCTTTTTCTTATACACAGTGTGACCAATGATGTTGTTAGGATTTCGGATGACTAACACATCTAGGAAAGGTAAGGAATTATTTGCCTCTATCTCCATAGTAAATTGAATTTTAGAGTTTATGGAATTAAGATGTGAAATGTGAAAGTATCGTCTACGTACCGCTTGTAGATCTTTGGTGTAACAGGTGCAGTAAGGAGGGCTTTCTCCTCAAACTCTTCCATGAATATATCGGCGACAATGGAATATACAAGTGAGCCCATTGCAACACCATCTATTTGCTTGTAAAACTCTTCCTTCCACAATAGATAGCCAGATGTAAGGCAATGTCTGAGTAATACTCCATATTCTGCTGGCATATTATTTTCCTCTAGTTTCCTAGTTATAATTGAGATGCAGTCTTCAACAGTTAGGCATGTAAATAGAGACGAAACATCAAATCTGACCATGGTTTCGTTGTCAGTAAGGCGTAGGTCTTTTATCTCACTGACAAAATGGTATGAATCCTTAGTGAATGCTCGTGTGTGTTATCTGAGTTGTGATAGTATTTTAGCTAAGTATTAAGCCAATCTGTAAGTTCGCGAATCAATCTGACTCACTATTGGACGTAATGGAGCGTTCAGTTTGTGTATTTTTGGTAACCCATACAACTTCGGTGGTTTGGCACATGAAGGTATTATCCTATTAACGTCCAGATTCAATTTCTCGGAGTATTTCTTAATTAGATCGCTAGGTGTTTTAAGCGTATTAGTTGGCTATCTATTGTGGAAGGCTCTTCCTTTTACAAGTAAGTAGATGGTGTTGCGATGGGCTCACCTGTATCTCCCATTGTCGCCGATATATTCATGGAAGAGTTTGAGGAGAAAGCCCTACTTACTGCACCTGTTACACCAGGGATCTACAAGCGGTACGTAGACGATACTTTCACAATATTACCATCAGACAAAGTAACTGCATTTTTAGAACATCTTAATTCCATAAACTCTATAATTCAATTTACTATGGAGTTAGAGCCAAATAATTCCTTACCTTTCCTAGATGTGTTAGTCATCCGAAATCCTAACAACACCATTGGTCACACTGTGTATAGGAAAAAGACCCATACAAACCGATATTTAAACGGTGAATCTCACCACCATCCTTCACAGTTAGCTACCGTTGGCAAATCTTTGTTACAGAGAGCACGAGGGATCTGTGACAGCAAACACCTGGCCGCCGAGCTTCAGCACGTCAAGCAAGTTCTGCACGACAACAAGCTTCGGGTCCTGCGCCTACGTCACAGTGACCGAGTGAAGCCGGCCACAGTCGAGCGTGTGCCTGCTGTACTACCATATGTCAGAGGTGTCGCAGATAAGATTGGCTACATCTTGAAGCGAGCTTCTATTAGAACATTCTACAAGCCGCCGAAGAAGATTAGTCCGTTCCTACCATCAGTCAAGTGTCATATTCCTCTACAAGATGCAGGAGTGTACAAGCTTGATTGTGAATGTGGTCTCTCTTATATAGGACAAACAAAAAAGATCAATTAGAACCCTCGTAAAAGAACATATAGCTGATGTGAAGCATCAACGTTTCGGGAAGTCTGCAGTTTGCGATCATATCCTAGACGGCCCCAACCATTACATCAGATTTGATAGACCACAAATCCTCGCGAAAGAACACCGATTCCTACCAAGGATGATACGTGAGGCTATTGAAATTAAAAAAAAAACATCCTAATTTCAATAGAGAAGGAGGCTGGGTACTATCACCTGCTTGGGATCCTATAATCAATAAAATTAAAACTAAACCCAACCATACCACTGCAAGACCTCAGGATATAGACGGTTCATTTTGTATAGATCGGACCATAAACAATAATTAAAAAAGCTGAAAGTACTCCGGGTTTAACAATGACATCGGGACGTCAGTTATCTCAGTCCCCCGTGACCATGGGTGCTGAAAAGCGCCCGAAACGTCGGGAATTAAAATATAGTAATAGTAAAATCAACGCGATAAAATCCGTAAAAGTAGTCTTAATCAATGTGTAGTGTTCGTGTAAATATAAGAAATCATTATACATAGTTAAACTTTAAAAATCTAAGAGATATTCATAAAAAACATTTTTTAAATTCATTGGCAGTCATGATTTTTAATTAAAAATAATCTTTCTTTGTTTTCTTTTCAATATAGCTTAGCCCGTATTAAATTATGTAGGAATTACACTTGTACTTAAGCGTTAAGCTTTCTTGTTGCTTACGAACAAATTGTGTCAATATTTCTCATGTGCTCAGCCCACGGTGAAACACAGAATACAATTTACTCCTTCGTAAATTTAAAACTAGATTAAATCAGCTTTGTGTGTCAGAGATAACCCAAGTACAAGTTTTTTCGGATAAATTTCCGGTGATATCCCGGACGTTGGTCAGTATGAGTGAGATGAGGAAATAAATAAATAAATAAATAAATATTTATTCACAAGAAATATGGTACAAAGATGTTCTTATAAAAATAATAATGATTCACATATTTCACCAATTTTGGTATATGAAAAGTTATTTACTAATTAACTTATGGTTAGAATATACAAAAATTTAAGTAAAATTAAACATGCATCACTTTACAATCTTAATATTAATCGTTTAAAACACAATCAGATAAGAAACAGCATTTTACAGTCAATAGAAACGTTCTTTTATTTTTAGCAGTTCATTTACCGAATAAAACTGTTTTTCTAAAAGCCAATTTAATAAATTACGTCTAAATCGACTATAATCTAATTGCCTGATTTCATTTGGGATTTTATTAAACACTTGAATAGCCATTTGAATACAGGCTAGTTTTTAATGAAGGTAAAATAACTTTATCTGGGTATCTGGTACTATATGTTACTGTATCTTTAATCTAGTAAAAAACTGAGGATACTTTTTTTACGAATATTGAAAGTTCAAAAATGTACATGGATGGTAGCGTAAGAACACCCAATTCTTTAAACAGTGGTTTGCAAGAAACTAGTGGCCCGACACCACAAATTGCTCGTATACAGCGTTTTTGCGCTATAAAAGCACGGTTTATATCAGTCGAGTTTCCCCATAATATGAGACCATATCTTAATACAGCAGCGACATACGCATGATATGCTATAAGAGAAGTGTTTCTTGACGAGATTGAAGTTAGCCTTCGCAGAGCAA
Source organism: Parnassius apollo (assembly GCA_907164705.1). Taxonomy (NCBI): domain Eukaryota; kingdom Metazoa; phylum Arthropoda; class Insecta; order Lepidoptera; family Papilionidae; genus Parnassius; species Parnassius apollo. Next base: position 766,148 of record CAJQZP010001479.1, on the reverse strand, counting down.
AATTAAATTTAAATATTTTAGAACAAACTTTATCTATGTGATTTTTCCAATTACAATGTTTGTCTAAACTAATACCTAAAAATGTGGTACATTCAGTAGCAGTAATTTTTTCACCATTATACTTAATATCAAGTAATTGCGGTTTACTTTTAACATTGTAGAATTGCATAAATTTAGTTTTGGATAGATTTATGCTTAGATTATTGTTTTTTTATCCATTTAACAACATTTATAATAGTATTATTTATTTCATTTTCATATTCTTTATTACTAGAATTAAAATTTATTTTCGGTATTAAAATAGAAATGTCGTCAGCAAATAATATTGTATTATGTTTGATGTAATTTGGTAGGTCATTTAAGTAAATTAAAAACAGTAAAGGACCTAAAACACTCCCTTGTGGCACTCCGTAATCATTTGGTAAGTACGAAGGTTTATATTTTAAAATGTCTTGCCGTTTTTTACCTTTTTTGTTGTACTTCAACACATTGTTTTCTATCTTTTAAATAGCTTTGTATCCAGGAGTAAGCTGGCCCTCTTATACCATAAGCTTCAATTTTTTTTAAGAGAATATCATGACCAACACTATCAAATGCTTTGCTCATATCAAAGTACACTGCAGATATTGGTATTTTTCTGTTTATATAATCGGTTACGATTTTATATGGGAAAAAGTTGCCAGTGTCGTAGATTTACCTTTTTGAAAACCTTATTGCTCTGGTTTTAATATGTTAAACTTATTAAAAAAGTCTAAAAGTCTTTTTTGCATAACTTTCTCATACAATTTTGATAATATTGATATTAGTGTAATTGGTCTATAGTTATTAATATTATTTCTGTCACCTTTTTTATGCAATGGTATCACAACGGATAATTTCTATTCTTTAGGAAAAATTCCCGCTTCAAGCGATTTATTAATGAGAAAACATAATATGTCTATGATTTTTCCTGGACACCTTTTTAAAACTTTTGTTTGTATGGAAGAAGAGCCTGTAAACCTGACAGTAGACGTGGTTTACATTTGTTTGTGTTTAAGATTGGAACGTCAAAAACCTCAGTCTTCCCCGACTACGATGGAAGCTGTTAAGTACTCGAAATGTCGGGTATAAATATAAAGTAAGTTAATAAAACGCGATACAAGCCGTAAAACTTTGTAGTATTGGCGAAAACATAAGAAATCTTAAAAAATAAGGTCTCTAAGAGTTGGTTACATTTATTGTGTCTGCCGTTCGTAAAAAATTAACTGCATCTAGGGCTAATCGTCTCCACTCGTGATTGTTTTGTTACGTGATAGAGCCACGCTGCAACTATGGTATGGTTGTAGCATGAATGGGTCGGTTCGACGGAGATGGGACCACGCTCTCAAAGAATACCAATGTAGAATAGCAGCTTAATGCTGCTGTGTTTTGTATTCTATCGTAGTCGTTAGGGGTGACAACGCATCTGTATTTTGATTCTTAATTGAGTATTAATATAGATTTATATGGACCTCAGTATCGACTTACCATTAGGTAAACTGTGTGCTCGTTTGTCACCCATATTATGGTTATAACACAAATGGTCGGCTCTACGACTAATGCATGAAAATTATCACATAACATTAATAAGAATTATGGTAAGATTAGCTTAATAAGGTAACAAAGGACGGATTTAATGCCAGTTGTCTCTTTCTACCAGTCAACACACGTTGTGAAGAAAATAAAGTAGGTGCCGAAAATAAGGATTTCAAAATATATTTAAATATTAACATTTCTTAGATCTCTAAATATTAATTATAAAGTAGTATACGTACATAAATTCATACGTAGAACCTTGTTAAACGAATTTTAATAAAGTTAGCTTGTAATAACTGGAGACGCCAGCAACTTGAGGTATTTATTTATTTATTTATAACAGGAAAACTTACAGCTTTTAATTAATACTGTATGGTATATAATGTAATTTACAAAGTAAGCCTATTAGAAGTTTTCACAGATGAGTAGTCGGTTTGCGTAAATACATGCAACTTATATAAGTAGATATAATTTATACATGGATGTTGATTAGATTTAAGAGTTCAAGAGTAAATTGATACTGAATTTAGATGTGATCAATTTGCAGATAGTAGTACCACTAGTAGGAAAGAGTCAGCCTTATCACAGTCCTTAGAAAATTTATTAAATGAGTTACATGCTCTTAAGAAGAATGAGTTTCGCCTGTAATTTGATCTACATAAAGAAACATGTAAGGAATTGTAATAACGCAGTGAATGAGAGGGAACTGAGATATGTAATCTTTTTAATAAGTCAGGGCAGTCTAAACGATCTTGAGCAATTTTACTTAGTAAGACCAGGTTAGCTGTATAGCGCCTAGCTTGCAGCAGGAGGAGATGAAGATGAGAACACTGCAATTCATAGCCTCCTTTAGATATATGAAATTTAGAACCTACATATCGAATGAATTTTTTTTGAATCGCTTCGATTTTGTTAATATATATTTTATATTGAGGATTCCATACTTACATAGATTTGCCCCAGATAATGGAAATGGTTTAGTGTGTGATGTCCTCATACTTTACATATTCGAGATGGCTACGAACAAGATAACAAAACAATATTTTCATTGATTTTAACTGACCGAATTTGCAACAAGACCTTAAAATAAAACCCAGAGCCTTATATGCTTTATTAACGGTATCTTCCACATGCTGATCAAACAAAAGCTTAGTGTCAATAGTAACTCCAAGGTTCCTTATTTTATCACATCTAGTAACTATCAAACCTTTAAGTGTGTAAGAAAAATAAAGCATATCACGTTTCCGCCCGAAAGATATAGTATTATACTTCGAAAAATTCAAGTCTAATTTGTCACGGATACAATAATTATCTAAGTTAATATGATCGTTTTGTAGGAGATTAGAATCATAAGAATTGTTGACTACTCTAAAAACTTTCATCTCATCCGCGAAAAGCAAAAACTCGGAGTTCTGGAAGCATTCAGCAATATCATTGATAAATATGACAAAGAGCAGAGGGCCAAGTAGCGAACCTTGCGGAACGCCAGAAGGGACAACCATCCAGCAAGGTGTAAATCCGTTTAAAATTACCGCTTCTGATCTGTTAGAAATATAAGATGTAAACCATCTAGACAGATCATCCCTGATACCAGCAGCAAATAATTTTTGCAGAAGTATAGAATGGTCTATGCGATCGAATGCTTTGCTGTAGTCCGTGAAAATGGCATCAATTTGGTTTCCTTTATCCATGTTATAAGTAATAAAGTCCATGAATAGTAAAAGATTAGACATAGTTGATCTTTTCTGAAGAAAACCGTGCTGTTGAGGTATAAAGGTATGTTTAATTGCAGGATACAACTGATTATATACAATTCTTTCAAATACTTTATTAGATGACGATGATGCGATTAGACTTAATTTTGATATAGGACGATAGTTTTTAATTTGATTTTTAGAACCTTTTTCTGAATGGGAGTTATAAATGCGGATTTCCATCTTGCAGGCATTGAACCCTCAGAAATAGATCTTTTAAAAATAAATGATAAAGGTTTAGATATAGTTTCGGCACATTTAGTTAGGAAAATAGCCGGAAGCCCGTCAGAACTAGCTGATTTATTTAAATAAAGTGATTTTAGCAGCCTTTTTACTTCACAAAAACTAATTTCGATTGAAGAGATATTATTAGAAGTTATGGCAGCTATATTATTTAGGTTTACTGTTGAGTTACTAGATTGAATGAAGTTAGTATTAAAATATTGAGCAAAGAGATTACTAATATCTTCCCCTGAATTAGCAGATATACCAGAGTACGTCATTCAAGAAGCATATGAAATATTATTCTTTTTATTTCTGATATAGGACCAAAACATTTTAGAATGACTTTTTAAGCTATCTTCAACATTACCAATGTATTTGCCGTACAGATCCTTCTCAATTCTCTTTACTCTTTCTCTTAATAAGATAAATGTATTTTTATCACTTAAATTACCGTACACTTTAAACTTCTTACCATACTTATTTTTTTCATTAATTAATTTTATAAGTGCATGGTTAAACCATGGTTGATATTTTCTTTTGTGTTTAAATGACGGGGGATCATATTTATCACGAATATTATACATTATGTTGTAAAATGTATTGGCCGCATCATCAACGTTACCAATACTAAGAATTTCGTCTCAATTAGTCGAAGCTATCTTTGAGGGACACACGGGCAGAGGAAGGCCGAATAAAAGATGGATCGATTGTGTGAAGAGTGATATGAGAATGAAAGGAGTAAGTATGGAAATGACGGCTGATAGAGACGAATGGAACAAGAAGATTTATTGCGCCGACCCCAGATAATGGGAAATGGTTTAGAGAATGATGATGATGATATCATAATTGCCCTTACTGTAAGAGAATGAGACATGTTTAGAGTATGGAAGGGACTGAAGTTCGACAAAGTTAACACGAATTGATAAAGCTTTGTGATGCTAGTCTTCCGGCACCAAGGGATTTTGGCAGTGTTCGACTTTTATATAGTCATTGGATAAAACGAGATCAAGTAAACGGTTATAAGTGTTATACACTCGATTAAATTGTTGCAAGTTACAGAAATTTAAAGTTTCAATAAAATATTGCACATGTTCACCTTTAGCACCGCAAGCTTCGAGACTTGTTTGAGTATTAGACCAGAAAATCGAACCCATATTAAAATCGCCTATAATGAGGAATTTGTCATTGGGATTTGCTGATATAAGTGACTCTAATGTATTGCAAAAGTTCATAACTTGATAAGAAAAGAAAGCACCCATATATTCATTACAAAGGTAAACAGTACATATGTTAAGTTTAATGTGGCGCTTAGAGCGAGGGCTTGGTAGCGTCAATGAAACCCAGACATCTTCAGCTGAGAAACATCACTCAGGTTTGTCTACCGCTACGATGTTCTTGCTTACCGCTATAAGCACACCACCGCCTCGCGATTGTTTAGTTCGATTAAGATCACGATCGCGACGCCAAACACAATAACGATCATCGAATAATTCCGCATCAAATATGCCATCCAATAACCAGGTCTCAGTTAATGAGATCAGATCATAGTTGTTAATTGCAACATTACTATAAAACTCATGAGTTTTCGATCTAAGGCCCCTAACATTTTGGTAGCAAGCTTGTAAGGAAGTCATCATGATTATTTGAAACATTCAATATGAATAAAAGAATAAAATTTATACATAAGAAATTCAACTTATAGTGCCAGATAAAGTATATTATGTTGGTTATTCCAGTATAAAATATATATACGGTAACAACTAAATAAAAAGTTATAAATAAGATTTCAAGCATTAATATTGTGTCATGTACAATTATTGAAAGCACCACAAGTGCACAGTAATAATTAACAATTTTTTTTCTATACCATCTTATGTGAAAATAATATGCAATAAGAACATTTATTTTATAAACCAAGTTTGATACTATAAGCGGCAATACACAGAATTTAAAGCAGTTATCGAAATTCACAGCTTTAGTGTAGAATATTACTTGTGAAAATACAAATGAATAAATTGAATAGCTAAGATTAGTAATACGAGTAATTAACAATGTAATATAATTACAGCCACTAGATACTTTTACTTTATCAAATTCACAAAATATATAATATACTATATAATAAGACGGTAGTAAACAAGTGACATCGTTATAAGTATTGTTTACTGCGCTGAGAAGGAAAAGGCGACCCGATATATAAGAAAATATAACCAAAAGCAATAAATGGTAATAGCGTGAGTGGTTCTTAGAAAATAAATTAAAAGTAAAGTAAAGTTACAGCCTATATACGTCCCACTGCTGGGCTCAGGCCTCCCCTCATTTCTGAGAGGGTTTAGGGCAAGGAAGTGTCCGCCGCGCTGCCCAAATGCGTGTTGACGAACTTCACGTCTTCGAAATATTTTTTTTCTTATTCCTTAGACATGCAGGTTTCCTCACGATGTTTTCCTTCACCGCCGAGCACGTGGTAAATCAGCACTTAAAATTGCAATTAACAATTTCATTGGTGTCGGTGGGGATCGAACCCGGGTTACTCGCGTTCTGTTATATTTACTTTTTTGGTATTTATTGGTTCTATAAAATAAATTAATATAGAACCAATCGTGTTTACTTACAGTTGCAGTGTGAGAAGTGATACCTGTTATAAAGATAATAGGAACACAAATTGCATGCAAGTAAATATTAGACGTAACTGCAGACAAAAGACTGTGATAAGGCGAAAAGAAACACCGGTTCTCAAACTATGTTTGACTGTTGTTGAAAAATAAATGTAAATGTTTAAATGACACCAAAAACTTAAATCTAATAAATAAACAAAGGAGTATTTGTAAGTTAACGCAGCTTGACTAGGTCCGATTCCGATTTTATATTGCAGACTTGCGATGTATCGATTTTCCTCACAAATATCTTCCCGTGCTTGACCTATACGTATTTGTAGTTTTTTTCTTTTGCAGCAGTTTTAGTTTTATTCAACAGCATCTTTTTGGAATAACTAAGGTGATCATTTATGTAAATACAGGTGTTTCCTTTTAGACCAATATCTTCCGTAGAAATATGTTTACTCAGGCCAGAAGCTGCGGTGAAGTCTTCTTTCATATATTTGTTGATAAAATAAAGAATAATAGGCTTGGTCTTGTTCGACCCAGCATGTAGCGTCTGGACACGTGTTACATAATTAATGTAACTCTTCAACACAGGATAGGTTATTATAGATCCTAATTTAGTCACAATGTCAAAAATATTCTCTCCAGGTTTAAATGGGTTACGGAGAACCAATGTTCAAAATATTAATTACAGCCGCCAAATTACACAATCGCACATCGGAACAAAATTGCCGATAACAATCACATCAAGCATCCAGCTTGGTGGTTCAGCACTGTGTGATTTGCCAGAAATTTTCTTCCTCACACGACTCCTTTATAAAATCAACAACCAACACAGATTGTTCCAGACCGATTCCCCTTTTTAAAAGGCAGGTTGATTTTTGGGGGAGCTTTCGGAGGGTATTTTTTCAATTTGAAAATTATTTTTGGGTTGTTAAGGGGAAATATAACCTCAAATGGCTTAGCAAGATCCTCCGTTATGCCGAAAATATTGCAGCATTAATTTTGAAATAAATATATGGTAAAGTTGAGGATTAATATTAAGGACTATGTTAGACGAAAATACGATTCCGTAAAATTTTCTTGATAGAAAAAAAATCTAAATTTACCTCCAAAATAAACAATAAACCGCTGTTATTCATAAAATACTTTAAATAAGATCATGAAACTTTGCATACTAACTGAACTAACTATAAGGCAGTGCTTATGTTATTTACTTTTTTTTAAATACCACTATTTTCACTGTAAAAAGATTACCTAAACTATTGGCATCTTGAAGCTTGATTCCTGCCGCCCGGTCGGTTTTGCTTCGGCCTTTGAACGGGCAAGTTGTGTCGCTTACGATCAGAATGCACATTACGCAACAGGACGACGTAAAATTAAAATGGGAAATAACCGTTATTACGGTTATTTCCCATTTTAATTTCTAATAAGAAGCGACTGGGGTGGCGTTAAGAAACAGGCATAAATATGATAAACCTAATGAAATAAGTATCTAACGACCTATCTACATACAGTATTAGTGATTACAAACATGTCGGTACATAGCATAAGACGCGCGGGGAAGTGGGGGCCAAATTAGAATTTGAGCTGACTTACTATTTCCTCTTAAGATTTATTATTTAGGAAGTATTTTTTATTAGAAATTGTTTTTATCAACACATGCAATAGTAATAAAATTTTCATTTATTGCGCTGTACATTTTCATTAATTGCATGACAAAAATGATTATTATCTACGTAATAAAACCAAAGGAGACAATCACTTTTGGCCTCACTAGAAATTTTAACGACTCTCAATAGTGTTTTATAAAAAAAGATACCAATTTACTGTTGTATATAGCCTAAATATTTTTTGAAAATCTAAACGAAATCAAAAAATGTGAAAAAGAAAGAGTTGTTTTGATGTACGTGTTCATGTCATCTGGTAATATAATATATAAAAAAAATATTGTATTAGAGATGTGCTAACTCGGAAGGAAATCGACTGGAGTTAACTCGAGTTGAAATTCAGTTAACTCGAATTGAACACGAGTTACGCAATTCAAATTAGCTGAACGAAAATGTGTCAATTTGTCACAAATTATTTTGATATTTGTTTCTCCATCCAACACAATTATTATTAATAAACTTTAAAGGTAGTTACATAATATTGATTTGCGTATCGACAACTTTCATAAAATAATATCACTCTAACGTTATCACGTAGGTCTCTTAATGTTATTAATAATTTAACTATCACAAATTATACTTAATCAATTTATATATAACATAAATTTAAATTACATAATATACATATTACGTAATATCAATTTATATTGATATTTTATAATCACATCACAACTTCTTATCAAACGGGATGAGCACTACTGCAGATGTGTACTGTGAAGAACTGAACACAATGTGGAGAAGTTCGCGGGTCTCCGACCAGTTTTGGTTAATCGCTCGTCACAACAGATGGTTTTCAAGTTACAAGAGCTGGGAGCGATGTATACGCTTTTAAAATAAAATCCTTTTATACGATTTTAAAATAAAATTCCGGAAAATAAACATAATTTGACATACACAAAATTCAAAAACTTTATTAAACTAAGTTTGTGAAAAAAAGGGTTATTATAATGTTAAGGAATTTATGGATGATAATAACCCCTGGGAAGGGTGATCGTAACCAAGCTATTTCTAATTTGCTTAGTGTTGTTAATTGTAATATATTTGATTGTAAGCTCTTATTTAAAAAATAGTCCCGATGGGTTTTTTGCTGGTTCTTCACAGGACAGAGGTTTTTCGCGAACCAGTGGTAATGAAAAAAAAGTGACTTTCAATAAGTATTATTTATAATCCATATCGAATAAAAAAAGCTTCTGTTTCCGTTTACTACCCTTAACATCCAGGGAGAGCAGCATCTTCCCGATATAATAAAATATTATTAAAACCTGTGGTTGCTTACCTGCCTGCTAAGAGTAAAACCTATAGCAAGGACATTAGACATTATACCCTTTAAGGCAATCTATGGGGGAGACTTATGTTCAACATTGTTTTTTTTATAAGCTATAATAAATAAAAATTAAAAGAGGTCTGAGCTCAGCAGTACACGATCATACTTATATGTTAGCATTTATTTGTTCAACTTTAAGTCATTTCATTGATTGTCAAAGCCATTGATTCATTACTTTTGGATCTTAGATTTATTATGATACTAATACAATTTTCTTATGTAGCTGAGGCAAGAAATATGATGTGCTCGATTTATAATTTTTAGTTCAGTGCGCCGTAAGACGCAATGATATCAGATATAAGCTCTCAATAAAATTTGTATCAAAATGGAAATTGCCTGCTGAATGACAGTGAGATAACGTAAATTTTATTGAGATTTTACTCGTTGTTTGTTGTGTTATTTGAAATAATAAAAATGTAGAAGAAAAACCTACAGCCCATATACGTTCACCCCAAGGCGCAGGCCTCGTCCCATTTCTGATAGGGTTTTCAGCCAAGGAAATATCCACTGAGGCGCCACAATATGTGTTGATGGACTTCCCATCTTCGATTCGAAATATTTTTTAATTTCTTGGATATAGAGATTTTCGCACGATATATTCATTTACTGTCGAGCAGAGGTGGCTGAATAAACCTCTTATATCCCGTTTCAAAGTAATACGATGTCACCACCGACGTTTAATATAGAACACCTCGTTATCGTTAACACAGTCTCGTGTTTTCCTCACAGCACATCCAACGTCATTATATTATTAGTTTTTTTTATACTCTCACTATAATGTGAGAACATAGTTCTTCTGCAGGCAAGCCGATGTTCCTACTGCAGACATATATTCCATCCATCAGCCATTACTTTGAAAATCATTCGAACTAATCCCGAAGTTGACGAAACTATATGTATATGTAACTAATGTGTATACGTTACACATTGAATGAAAGTACTTTACCGGATTTTGTAGTGTTAATTTAACTTGCATTACCTTTCGAAGTTTCGAGCGCTTTGCAGCAAGTGCAAGTAAATTTGAAACTAGTTAAATTAAACGCGATAAAGTCCATGAAAGTACATAGTTTTACGTAATATAACAACATTTTATCCTTAGCTAACGAATTATGGCTTGGGGAAGGACTGTCGAAGAAAAAACTTGTACTTGTAGCTAAGTGAAATGTACGTCGACCGTCTACTTTAAGTATTAATCAAATGTTAGTCCTCTTTAATCTACACATAGGTCTTTGCTAAGATATCTAAAAGCAACAGTAGCCTAATGGCAGGGCGCGGACCGCGAACTCAAAAAGGTCGTGGGTTCGAATCCGCCATCCGATTACTGGCGTGATCCACTCGTAACGCAAGCAATTTAAACTTACCACGAGAAAAAAAGCAAAGTTTTAGCTACCTTCGGGAGATAAACTTACGAGCGGTATATTATCAAGCGTTCACTCCATTTTGTCGAAGGAATGGATAAAACTTTTATTACATTATGTTTGAATGAAAAGACGCTGAGTGTGTTTGAGTCTTTATTTTTCATAAAATAGTTATTGCAACCTAAATAAAGTCTTCTGCCGAACAAAAGGCTTATCCAAGTTATCGCCATATTCAATTAAGACGCGGGTGGGCAATAGCTGTTTTAATATTTTTTTAGTTGTTAGTAGGAAGTTACACGTGGTAGAGCCATGCTGCAGTTATACTACTGGTATAGTTGTAGCAAGAATGGGTCGGCTCTGCCGGCGATGGAACACGCTCTCATGGAATACCGGCGTAAAATAGCAGTTTAATGCTACTGTGTTTTGTATGGTAAGTGTATAAAACTGGAAACTCTTTTTACTGGAAACGAGGCATTCCATCTTAGTCCTCAAGGGTAGTACGCATCTGTATTTTGATTCGTAATCGAGGATAGATGTAGATGTCTATCGGTTACAGCAACCACTTAACATCAGGTGGAATGTGTGCCCGTTTGTCACCTTTATCCTATGAAAAAGGAAGATGCTGCTGCCTATCTCATGATTTGTTTCCTCCGTCGCTGTATTTTTTACGATACCCACAAGTTGATAAAGGTTAGTAGGTATTCTTACAATGTCACTCACAGTCTCTGTTCTTAACCTGTTATTATGTAGTAGACGCGAAATAACTCATAATGATTTCTTGTTTCATAAAACTACACTTATTCATATTCATATTCATAAACACTCAGGCCTGTCACCCAGAGGGGTAGGCAGAGACTACGGACTTATATTTGACACGATCCTGACATACCTCTTTCGCCTCCTTTACATCCATATATCTACGCATACATGCTCGTTGGTTAAGGGTACGTTTAACGTGGCCCATTTTTAAAATATCGCCAATTTGGTCGATATACTTTTTTCTAGGGCGTCCCTTCCCGACTCTGCCGTTCACGTCTGCCATATAAATTTGCTTTGTCACTCTTTCCTCATTCATTCTTTCTACGTGACCAAACCACCGAAGCATTCCTTTCTTAATCCTGGTCACAACATCATCTTGCATACCACATTTATCTCTTATCACGCAATTTATCACACTGTCATTCAGATTCAACCCTAGCATACTCCTTAAAGACCACATTTCTACAGCATTTATTCTACTTTCGTGCTTCTTCTGCCACACCCAGCTTTCACTACCATACATTAAAGTAGGAACTAACACAGCATTATGAATTACCATACGTGCCTTTTTTGATATATTCTGGTTCTTCACAATAGAGTGTAATGCCCCATTCACTCTATTCCCTGTATTTACTCGTCGTTCTATATCCTTATCATATCTACCATCCCTGCTAAAATACACATCCCAAATACACAAACTCATTCACTTGCTCAATTAACTCCCCTTCTATTCTTATTTCACATACCGTTTTGTTTTCTTCTCTTTCAAAAACCATCACTTTCGTCTTACTTGCGTTCACTTTCATTCCCCTTTCTTTTAATGCCCAGTTCATTAATGTAACCATCATTTGCAACTCAGCCGCCGATGACGCAAATATGACTTGATCATCGGCATACAAAAGGCATTTGACGGTTAACTCGCCCATTCCTAACCCACATTCTTCATCTTTCAAAGTTTGCAAACACCTGTCCATAAATAGGTTGAACAGCCAATGGGAGGCCACACAGCCCTGTCTGACACCTTTTCGGATGCCAAACCAGTCCGAGTAGACCCCATTGATCCTGACACAAGCACTAGAATCCCTATAAAGAGACCTCAATGCCTGTATCAAACCAGCGCTCAACCCATATGAGTTCAGTGTTTGCCATAACACATTCCTGTCCACTCTGTTATAAGCCTTTTCCAAGTCCATGAAAGCACAAAAAACTTTCTGGTTTTTAGCCAAAAACTTCTCCGCAATCATGCGCATGGAAAAGACTTGATCTGTACACCCCATACCCTTTCTAAAACCCGCTTGCACATCCCAAAATTTTCCATCAGTTTCTTTCATAACTCTTTCAATTAACACCTTAGCATACAGTTTACCCACAATACTAAGCAAGCTGATACCACGGTAGTTTTTGCAGTCCTGCTGTGACCCTTTTCCTTTATATGTTGGTACTATAACTGCTTTACACCAGTCATCCGGTATCCGTTTTAATTCCCAACACAAATTAAACAAGGTGTACAGCAGGCCTGCCACCACTCCCTCTCCAGCCCTTAGCATCTCGGGTGATACTCTATCATATCCAGCTGCCTTTCATGCTTTTCATTGCTTTCATTATTTCATCTACACTTATCTCCATACCCCTTTCTACTTTTTTCGGAATTTCTTGTTCATTTAATTTAGACGACTTTTCACTCATTAACACGCTTTCAAAGTATTCCTTCCATCTGTTTAAATTCGAAACTTCATCCTTCAGAATACATCCATTCTCGTCTCTTATAGCATTAATTATAGGCTGTTTTGTATTTTCCTTGGCAGTTCTCACGAGTTTCCAGAACATTATTATATTAGCCTGGAAATTATCAGATATCCTTCTATCATTCTTATCCGTTCTTTCTTTCTTTTTCCTTTCAACTACTTCTTTTACTCTCTTGTTTAGATGTCTAAATTCTGCCTTTTTTCTTTCAATCTCATCATTCATACCACCAAAATTACCAGCTTTAGTTGCTAGTAAATCTAACCATGCTTTCTTCTTTGATTCAACTTCCACCTATTCTTTTTCCTTTCATTTGTTCTCTTACTTACACCACATACTTCGGTGGCTGCATCCACTAAACCTTTCCTAATATTATCCCACACAGTATTCAAGTCTAAATCATTCATACTCAACTCTTTCAAACACCTAATATTTTATCTCAGTCTGCATTTATACTTCTCTTTCACATCTCCATCTTGTAACTTCTCTATTCTTATACGATGTAACGCAGTGGTAGACACAGATGTCCGATGCCGCTAATGCTTGAAAAGACCATTAATTCGACATAAGACCAAGTAATGATCCGTCCCTACGTTGGACCCCCCGGTAAACCCTTGTATCTACGACTGCGCTCCTCATTCTTTCATCCACAATTACGAAATCTATCATGCTTCTATCATCACCTCTTTCCCATGTATACATATGAATCTTCTTATGACGAAAAAAAGTATTCGTCACAAAGAGATTCTTTTCCACACATATGATGAGGAGGCCTTCACCATTCTCATTTATACTTTCATCACCAAACGTTTCCAATATCCTTTCATAACCAGACCTCTTCACCCCAACCCTTCCATTAAAGTCTCCTAACGTAATAATATTTTCATTTTCCTTACATTTTGTCAACACCATCCTTACCATGTCCCAAAACTGCTCTCGGATGTAAGTGGTCTTAGACATGTCTGGGGCGTACACCCCTAGCAAGAAAAGCTTCTTTAAGCCCACTTTCATTCGTATCCATAGCAGCCTCGGGCTTACACATTCATACTCTTTCACACATTGACCCATTCTTTATGAAAGGATAAAACCGACTCCCTGGCATGCCCGTTCGGTCTCGTCTACACCAGACCAATACGCGGTATACGTGCCATGTGCAGTGGCATCCTTTCCCTTTCGTTTCGTCTCATTTACACATAACACATCTTTTCACATTCCTCTGTCATTCATCATTTCGCATACTTCATCAATCTTATCACTCATTGCTCCACATACATTCAGCGTAGCCAGACGGGCTTCCGCAATCCACTTTTCGCCCCTCCGGGAGACAGAACGTGACGGGTGGCGAACCTCGTCGCCGGTTTTTCTCCCGGAGATTCTTCGCACCCCTGCCCCATTAAAGGGGCGCCGGGAACTCGGGGTCATTTCTTTTATCTCCTGACTCATTGTGCGAACAAGGGGTGGTGGCAGATTTTACGCCGCTACCACACGGCGGGAAGCCGAGTCTATTTTTTCGGCTTGGTCGCTCGTTTAGCACTTTACCCGGAGGACACGTGTAGGGTGGGCCTAAGGTTTGGTGGTCGAAGCCTACGGACGCGAGCGACTCATCCCCCAACTACACGTTAACTACACATTTAATTGAATTAGTTTTTATCGTATGAGATACTAAGTACATAGCAGTTTAAATAGATTTTATCGCATATATTAACTTAATAATCAGTAAGAACTAGTTTTATCTAAAAGTTTAGGAACCCATCGGTCTATATTGCTCGTAAAATACTTGGAAAATATCAAACGTAATTTACTATTACTGGTGACAGATAGTAGCGTCAAAGATGTGAGTTATTTAGAAATTCGATTGACAATACGAAAATTGCCAATATGATCATATACTTTTGGAATTTCATCATCTAATCATCTCATCAATCAATATTATCTTCTTTAAAGTGATATGACAAATTAATAATACCCAGGATGGGTATTATTAATTTGTCATACATTTTTTCATACATACATTTGTCATACATACATTACAGACAGTAAAAGTTCACTGCTGAACATAGGTCTCTTCTGAAGATTTTTAGGGAGCGTTCAGCTATTGTTGGCATGCAAATAGCCTTGATACGACTTAGGGACCATCAAGAAAATAGCTTACTCTTTTCTAGAAGGCAGGCAACGCACCTGAAATTCCTCTGGTGTTATAATTTTTCCATGGGTGGCGGTAGTCGCTTAACACCAGGTAGGCGGTATGCTCGTTTGCCCCCTCTCGTATTAAAAAAATACTTGGCTGGCTGGGATGACTAGTACAGGTTTTTTTTATAATTTTGAGTATTGCCTCGTTGGTCTAGTGGTTGTAGTAGTATGACTGCTGATCATGAGGTCCTGGGTTTCGAATCCCGGGTCTGGCCAACAAAATCAATTATTGAGTTTTTCCGTCAAGAAATTCTCAGTAGCTGCCCGGAGTCAGAAAGTTGGCGGTATCTCACCCCCGTGCCTCGGAAAGCACGTAAAGCCGTTGGTCCTGCGCATGATATCTCTCCGGTCGTGTCGTCCGTACCGTCCCATTGGATTATGAGAGTTAGGGAATAGAGAGTGCACCTGTGCTTGCACTTACACTTGGGCACTATAATCCTGCCCGCCGAGGCAGCTCGTTGTGAGCTGACGTGGTGGAGGATATTTTAATTTTGAGTAAAGATTGTTTTTCTTTCATTTTTTCC
Source organism: Parnassius apollo (assembly GCA_907164705.1). NCBI lineage: Eukaryota > Metazoa > Arthropoda > Insecta > Lepidoptera > Papilionidae > Parnassius > Parnassius apollo. The sequence goes on along the minus strand of CAJQZP010001479.1, from coordinate 750,447 downwards.
CCACGGGATGTAATAGTATTGAATATTCTTTCTGCTACTGCACGGTTATTATAAAAAAATAAAAAATATGATTTCATTTCTTTCATCGCTTTATCATAATATCTCATGTCAGAGATAATCTTTTCTTCGCGGTAAAAACAAAGTCGCTTTCTGCGTCTGGCTTTCTGTAAATTCGCTAACTTTTTTTTTATAAGGTAGAACTGACAAATGAGCACACAGTCCACTTAATGGCTGACGACTTGAAGTCCACTCATCTATCTTCGACGTTCAAAACAAAGTTACTTGGCTTTAGTTTCAATTACGTTATGGCTTTTATGGAAGTGCAAAATGTACTATTTTAATTAATTTTAAAAAATTAATAAAATTTAACCTCTTCCTGTTTGATCGAAGTAATGTTCAACACTGGCTGAAGAAGGATAATATAATATTATACTCGGGAAACTTCTTTCGCCTCGTAAAGGCAATAAATATATTTATAATAAATTATGAATGGATACACAGTTTGACGTTTTTTTTACATGTTGTAGCACGAATGGGTCGACTCGACCGAGGAAGGATCAGTCTCTCACAGAATACTAGGCTAAAATAGCAGTATATTTTTGCTGTGTTTTGTATGGTGAAAATGGAGAATCGGAGGCCCTTTTTACTGGAAACTAGGCCATCCAACATAGTCCTCATAGGTAGCCAAACATCAGCATTTTGATTTTTACCCGAGGTAGACTTTGTGTTCGATTGTCACACTTATTTTATAACACACTACCCCAAACAAATAGCTGTGGACCATCCAAATATTTCTACCGTTCGGTAAACAAACCCGCGACTCTCAGAGTAGCGGCCAAATGCTTAGCCACTGCCCTTACAAGCTGCGGTTTTCTTCGTTAATTTATTTGATATCTTCTTTCGTTACCGTTACAGTTTACTCAAGTCCAGATTGATACTAGATACAAAGAAATAAATTATAAAGATTTCCTAATAGAGGGGATATTTATCCGTTATTAGGAAGACGTTGCTGCTCATCTCCTGACTTTTTTCCCTCTGTCGCCTCTTACGACACCCACGGGATGATATGGGGAAGTGGATATTCTTACACCGCCAATACATGGTAAAATATCTTCTGCATCGACCTATAAAAGTCTGCTGGTGGATATGCACCTCACCGGGGAACTAGCCTTGATCGTCACGCTTGGCAGGTAAACTGAAGATTGCAGTAATAAACTCTTGAGAATTCAATTTAGTTCAGGCAAAAACGATATAGTTATACCACAGAGTAAGGAGTACTCTTTACTCATGTGGTTTATACCGTCGTCTATCAGAAACTTAAACATCCTATTGGCCTATTTCATTACCACCTCTTACAAAACCCACAGACTGATAAATGTTGATGGATTTACTTAATTATAAACTTGTTTGATATTATAATATACAAAATATATTCCCCGTAAATTTACGCCAAAATTCAAACTTTCGCTTTCAAGCGAACATAATTCATTTCCGTAATTTCCGTTCCTTTGAAAGAGATCTTTTGACGAATATCATACATAACTATTCAATTTATCTGGGTGCGTGATTTTTCCGGTAAGCAAGATTTAAACTCGGAATACCTCTATAAGATAGAACATAACTGGGAGATAATTTCGTTACATAACTTACGTAGTAGTTACGTTAGTGAATGAACGGAAATCGAACTAATTGGGTTTGGTAGAGCCCTCTGTGTGGAGGCACTGCACTTTTATTATATATAGGTTAAGGTTAATAAGGTTATATAAATGTTCAGCACAACATGGAACTTTGAACTACGTGCCCGAATATCAGTTTAATTTCACGAATCCGAAACGAAATTGTATAAAATGAATAATTTAATATCATGTGTATATTTATTACATTATACTCTAAATAATGGGATTATAAATGGCAGTTCATTGTGCCCGTACCTTCAACACGCATAGTATCAATAGCAAAAATATACACATGTGGGTACTATATATTTTAAAATAACATTTATAACTAGCGACCTGCTTTGGCCTCTCCTTGGTGGGATCTATTTATGACCATTTATTTTATCTTATCAATATTTCTGTTTTAATATAGTCTAAATTTTTCGAATACAATTTTGTCCAAATCACTCCTGTTAAGATTTTATACAAAAATATTTTATATTTTATAATATTTCATACAAAAATATTAACAAAAAAAAATCGATAATAATTATGAAAAAAACTCTCAGAATACTTCGTAGTTCACAATTCATTAAATCCGAACTCAATGTTATTTTATAGTTTATGGGAATTTGTTATCATTGATTCCAAAGATAATTTGTGGACTGAAGTTATAGGACGTGCAAAAACGAATATCGCAATGCACTCTTTTTTGCACAATTTACCGATAGGTGTGAGAATAGATAATTACAGTATCCAAACAAGAAGTGAAAAGAGGCGTCGCCATTTTCAATCCCGTTCTTTAACCTCGCCGATAGTATTTAATAATTGACGATTTTTTAAATAATGATATAGTAGGGGCGGCTGGACAGACTGTGAAGAAATTTTAAATAATTGACTACCATCCTAAGAATAGTACAATGAAAGGGGACTATTAAGCTGCATTGCTGACAAAAGTGCGTCTAGTAGTTGTCAAAAAAGGAGAGGCAAACTGGCGAAAGGAGTCCTGTTTTCGCAGGACAATGCACCCGTGCATATTACGCGACTTTTAAGGCGTGCCCTGAATAAAACTGGATTTGAAGAAATCAATCATATATCATATGGTCCAGACCTAGCCCCCAGCGATTTTTACTTATTTTTAAATATGAGGAAAGACCTTCGCATATGAAGATTTTTCGAGTGACGAAGAAATGAAGGCAGCGGTAGACGAGCTTTTCGAAGGCAAAGATGGCGAATATTTTTCCACTGGGTTAAAAGCCCTTTATTACAAATGTAAGAAGTGTATTGAATTAGAGGGAGATTACAAAGAAAAATAAATTTTCTATCAGCATTTTAATACACTAGGCTTAAAACTTTTTTAAACCGCCTCTCGAACTTACTACCTTGAGTCTGACTGAGTTGTCTTCACCTTCTTACCTGTTTCTGCTGTCAAAGAGCACTGTCTGTACTTTTCTATTCCAGCCTGTACAATATAGGGAGTCAACATGTGACAAACGAGTACATAGTTTACCTGATAGACATTTATTCTCGATTAAAAATCAAAATGCAAATGGGTTGCAATGCAATTTCTAATAATATTGTCCGAAAACACAAAATTAATACAATTTCGGTGGATTTTAATTGAAAAAAAAAGATACCCTCTATGTGTCCATTGGTATTTAAAATAGTCTATTTAATATTTAATATGTTAATATATTATTTATATTTATAGATAATGGAACATTATATTTGATTAACGAGTAATTTTCTTAATTAAAAGATAGTTTTGTTTACTTCAGACAATTTACAACTACTTATTGTTTTACAAACTTGTTGAGGATTATTAATTTATTCCCACTGAATAATGTTATATAAATACCGTAGAATACTCTGATTAATTTTGAAAAGTTTTTTTTTGGTCGCCTTTGTTAAAATTGTATGAAGGACAAACGAGAAAATTTTATTTTTACGTTTTTTGAAATTTAAATTTTTTTTATATTAATAATGATGATTAACGAGCACACAGTTCATTTCACACACATACACACATTCGATACCCCCATCTATACATCTATACATCTATCCGTAATATAGAATCAAATTGTAGATGCGCTGTCACCCATAAAAAGTAAGATCGAATGTCTCGCTTTCACTAAAAAAGATGTTCGGTTCTTTAAATTCACTACACAAAATACAGCAAAATTAAGCTGCTATTTTACGCTGGTATTCTGTGAGAGCGTGGTCCCTGGTCGACCCCACCCCTTCGTGCTACAACCAAAATATATCTGAAGCATGGCTTTACCAGGTAGCGTTTGCATATACCACTTACATATAACATATGAAATTTTACAAAACGTTAAGTGTAGCTAAAATTGTCGTTTGCAAATATACCACTATTATATAAATATACTTCAGATCGAAGCCAAAAATATGTAAGGTGTGACTCATAAGAATGTACGAATAAGAAAATGGATAGTTTTGTAGAACTATCGAGTAATAATTTTATAAGTAAAGTTAATAGCAGAGTCGACAACGGACGCTCTAGACGGAAGTCGGGAGAGAATTTCGCGATATATTAAGGATGGACCAAATTAAGAGTACTCTTATCCAACGAGCATATATGCTTAGGTTATGGACGTGAAGGAAGCGTGAGCAGTGTGACAAGGTTGTGCCGGTGTTTATGTATGTATACATTTTTATAGAATAAGGGTGACAAACGAGCACATAGTCAACCTGATGGTGAGTGGAAGCTGTGACCCATAGACATCTATCAACATTTATCCCGGATTAAGTATCAAAACGCAGATGCGTCGTCAACCCTGAGGACTAAGATGGAATGCCTCGTTTCCAGTAAAAAAGGTTCTCCGGTTAAAGTGAAACTTTGTGTGTGTGGGAGCCACGCTGCAGCTATATTATGGTTGTAGCATGTTTTACTGGGATCTAGGCATTCTGTCTTAGTCCTCAGGGGTGACAACGCATCTGCATTTTGATTCTTAATCGAATGTAGATCTCTATGGGCCTCATCATCCACCAACCATCAGGTGGACTGTGTGCTCGTTTGTCACCCTTATCCAAAAAAAGTGAAGTAGATTTAATGATACATTTAAATATTAATTTACAAATATTAAATAATAACTCAACGGGGTATAACATAAGATACAAAGTGTAGTGTTAATATTGTTTTTCAATTAGCGTTCCAGTTAGTGTGTAACTTAGCTCTTATTAAGCTTAAGTTTTATTTACTCTCTTTGCTCGGCGTAAGAAATATTTTTCTCTGAAAACTTGGAACTTGAAAAGTAAAATATTATCTTAATACAAAACTATATCAAAATATTTAGAGCCGTTTTATGAAATCAGTTACATATTTCATACATATATAAAATAACTACTTACATAAAGTATATATGTATAAAGTAATTATTTAAATATTCGTTACGAATTACGAACACACAGTCCATATGATGGTAAATGGAAGCTGTGACCCATAGACATCAACATTTAGAAGTGCACAACAGTTATACGTCATCAGCAGTCGGTTCTCTACCCTCACTATAAGAAACACAACAGCCTTTAGCTGCTATTTCACATTGGTACTCTGACTGGTACGTATACCCTCGATTACGAATCAAAATTCAGATGCGTTGTCACCCGCGAGGACTAAGATGGAATGCCTCGTTTCCAGAAAAATGGGTCCCCGATTCTCTGCACTCACCATACGAAATACAGCAGCAGGTGTTTTTTGAGAGCGTTGTCCTTCCCCGGTTGAGCCGACCAATTCGTACTACAATGAATATTGCTGCAGCGTGGCTCTACTAAATAATAAACTAAATATCAACTATATAATAAAGAACAAATTTTGTATGATATGTTTAATGAAAGTGATATGTATAATGAAAGTGTCGGCGAGACTCTCAGGAATACTCCAAATGGCATACATTCACTGGAACTGGTATTACTGCGTTATTACTAATGCGTATTCCTATGATCTACAAGTAATTTGTCTATGTGCAATTGATGTATCAAAATACTTTTGAATAGGTTTTGTGTTAAAAATTAAATTAAAAAAAAAACTTTAGTAAAAGAATGCACCCTATATTATCTGTGAGGTTACCAATTGAGGCAGAAAATAACACATCGCCCAAACATTTTACCCTTTTATCTAATAACAACAGTACTCCCAGAATATAATTGTGTGAGCGAGTGTCAGTGACGTAGATCATTCGGTCTTGGTTTAATGCTTGAGAAGCGGTTAAGTTAAGGCTTCCGTCTAGCGTTGCTGTTTTACATTCCAGCCATTAGAGGGGGCGCTTCCCCGTGCATAAATACGTTCGAGATCGCACGTGAAGGTTGCTCTACTTCATTAAATATATAACTTATTATTTTTTTTACAAAATATTCCTTTTACTTTTGTCATGGTAGTATAATTTTTTACTCTTTTATATTTCATAAATGTCGTTTTTAGTAATGTTTATACGGGATGTATGTGTAAAAAGGGTATATACAACCGAAGGAAAATAAAAACTGCCTCTTCATACAAATTTCGCCTCTACCTTGTACATTTTGTGTTTTACTACTATTTTTACTGACACAAGGATATTTCTTCTTTTTTTTTATACATCTTTTTCCGTTTTTTTTTTGTATTAAATTGAAATTCTGCAAATATAAAAGTCCAAGTCAACTAATCTAATACTAATATAAACACTAATACACTAAAAACTAGAACTAATATGACAATTAAATAAAAATAATATATATTTAAATAGAGCAACTTTCACGATATGCTCCGCTCAGTCTATAAGAGCTGCGCGAGGGAAAGAGATCAACCGTGCGAGCGAGAGGTAAAGTAACGTTGAGCAACACTGCACACATCTGAACGCCGAGAAATCCCAGCGGAACTGAGAGAATTTTCAGTCGTTACTGGTTTAGTTTTAAATGGAATATAGGTAAAAAGTACGAAAAAATATATTTTTTTAATTTTATTTATTTCTAATTCACTTGAAAATAGTTCTATTTTATGTGGTTTTAAGTACGACTCTGCTACATTTATACTTCTAATAGAAAAAAATAGATATTTGGAGTAGAAAAAATTAATGAAATTACAACTTTTTAAGCCCTTCAAATAAGAAAATTAAAGCATTTGTAAAAAAGTGACCAGATTAGATTACTGTAGACAATATGTAAATAAATGTGATCTGAATACCTTTCTTAATATTGTTGTAGCTTGTACATAGCAGAGGCTTTAATAAGACCTTTTACGCATGTAACCTAAACATAGGCATGTTTAACGCCTAATAGAGCTATTAATTTAAATACCAAAATAAAATTAAAAAAACTTTCGAAAATATCAAACCCTACACTTTCATTAAATGTAAAATATGTTGCACTTTTTCTTTTTTGAATACTATAAAAGAATATTTGTTTTACTGTAAGTTTTGGTTGGTTGTCAGGGTGGCAAGAACACTAATTTTTACAAGACTGGGGCCGCAACGTTGCAGTACTTTTTTACATTTTAATACCTCTGTTGATCATCTGATTTGTAATTAATACTCTAAAAAGGAATAATTTGAAAAATGAACATGATATGCGAAGCGAACACGAGATATGCGAAAACCGAAACGATAATCATTATTATTAGATCGATAAAAAACATCAAACATAAACATGACACAAAATTGCTATTTAAACGCGTGACTTGCAGATGATCCATAATGAAACCGTGTAAAAGTTAAATCAAATGAAAAGTGACTTATTATTTTTAGATCTCTTAGAAACCACAACAATAAAAATACGAGTAATGTACTGTTTCATATCTACACACCGTACTAAAATAGGATGGCTAATATATTGCAAGACCTTAAAAGACAGCAAATAAAAAGATCATTTTATTTAAAAGAATTGGAGAATAACCTTTAATGACCGTCTCATATAAACCTACTGGGTATGATTTAATAACATATCGAAACTCTGTATTGACCTTACTTCTTACCTTAAAACTGTTTTATAAAGAAATTATTGTAATTTTTTGGTTGCATGCTTAAAAAGTGTACTTATACAAAAGGTTCACTAGATTATTGTTGATTCAGACGTCAATTTGCGAAATTTTTTGTTAAATTTAATTATCTAACATATACGTTAAAAATATTATAATATGTGTTTTACATAGTTTGAATAGCACAGCCATTCGATTGCGTGCACTATTATCATCACCGATGATCGTAATACCACTAAATTACGAAAAACATACCGTATTCAATAATATGCCACGTATTTCGCTTCTAAATGAGGCATCATCGGGAGAAATGGACTCCGAGATGGCTGATGACATATGTGATCCTATAAATTGATTTTAGAGTAGTAAAGCGTAATTGGACGGTACATTCTTATAATTTATAGCAGGCCTGTGTCAGTGTGATATAATATAGGCTAGAAATATACTTCGCCCTTAACCTTACTGTGCTTTATGGTATTACTTAGAAGATCCTATGCTTAGCTGTAGACTTGTAAATGGCGGTAATAATAATGATTATGAAAAATATTTCTATACGGCGATGGGAGTATCTCAGCACCAAAAACGTTTAGATATTATTTTTAAACATAGTTATAGAACACTATGAATTTTACACGATACTAAATGAACATACACGAATGCTCTGCATGGATACTTCCCACTGTTTCGACAGCCAAGGGCTGTAATGATGATAATGATGATGAGTACCAGATGCTTCGCATTGCCGGTCTGCGTATTTTACGTTTAGTGTAAGTGAGATAGCTATACTCTGCTATCCGATACCAATTGAACGACACCCACTAGATGGAATGGTGTGATAGATTCCACCACCGCACGCCATGTTTAATATTCACAATACAAAGTATGCAATGGCTTTTGCAGTCTCGATGAAAGAATGGTTGATAGTTACGCTACTCAACCTCGACAAAAAATTTACGTCGCACGTCGAACTATAAATTTCAAGCGTCTCTTCTATACATATAATAAATCTATTCAAAAGTCGTGTCTGTAATTTTAATATTTTCCGATTTTTAAATAAATAAAATATTTATAAATAATAACAATTTTCAGTACTGTTTTACCACGTGCATGTCTGCATATCATAGCATGTCTGGGAAATAAGAAGAAAAAAATCGAAAATATGTGAGGTATGCCATCACGCATTAGATCAACGTGGCGGACTCTTCCTTGCGTTAAAACCCTCTCGGAAATGAAAGGAGACCTGTGCCCAGTAGTGGGACGTATACATGCTGTAGCTTTAACTTTACTTGCAGTCAATCTGATGGTGGCTACCACACTCCATATGCATCTGCAGCTGACTAGTAACAAAGAAGGCAACAGATGTGTTGTCGACCCTGAAGATCAACATGGACTGCCTCACACGCTGAAAAAATATTTTCTCTCTATATAATCTTCAGTAACACACAGCAGTGGAAAAATTTCTATTTGATGACAGAAATAGGTAAGAGGTTGTTACCCTACCCAGACGAACTTTAAAATAGAAAAGGAGTTCTAAAAAACAAAGTTTAAAGTTTTGGCGACCTTACCACACTTGTTATAAAATTCTAAAAGTTTAGTAACGCATACGCCGCTGATCGGATCAGTTTACAACAATGAGCTGGAGTTACTGTAATGCCCGGTTTACATTATTCCAGTCCAGTGATACAGTCAGAATCCAGTCTAGTTCTGGACTGGAAACGTCTACATATTCCAGTTATATAGAAGCTGTTGAAGTGTGAACACTACAGTGACAATACGTGTTTACTGTGTCAACACTGGAATGGCACTGGATTGGCCGTCCACATTATTTCAGTTGCACTGGATTGGTCGCACTGGATTCAAAAGTGGACCGTCAATCCGATTACTGGACTGGAATGCTAACTGGATTCAGTGCATTCCAGTGCTGGTTTACGTTTTTCCAGTAAGCAATCCAGCGCTGGATTCGATCGCTGTACTGAAATAATGTAAACCGGGCATTACCTATCGAATATCTCGGTTTTCGTCAAACAAAACCGTCAATTTAGAATCCTAGAAACTGAGATTATAAACAATAAAGCTATGCTACAATGCACCACTTAAGAAAAAGTAAAACTTTTCTACCTTTACTGTGGAAGAACTAAAAAATAAAAGATATCGGCTTTCATGTCTTCGTCTTTGAACTTCGAATTTAGTTTCTAATGTGATACGTAATAAAAGCCACCCAAACAAAACAGAGATACATACTATCAGCCATCTTTTGAATAAATGTGAGTGCAATATTTGAAAACAATTTGAGCAAGAATTTTGCGTTACTGTTTGCGCATACTAAATTAATTCAAATGTGTTCCCAAGCTTTCCTCAAGTGTCTGGTGCCAGAGTACGCCAATTGTTTTTTCCTCGTCATATACGACACAAATTTCATTATAAATTTTATTCACAAACGAGCTGGTACTTAATATTACAAAGACGATAATATTCGTTGAAATATTCAAAGGTTAATAATTATCGGTTAGTTAATAATTCTCAATTCTCTGTAGAATTATTACCCTGTTATCCTGTATCCAGTTAGCTGAATGTTTTGTAAATATGGCTTCACGTCATTCACTGTATATTACAATATATATGTAACTATCCTTACTTAACATCTTTAAAACATATTTTAATATGTTATGACACGTATTATATAATTTTAAATTGTGTGTAACAAGCAATGGTGTATAGGCAATACTTTTTCGTTTTCGCTTTTATATGCTCTATTATTTATTGTTAGTTGTTTCAAACTAAACAGATTACCTAATTAAGTTATACGTTACGTTTCCAAGACTTATGATCATTTTACTTAAAAACGGGTCACTTAATTATTTTGCTTGCAGGATTTCCTGGGTTTTCAGGTTAGTAGGTGATCGCAGGCCTTGACCAAATTTACATATCACGCAAAGAATGACCCATTCCCATTTATTTTTGTTGCACGTGTTTGATGTTTACGCTACTTAAAATGATTTAACGTTAAATAAAAATCCCAAGAGGTTAAAATAGGGAAAGTAAATTTAAAAAGTATTTTTTGGAGATGGATTATAAATATCAATAACATGTAATAAAAAATCTTAAAATGTGATATTATTATTAATAATTGGAATTTAAATGTAGGTCGTATGGAAATGATTTCTTTATTTTTATTACGTAAGTATATAATGTACATGACAAAGCGTAGCAAAGGGAGACTGCCATCTGTTAAACAGAAATGAAGGTAGCGGTAGGCGAGCTTTTCGAAGGCAAAAATGATGAATATTTTTTCACAGGGTTAAAGGACCTTAATCACAAATGTAGGAAGTGCATTGAAGTAGAGGGAGATTACGTAAAAAAAATTGTATCAGCATTTTTAATACTACCATTAAACTCAAAATTTTTAGCCGCCTCTCGAAGTTACTACCTTTGAGTCTGTCTGAGTTGTTTTCATCTTCTTACCTGTTTCTGCTGTCAAAGAGCAATGTCTGTACTTTTCTATTCCAGCCTGTACAATATAGAGAACCAACATGTGACATACGAATACATAGTTTACCTGATAGACATCTATTCTCGATTAAAAATCAAAATGCAAATGGGTTGCAATGCAATTTCAAATAATATTGTCCGAAAACAGAAAATCAATACAATTTCGAAGAATTTTAATTGAAAAAAGAATACCCTCTATGTGTCCATCAATGGCGTTAATCTCTTTGAAAAATAGTCTAATAAATGGATAATGGAACATTATATTTGCTTAACAAGTAATTTTCTTAATTATAAGATAGTTTTGTTTACTTTAAACAATTTACAACTAATTATTGTTTTACTAACTTGTCGAGGATTATTAATTTATTCCCACTCAATAATGTTATATAAATATCGTAGAATACTCTGATTAATTTTCAAAAGTTTTTTTTGGTCGCTTTTGTTAAAATTGTATGAAGGTAATGAGAAAATTTTAATTTTACGTTTTTTGAAATTTAAATTGTTTTATATTAATAAACGTGACAAACGAGCACATAGTTCACTTCACACATAATACACACATTCGATATCTACATCTATCCGTAATTTAGCATCAAAATATACAACATGCAACATAACGCACATGCTGAAAGTAGTTTGTTCAGAATCGTTTACTGAACCGATTTCTATCTTTTTTAATATAAGTAATTTTTTATCCCAAAAATTATTAAAACTACGTAAATTACAGTCACACTAAACCTGTACAGTCAAAACAAACTGAAATGGACCGTGACTTAAGGCAATAATACTTTTAAAAGAGCAGTTTTATTTGTTAATAATTAAAAAAGTTAATACAAATTCGGTCATTCAATACAAAATAAAGAAAAATTAACCATATATCATCTATAACACGTTAAAGCGTATACGAGCATATATTATCATGAACTTCATGATACTATAAGCTCGTTTTGCGTAAATCGGACCAAAAATTAAAAAAAAATTAAAAAATTAACATTTAAAAAAATTATATTAAAAAAAATTTATATTCAAAAACTGAAGGTAGCCGGACTAACTATGACATTGGGACGTCAAACATCTCAGTCCCGTGACCATGGGTGCTGTAAAGCACCCGAAACGTCGGGAATTAAAAATAAGTAAGAGTAGTGAAATAAACGCGATAAAATCCGTAAATTTTGTTTTTTTCAATGTGTAGTATTCGCGTAAATTTAAGAAATCTTTATGTATGAGCGAGTGTCAGTGATGTAGATTATTTGGTCTTGGTTTAGGCTTGAGAAGCGGTTAAGTTAAGGCGACGTTGCAGTACTTTTTAACGTTTTAATACCTCTGTTGATCATCTGATTTGTATTTAATACTCTAAATTTCTGCAATAATTGAAAACCTAAATACTAACACCAGCTCAGGCTTAGACGGTATTAGTCCTAAAGTAATCAAATGCGTCAAAAGTCTTATAATAGAAGAATTAACCGAATGCATTAATAAATGTCTAAAGATTGGAGTTCTACACTACAATCTACAAATTTGGATCAAAACTAGACCCTGAGAATTACCATCCGATATCAGTATTACCGGTAATCTCAAAAGTCTTTGAAAGAATTATTTACAAACGGCTTGAAATATTCTTAACGTTAATAAATTTTCTGGGTAAGAAACAATATGGTTTTAGATCAAAATCAAATACGCTATCCACTACAGTAGACCTAATAACGAAAATAAAGTTGAATTACGACAAGAAAAATATTGCACTTGGTGTATTTATAGATATGAAAAAAGCCTTTGACGCTGTCAGCCACGAGTTGCTATTACATAAACTTGCAAAGATCGGTTTGACAAAACTTGCATTGGTTATTTTCAAATCTTATTTAAGTAATCGCAAACAAGTAGTAAAAATAGATAAAACACAAAGTTCTTGTAGAACAGTAGCTTTTGGTGTACCTCAGGGCTCTATCTTGAGGCCCCTACTATTTCTTATATAAATGAATAATATTAATAATATAGGCTTAAGTGAAGATATAACCTTGTACGCTGATGATACGTGTCTTTTTTATTATGGTCACTCAATCGGATCTATTGTATCAGAAGCACAAAATGATTTAGATTCGCTAAACGAATGGTTACAGAGCAATTTTTTGAAGATAAACACAACCAAAACAAGTTATATGATTTTTGCTGCAAAAACAAATAGATTGATGACTGTAGTCCGTTGATTATTAATGGCATAAAAATTAATAAGGCGGATCAAGAAAAGTATCTAGGTCTTATTTTAGACAGTAAATTAAATTGGCTCCCGCACATTTTAAAAATCAAATCCAAGCTAACATCTCTAATGGGTATGATAAAGGGTTTCGCGCGCGGGTAAGGGCGCGTTGTCTTCCAGTTTCTATACGGTATACGATTTATAATACCATAATTAAACCACAAATCGATTATTTAGTAGAAATATGGGGTAATGCAGCCAAAACTAATATAGCAATATTACAAACTTCATTTCAATTACCTTACACCAACAGATAAACTTTATAAACAAATTAATGTAATGAACATATCACAAATAAACATGTACCAAAATTGTATACTAATTCGGAAAATTTTAAATAAAGATATACACACGAATACAACTTTACCAAAAAGAATACTACTACACAAAATGAAACTTAGGCGAAACAACGATATTGAATTAATAACACCGCGAACAAATTTCGGTAAAAAATGTGTAATGTATGAAGTTTCCCAAATATATAACAATTTACCTAAAGATATAAACGCGTAACGCTTCGACAATTCCTTACGGAGTTCACAAACCCTACAGATGGAAGAAACAGACTAAGAGAGTTGACTTTCCTAACAATTCTACCAAAAGTTGCTCAAGACTTTGCGATAAAATATACATAAATGTTTCCTATTTATAGACAAACTGAAAAATAGCTATGCCAATACATTAAAAATACATCCATTCATGGACAATATAAATGTGTTAATCGTCGTTAAGGGTATTTTTGAAAGAGGTAATTTTTATTTTTTGAAAATAAAATTTGACCTTTTAGTGGCGGTGAAAGAAATTCCACTACCCCATATCATTTCGTGGATGTCATAAAGGACAAACCATAAATGATGGATTCACTTACGTTGCCACAAGCACAACTGAATCTCATTATGTTTTTATAGGAGAAGGGTAAAATACACCCTCCCCCTGATTGTAAGTGGATGGTGTGACCCATAAACATTCACATCTATCATCGATTAAGAATCTAAATTCAGATGAGGTGTCATATCTGAGGATTAAGATGGAACACCTCGTTACCAATAAAAAGGGTCTTCAGATCTTTACAATCACCATGCTAAACAATGTGGTGTTAAGTTGCTATTTCACACTGCTAATATTTAAGAACTTGCTCCTTCCCCGGACAAGCTGAACCATTCGTGTTACAATCATGACAAAACTGCAGCGTGTGTGGCTCTACCATGTAAGAACACATTAACATTAATAATTAACTGGGTAGGCCATTAATAAACAGTAGTTACCGACCATTAATAATGTGACGTCTTAATCATGTTAATTTTTAATATCAATAGATTTTTCTCAATAGGCCTTTTATTTTATCAAATATAAACAAAACCTTGACATTGCTCTCAATATGTTTGTGAAACTTAATTACAACCGGTTCAGCCAATCCTAATATTATCCCGGACAGAGAGAGAGGCAAAATTTTAAAAATGTTTACTCAAGTCTCAAGTTATGTTGTCTCGTGCTCTTTCTCAAGTTGCCATAAAGGCAAGCAAATAACCCCGTCGGCTCAATAAAAGGCGATCATTACGATATTACGGCCAGACACTTCAATTACATTTATATGTATAGACACTTCAATCGTCATACTTTAAGAAAAAAACACAGTAGACTGGAAAATTCCTATTGTGCGATTCTATATGTTAATTATAGGGTACAAAAGGTACCCTATTTCAATGCATCAATGTAAGTGGTGGACTGATGAAGCGCGAATCCAATTTCAATTCAATTTCAGTATGATAATGGACGGGGCTAAACGAACTTGTAGTGGCTGCCTTAACTCGATATTGATATTTTTTATTACAACTTAGATATAGAACAGCTGGCTTTATATATTTACTATATTTTAAGTATCTATGACGGTTACTTGGTGTATTAATTTAATATTGAAATATGGCGCAGTTAGCCGCGAGTTCAAGTCCTGAACGTAACAAGTATTTGGATGGCCTTCAAATATTTGTTTCAGGTCTGGATGTTTGTCTTTGTGCAATTCATGTACGTAAACTCTCTCCATGTTACAGACACGTTTTATTTAGAAAAAGTTTATGCAAATTTCAAAAAGCTCACTCTACAAGGTTATATTTATGAATTATTATGAATATATTATGTATATGAAATTTCATATTTCAATAACTGGTATAAATAAATATCTAAGTTAACATCTGCTTATACACTAAAAACATTAATTATTTAAGTTACTTCGAAATAATAAATAACATAAATATTACAACAGCTCATTAAAGATATAAATTTTCATACATGACAATCAGATTTTTCTTAACTATCAAAACTAATCTACAATACTAATAATAACACTAAGTTTATGCGAGTCGCATCCAGTAATGCTTATCCGTGTAAATCGATATTAAGAAGTCGGCGGCCGAATTTGCACGAAGTCTGACGAGCCATTGCTGTCGCTAAACGAAATTCGCTAAAGAAAACGAAAGGGCTAGAAAAAAGATGCGTTGTTACTTTTGAAGACTAAGATGAAAAGTCTCATATCCTGTTATTATACAAGCTCCCTATACCCTTCAGACCGGCACAGCAGTGCAAAAACTACTTATTATAATAAAATAACAAGTCAGGAAATCCTATGTATCCTATATATCCAAAATATACTATAAAAATCCCTGTTCGGGATTTTCTTATAGTTTATTTTATGTTTTACATGAACATATTAAGATCATCATCATCATCATCATCATTACAGCCCTTCACAAGTCCACTGCTGAACATAGGCCTCCCCCAAGTAACGCCACAAAGCACGGTCCTGAGCCACCTGCATCCATCGACTTCCTGCATGTCTTACCAGGTCGTCACTCCATCTAGTGGGGGGTCGCCCTACACTACGCCTACCGGTACAAGGCTGCCACTCGAGAACCTTTCTTCCCCATCGGTTATCGGTTCTTCGAGCTATATGGCCGGCCCATTGCCACTTCAGCTTACTAATCGGTTGGGCTATGTCGGTCACTCTGGTTTTACTGCGGATATCCTCATTTTTGAGCCTATCACGCAGAGAAACCCCGAGCATAGCCCTCTCCATAGCTCGCTGAGCGACCTTGAGCGTCCTCATACGGCCAGCAGTGAAAGACCACGTCTCTGATCCGTAAGTCATCACTGGCAACACGCACTGGTAGTACACTTAACGTTGTACACTAAATATTAAGATAATTCAATAAAAATATATAAAAAGAATTTACTTAATTTAGACGTATTTAAACGTTCAGAATTTGACGCGCGATATTAATACAAAGAAAACATGATATTACATTTCACTGAATTCTTAAATAATATTATAGATATATTTTATAAATATATCAATATTAACAGATATATTTATAAAATATATCTGTTAAAATTGTTTTGCGTTATTAAGTCAAGCTGCGTTTTAAATTAATATCATTCATCTAGCAAAATTATATAATTATAATGTAACTAACATTGATATCGTTGTAATCATTAACATTGGAATCATTGAAATCATCAGTGCGTGAACCATAAATCCTTTTTAAAAAAAACTTGTACCCTTCTGTGTACTTCTTAAAATTTATTATAATAGTATGTATGTGATATTTCATGAACCTCACTTTGTGAATTTGATATTCTTTGTGAGAAGTATCATACACAACAAAAGGAAATGGCAAGTCCCCTAAGCATTGGCACGCAGTACTATAATTTCCATTATTGTTAACTGCTATATTGATATTCCGTGAGGAGTCGAACTCAAATGATATTTGTTATGTAAAATATTTTACTTATCGTCGGTAGATTTTGGTGTCAGTAAAATATTGAAACATGCCTTACTTGAAACGTGACCGCTGAAAACAAGATTAAATACTCGTATTTGTAACGGATAAAATATTGACCTTGATACTGGGTCAGACGTCGATAGCCTTCAGCCTTTTCTTAAGCTAATTTTAAATTAAATTATCTTATAAGCGTTAGCAATATTAACATTGTAGATTCCACATATGTAATAAGCAAGCGAGCTTAGGGTGTTACATAAACTCTGACTTTTAGTAATGTACATAGTACCTATTACTTTAACACGTGTTTATTATGCGACAAAGTTTCTTAGTGAATACTATTATATATATATATAATTTATTTCATTAAATATATAACAATTAATTACTTCGATATAGTTCCACATAAAAAGGAAATTAAAATGATGAGCGCCCCCTACCCTAGGCCCTAGGCGAGGGAGGGCGAAAGATGTTCTTCAAACATTATTTAATTTATTTTAACATCTTAATTACAATGGATTTCCGTAAAGTAACGCCTGATTCTATTTTGATTACATGGCAAGTATATTTTATTGCACAGAATAAAAATACTTTAAGAAAAGTTGTGAGTTCGAATCCATTGAAGCAGCGTTGTGAACTACTCATAACACCATATTTTAGGTAAAATACTATTTATTCCAACCAAACATCATTTAAACATTTAGGTCAACAACCTAACCTTACCTAAACCTGTAAATTACTAGGCAGTTCTGCCCACTCCGTCAGGATAAGTGACACCATCCTATCTGATTCCGCCGCGTTTACACCTCAAATATTTTGTTAAATGTCACGGAATCTTGTAACATAAAAAGCGCAGTTTATATTGTAAGTTATAAAGTTATTGCTCGTAAAATAAATGTCATGGATCTCTCTAAATCTAACATAATATTGTTATTGTTAAAGAAGATAAACATTAAAGGTCATACAAACATTTTAACTTATCATAAAAGACAAATAGAATCGATGTCTATGTAGTAATATGCCAAAGAAACAAGTGTAGTGTTAAAAAAAGATAAGTAAAGTATTGTCCCTTAATTAAAATAAGGGATTTTAGGTGGTGGAGCCAAACTGCAGCTAGATTATCGTTCTCGCACGAATAGGTCGACTCGACCAGGGTACAGGGGGACCACACTTTCACAGCATATCAGCCTAAAATAGCAACTTATTGCTGCTGTGTTTCATATGAAGAAAACAAAGAACCACGGACCCTTTTTACTGCAAAAATCAGCCGCTCCATCTTAGCCCTCAGAGGTGATGCATCTGATCATTGATTCTTTATCGAGGATAAATTAAGGAGTCTATGAGCAAAAATACTATTTTTTACAGTAACCAGATCTCAACTGTAAGAAAATAACAAAATTCTGGTCAGGATTTTTGTGCATCCTGCATCTCTTACCAGGTCGTCACTAGATTGAGTGACGATCTGGTAAGTGATGTAGGAAGGTGTACCTTCCACCACCATCAGGACGGTGAATTGTAGCATTTCTTGGGGGAAGCCTTTGTTAAGCAGTGGAATTGAATAATTCGTTCGATAATATTTCGTAACTACTATTTTTGATCAACAGCTAAATTAAAATAGTTTAAATTTTCATCCTTACATCTAATATATAAAAATTAGTTTTTGTTTGTTAGTATTTTATGCTCTGCCGTACCGGTCATTAGATGGCGGCAAAACTTAGTCAACTTATTGCTTCCACTTGCGCAAAGGTAATAGGCATAGTACTGTTACGAGCTTAGGGTTCGAGACAATAAAAACTACTGATTGAATTACCAAAATTGAATTGAATTTTATTTGAAATTACGTTTTACTTTCTTCTCTTTCAAAAACAATCACTTTCTTATTACTTGCGTTTACTTTAGCTCCCCCTTCTTTTAATTAGCAGTTCATTTAAATAACCGTCATTTTTAACTCGGCCGCCGACGACGTAAATATGACCTGGTCATCGGCGTACAAGATATATTAGAAGGTTAACTCACTCATTCTTAACCCACATTCTTCAACATTCAAAGTTTTCAAACAACCCTCCATAAATAGGTTGAACAGCCACGGGGAAGCTATGCAGCCCTTTAATCTTTATGACACCTTTTTGGACGGCAAACCAGTTCGAGTAGACCATGTTGATCCTAACACAACCACAGCAGTCCCTACAAAGAGATCTTAATACCTGTATTAAACCAGCGCTCAACCTAAATGAGTGAAGTATTTGCCATACCTGTCTCCTCTGTCATAAGCCCTTTAAAAGTGCACAAAAAAGTTTTTGTAGGTCAGGACACAGAATTACAACGTTACTTTATTAACAAAATTACGTACTTAGAACTGTTGGTACTTTGGTAATTGCGAATTTGAAATAGATTCTATTTCATATAATTAATTAATATATACTTCAATGTTATATAAATAAATTATTAATTTTATTCTAATATCATCGAAAGAAAGGGTTTTTTTTACATTGTCTTCGCAACTTATTGTGACGAATAGGATTTTGATGAAGACTGTCCAGCCGTCAATTTTAATTAAACAAATGTACACTTTTTAAGCGCTTTCGCAAGTAATATTACTTATAATAATGTTAATGGTCCTAAAATGAGAATATTAGGTAATTATATTAAAAATAAAGTTTTAAACTTTTGAGGAATGAGCGTGACCAACGAGCATACATTCCACCCAGCTAGTAAGTGGATGCTGTGATCCATAGGCATTTGCATCTATTCTCAATCAACAATAAAATAAAACGATTAAAAACGAAAATGTGTATTTTTTATTTGAAGACCCAACCCCAAAACTGCATCTTGGATACTGTTTACCTACATAAATTGTACAAGGATACACATCAAGACCCGGCATAACTATTTGTAGGCAATACAAATACTTGTTCCGTGTCGGATTCAAACCCTCGACCCTTTAGCGCCACAACTCAATGCTAAACCACTCCGCCACGGAACAGTCTATAAAATGAAAGAAGATTCTCAATCTGTATAAAAGCTTACAAGCACCAAAATATTTTTATAACAGAACAGCAGATAAAGAGATGAAATTTTGATTAATTATTATGTTTTAAAATACGAAAAAATGTTAAATGTTCCCAATCTACCCTACCTATTTCCTTACGATACCATATGAGTATGTATGGCTAAATTCTATACGGTCAAAAGAAACCTCAAGAATAATTTACGTAATCGGATATCTCTGACGAAGAAGTAGGTCAATGAATACTTCTGTATAATTTTAATAAGAAGCTATACAAATAAATAAAGACTTCTTACTTAATTTGTATGAAAGTATACCGTACTAACAAAAAAAAAAAAAAAAACAAATACTGTACTGACTGTACCGTATTTCACGGGACTTCATTGCCAGATAGCTGATGTTATAAGAAGTGACTTAGGCTACTTTTATTTTAGAAAAACAATTAGGATTTCGCGCAATAAACTAAAACCCATGAAATTCAACCAGAATAACTTTCAAGACGTCACATTCGTGGGGAACAGTATAAAAATATATAAAAAATTATAAGCTTACCATAGTAAATAATCATTATAAAAAAGTCGGCCCCATACTAAGTGTATGTGTCGAGTCATGTAGTATATCTTTGGGCCACTGCATAACCAGTTTGGGTTCCCTTACGGATTTCGTTAAGGGAATCCAAACTGGTAATGATAACTATGGAAAATGCCAGAAAGATTTTGTGATTTCCACAGATAGTATCATTATGACCGTCTCTTTACGCTGGGACTAAAATGTCCAGAATAGCTACGTGCAGCAACGTCAAACATGAGTAAAGTGCAATTATTAATCCGCCTGCTAAGTATAAGACCAATGCTAAAAAAGCTTGAGATATTCTTTTGTAAGTAACCTATGAAATTGCCATCCTGCAGAATTTCAAATCAAAATAATTTTCATTGTTAAGAATTCTAATTTCAAATTAATTTTATTTCAAAAACATGAATTTTTTTAAATAATTATTCTTTTGTATATCGATTAGTGTTATGTTTTCATCGCATTTGAATAGTTTTCGTCATCACCGATACGTTAAAAATTTGTGTAATTATGGAATATGAGTACCTTCGTGGCAGCAAATTACACAAATGGCACGTAACAACAATGACGTTTACGTAGCGAATACTACAAATGAACGCACCACCAGTTATTTGTTTGCCCGCTTCCATTCTGGAAATTTCGACTTAAAAAATGATCCCCGATTAATGATTCCCGTAGTCGATAGTAAAATTGGTCAACAATGAAGATTTAAAGGCGATTGTGAAAGCTGATGATACTAACTCCACGGCTGAATTAGCAGAGCTACATTAATATTACTGCAATATTGGTCCTATTGCGTGAAATTGGAAAGGAAAAATGCTTGACAAATGAGTGCTCCACAAACTCAATGATCGCCAGCATAAAGTACGTATCGAAACGTAATTTGCACTGCTCAACAGGCACACAGACGAAGGAATTTTGAATCGCATTTTTACTAGCGACAAAAAAGGGTTCTGTTTGAAAATTTCAAACGCTCAGCAAGATGGTTGGATCCTTGTTAAGCACCCAACAATGCCCTAAACGAAAACTTACCCCTGAAAGTGACAGTCACTGTTTGTTGGTCCAACGTCTTCGCTTCTTACCAAATGGGATAAACATTACTGCAGATGTGTACTGTGAAGAACTGAACACAATGATGGAGAAGCTTACAGGTCTCCAACCTGCTTTGGTCAATCGCTCGTCCCCGCTTCTCCTTCAAGGCAGCCCCTGAACTCATACTGAACAAATTTCTAGAGCTGTCTTTAACTTACTACAGTGTTGGTAGAGGTTAGAAGCTCTTCGTAATCATTACGGAGGCGATGTTAACGTAGCAGTAGCGCTATCTGTAAAACAGGAGTGTAGAGAACCGAAACGCCTTTTACTGGAAACGAGGTATTCCATCTTAATCTTCATGGATGCATGTTGATTCTTAATTAAGTACGTAGCTGTCTATGAGCCACAGTATACACTTACCATTAGGTGGACTGTGTGCTCGTTTGTCAGCCATTTTATGGTTACAGCAAGAATGGTTGGCTTAACGACTTATGTATGAATATTATCATATCACATTAATAGTAGGGATGATAAGATTACATACATGATTTAAAGAAAGTAAATTTTAAGGTGTCAATAAAGAGGATTATGCAATATATAAATTTTAACATTTTTTTCATTCATAATAATTCATAAATATAACTTTATTTGAAATTTGCATAAACTTTTTCTAAATTAAACGTGTCTGTAACGTGGAGAGAGTTTACATAAATGAATTGCACAAAGACAAACATCCAGACCTGAAACAAATATTTGAAGGCCATCCAAATACTTGTTACTTTCAGGACTTGAACTCGCGGCTAACTGCGCTATATCTCAATATTAAATTAATACGCCAAGTAACCATCATAGACGCTTAAAATATAGTAAATATATAAAGCCAGCTGTTCTATATATAAGTAGTAATAAAAAAATATCAATATCGAGTTAAGGCAGCCACTACAAGTTCGTTTAGCCCCGTCCATTATCATACTGAAATTGAATTGAAATTGGATTCGCGCTTCATCAATCTACCACTTACATTGATGCATTCAAATAAAGTACCTTTTGTGCCCTATAATTAACATATAGATTCGCACAATAGGAATTTTCCAGTCTACTGTGTTTTTTCTTAAAGTATGACGATTGAAGTGTCTATACATATAAATGTAATTGAAGTGTCTGGCCGTAATATCGTAATGATCGCCTTTTATTGAGCCGACGGGGTTATTTGCTTGCCATAAAGACCTGAGTAAATATTTTTAAAATTTTGCCTCTCTCTCTGTCCGGGATAATATTGGGATTGGCTGAACCGGTTGTAATTAAGTTTCACAAAAATATTGAGAGCAATTTCAAGACTGGTTTTGTCTATATTTGCTAAAATAAAAGACCTGTTGAGAAAAATCTGTTGAGATTAAAAATTAACATGATTAAGACGTCACATTATTAATGGTTGGTAGACTGTTTATTAATGGCCTACCCAAGTAATTATTAATGTTAATGTGTTCTTACGTGGTTGTTCGACGACGACGACGTTGTGGTTGTTGGTAACGAGGTGTTCCATCTTAATCCTCAGATGTGACCTCTTGTTGGTTGGTAGTGTTAATGTTTATGGGCCACACTTACAATCAGGGGGAGGAAGTATTTTACCCTTCTCCTATAAAAACATAATGAGATTCAGTTGAGCTTGTGGCAGCGTAAGTGAATCCATCATTTGTGGTATTTGTCCTTTATGACATCCACGAAATGATATGGGGTAGTGGGATTACTTTCACCGCCACTACAAGTTCAAATTTTATTTTCAAAATAAAAATTACCTCTTTCAAAAATACCCTTAACGACGACTAACACATTTATATTGTCCGTGAATGGATGTATTTTTATTGTATTGGGAAAAAATAGCTATATTTTTCAGTTTGTCTAAAATAGGAAACATATAAATTTTATTGCAAAATCTTGAGCAACTTTTGGTAGAAATGTTAGGAAAGTCAACTCTCTTCGTCTGTTTCTTCCATCTGTAGGGTTTGTGAACTCCGTAAGGAATTGTCGAAGCGTTACGCGTTACCTTTTCATGCAAGTACATTTGTTCTTATTAATAATTTTATATAGTGTAGTGGCGGTGTAAGAACACTAACTATAATGTCCGGTATATTATCGGAATAGTGTCGGATAAGACTTACTCTCGGATTGATACTCACGCTTGCGTGCGGGTCCAACGATGACGGTTACAGATGCCCGTGGAACCTTTCAATCTCACTCAAGATATCTCCCGGAAACGATGCTCTCTCTCCCTCTCTCTCTCTCCCTCAAAAGGACTTTGGAGCCATGGTTTCACTTCATTGCTTCTTTACCATCCCATCACTGCTAATTTAATTTTGATATTGTTACCGCAACATGTTCTTTTTTTAATTTCTGGTTATATTTAATTTCTCATGTCGAATACAATACGAATATTTAATTTCTCATATAGAATTTAAAATCTTTTGAGAAATTATGGTATCTTAAGCCTCAAACCTGAAATCTGTAATATTGTACCACATTTGCCAAGGTTATTATCAACAAAAGTAGCTTTCTGTGATGATTACTGATAACACTAGGACGCTTAACTTCTTCAGAAAATCAAATGAAATAAAAAACATTATACAATAAATTTTATCCACAGACAACTTCCCTTTTATCTTGTTATATTTACATTAATTTAACTAAATCTGAAGTTCGGAGCTTAAACTTTAGACAGTATAAATACGAATAACAAAACCAGGAATCTTTTCAAAATTATAAGACGCAAGGAAGGGTGTTGTCATCTATACGTAAATAAAATTGAAGTGTCCATCTGTGGTATGTTATGTAGTGTGGTGAAATGTCCATTGTGGTATGTATTAGGTAATTGCATTTTATTGCTGAGCATGTTATTTTAATGCCATTAAGACTTGAGTTACCATTTTTAAAATTTTGTATGTTTGTCCGTGTTCGTTGCCGTGTTCAGATAATGAAATTGATGAAACTTTACTGTTCGATCGATACTGAACCTAACGAAACTGTTCGATTCCCGCCGGCACCAATGAAATTGTTATTTGCAATTTTAAGCGCTGATTTACCAGGTGCCCGGCGGTGAAGGAGAACACCGTGAGGAAACCTGCATGTCTGAGGAATAAGAAAAAAAAATTGAAGACATGTGAAGTACGCCAACTCGCATTGGGGCAGCGCGGTGAACACTTTCTTGTCTAAAACCTAAAACCCTAAAACCCTCTCAGAAATGAGGGGAGGCCTGTGCCTAGCAGTGGGACTCCTATAGGCTGTAACTTTCTTACCAACAGAAAGATAAGCAATTCAAGAAGGAATCTAGTTTAGAGTATAAATAAGCTAGTTTGCTTATGTAAATGTATAAAATAAGAGATTTAGGCCATATTTTAAGTAAAAATATAAAGATTGCTTTTGGAAACACGAATTACAAAATAAATGGTTTTCGATTCTTTTTTATAGAATATGGGTGACAAACGAGCACACAGTCCACCTGATGGTAAGTGGAGGCTGTAACCCATAGACATCTACATCTATCCTCGATTAAGAATAAAAACGCAGATGCGTTGTTACGCCTGAAGACTAATAAGGAATGCCTCATTTCCAGTAAAAAGGGTCTCCGGATCTCTACTCTCACCATACGAAACACTTTTACGCTTAATATTTTACGCTGATATTCTATAAAAACGTGGTCCTTCCCCGGTCGAGCCAACCCATTCGTGCTACAACCATAATATAGCTGTAGCGTGACTCTACCACGCTTTCAATTTTTTTATTTAATCTTAAATCTAAATCACACCACATTAAAACCTTCTGCTATCCAGGCAACACCGTGGCGAGTTGTTTGTTAGAAATAAAGTAGGTAATAATATTTGCGTTAAGTACAACTTTCTATTCAACTTTAATTGAATGGGGCCATTAATTCATAAAGTTCAAAGAAAATTTACATTTCACTCAAGCTAAATAACCATAATATGCGTTTGTTGGTGATACTGTTGAGATTGATGTCTCTGGTTTAATTTTAATATTATTTTTGAGATATTTCACAGTCCACAGTGAAATTTTAATTTTATAGCAAAATACTCCTCTCAATTCATTATTATATCGACTTGATTCTTTTTGTTATGGACTCGTACAATACTCTATGGATGCAGGTAACTTAGGACCGTGATTAGAGGCACTCCTTGGGAGAGGCCTATGTTCAGCAGTGTACTTGTGAAGGGCTGTGATGATGACGATGATGATGAATGGACCCGTATGTTCGAACTTTTGAAAGTGCCAAGTAATAGGAAATTTATATATATTATATAAATAATTTTCTTTTTCAAAATTTCTTCAACATATTGAGAAGTTATTTAGAGATTATGACAACAACTTAACGAATAGTCGATGATGACAGTATCTTAAGTTTTTAGGGCAGCTAAGCGGACAAAATAACTTGAGGTTTATATCAATAGCAAATGTGCTCCTTACATATTTCGTCGTTTACTCTAATAGTTCACATGTCTTTCATCGAAACATCACTTATACGTATCATGATCCAGTCCAAACCATCGTTTCAACGATAAAGCAGAAGCAACAATCCGGTGACGGTCCAGTTCAATCCTCGGTCCAGTTAGTAATGATCCGCTATTAATTATTACTACGACTTGATTAGAATATAAATAGCAAAGTTTCTTACTTACTTGGTCTTACTTACTTAGGTCCGTGCTGTCTGGCTTTCCTTCGGGGAGGTCTATGTTCAGCGGTGGACTTGTGAAGGGCTCCAAAAATGATGATGATGAGTGACCCGCTCCGGTTTCGCTTGGATAGATTTCATTCGTGCCATTATTTATATTGGATTAAATTTTTATTATAATAAGATAATATAATAAGATTAAATTATTATTATATTGGATTAAAGGTCATTTATTTTACCAATTTTTTGCTTTGTAAAAAAAAAGGAAAAAAAGTTTTTGGTTTAAATCAAGCCTTCAGTTATTGTTCTCTATCTGCGTTATCTTTAAAGTTTCGTGACAATTGATTCAGCCCTTCCAAAGATTAGGCCAAACAGATAAAATAAAAAAGGTTGTTTATGCCTTAATAGCATGCAGAAATTCCCTGAATTTAATATAAGCTAGTTATTTTGATATCGCATACACTTTAACTGTATTTATATGTATAAATTAAATGTGTTGTATGTTTTTAAATTAATAGTACCTAATGTCCTTTAGATTTAATTTCGGTCACAGAAGCACGATATCAACACCGAATAGCGATCTGTGCAGAATAACAATTTGCAATACAATATGCGCTAGGTGTGCACTCTCTACTCGTTTACTCTTATAGTCAAAATTGACGTTATTCCGATACGACTCGAGAGAGATCCGGCGCGTACGATTAACACTTGCGTTGCAAAGGGCATTAATCTTAAATGTTGCTAACCCTGGGACACTCATGAGGTAGGTTCTACTAACAACAAAGAGCCCTTTTCCTCTAAAAGTTATTCACACAACAGATATACAGTATAGCTATTTGGCAAAGGTTTTCTGTAAGGTGGAGGAAACCAATTATTATATCTTAAGAACCATTCTCCAGCTTGGGTTGCTCAAATTCAATCAGGAATCTTGCTGTATCCCCCATTATGTAGTTTGTGTTTCTTTCATGCTTGAAAATGTTGGGCACAACTTATGTATATCGAAGTTAACTTAATTTGTATTTCATCAATACTATTTTTATATCTATGGCCATCTTATGAAATAAATTATTTACAGACGTCATCAGATTTGGGCTTACATGTACCAGAAGGACCACAAGAAAGACCCCAATATTTTGTGTTGCCCAATATAAGAATTTTCGCTTTCAAGCAATATATACACTAAAGGTGTCCCGAGAGAGAATAGATGGTTTACAGAGAATAAACCCAATCTTGCTTCATGCTAAAATTAAGTCCCGCCATTTTTCCACTAAAACTTTGTATTTATAGTTGCAGAAACAAACATGATTGGGCGGGACACAATCAGAAGTTATTGCTGTAACTGCATTGTAGGTTAAAGAGCAGTGGGATGCTACTCACGTTATGAGTATTATTTGGTACCTAAGCCATGGTCGCCATGAGGGTATTACCCGGCCTTCCCCCTCTTAGATAAAGTTTTATGAATTCATTAATTATAAGTACAATAAAATAAATGAACCTAAAAAACAAAATATTTTTTATTTACCTACACTCAAAATCCCATCAGAACTTCATCATTATCATATTGTTGCAGTCCGCTGCTGAATATAGGTATTTCCTAATTCACAACGCTGAGTAGATACCGATCTTCATCTCAATCTACCGTGCTGGTACTTGCTACCATAAAAGTAAGAAATTTACTTATTGTTCTTCCTATTATGATTTGGGCTCATATTGTGAAGTTAAACGGTGTTTAAATTGTTCTGGTGTTTATAGGATGAAAAAAAAAACTAGAATACGATCAAAGCTGAAGTCATATACAATTTGGTTTACATAGCTGAATTTCATCAGAAAAAAAACAAAAAAAGTACATTCAATCTTTGCTTATTATAACATTCTATAGAGAAAAATATGAGTACTTTAATCGACTTTTAAAAGGAGGAGGTATTCAATTCCACTGTATGTTTTTTTTGTTTTTGAAGTAAAACTTCTTTACGCACGTTTGACTTGGGGAGTAAGCTGGCGAACGCGTGACGAAAGCGTTACGAAGTGTGATCGGGCGGGGCGAACGGTGGTTGAGTGGGGGATTTAAGCAAGAGAGAGCAGAGCGCGCACACATTTTCTTCCTCTCTTCTCTCATAGTCAGTTATTTTACGTAATTTTATTTCGTTTTGAAAAATTTTATGAATTAATATCTTGTTCATACATTAAATATTCTAAAATATTCTTAAAGTGAATAAAATTGTAAATTCATTTTAAAGTTCTTTTTTTTGTGAATTTTCGGGTGAATAACAAATTATTAAGGAAGCCGATAGTAAATTCAAATATTTGTAGAATATATATATATATATATATATATATATATATATATATATATATATATATATATATATATATATATATATATATATATATATATTATTATACATATATGCATATATAAACACACACATGTCCAGAAGAGGAATGCACTGCGCATAGAATGTTGGGTAAACCGCACATCCTGCATGGAGTACTCACACCGCGGAATGGTCGGCTGTATGTTCCGCCCGTCAATAAGACTCAAGTTAGATGCAAAGAAAGGCCAGTGAGTCGTTCTACTTGTACAGAAATGGGAGAGATGGCTGACAGAAGTTCCATTGGAACAACTTGGCGAGAGACCGGAATGCACGTGTTCCCGAAGAAAGTAGTATTAGTTTCTTGCCATTCTGCCGATGTGCTCTGTCTTTGCATTGGCAATGACACTTTGGAAGGATCTGGAGGCGGAATCATACTTCTTTTTTAAGCGCTGGTATTTCCATCCCGAGACATCGATACTTCAGCTCAGGTCTGGCAGCACTCCTGCTTATGGCGTAACGAAATTTTGCAGGAGCGGTCAAACTAGGGCTGGGTTCTGCCTCCGATAGGTACCACAGATGATGGAATAAAAATTCCATATTGTACCACAGACAGAATACCACAGTATCATGGAAGCAAACGCTCCTCTAAGGGTGGGATGCAAAAAAGATCGCATCCCGTTCCAATCAGCTGACCTATAATGTCAAACATATCGGCAAACTGTAGAACACAATTTAGATGGGAGCGTGAGTGGCACCGTACCCCGGATCAGACAATGGTCCGAGGAGCCAAGAGGGGCATTGATGGAGACCCGATATCGATCCGGATGAGAGGTCAGCAGGACGTCCCACAGAGAAGGTACATGATCTTCCACATCTGTGTAGGTGAGGTAATCAGTTGCGTTAAAGCATATGCCAAAGCAAAGATCTACCCGCATGATCGGTTGACAGGGAACCAAGCTATTCAGCGTGATGGTCGTTAAAATCACCAAGCATCACGATCTCTGCAGATGGGTCCTGTTGTAGCACGGAGGCTGCAACCATTTGAACGTTGTTGACCTATAAATGGCACCTGTAAAGTTGAATAGAAAGTTTTATTTAATTCAATTATATTATTTCCTACTTTATTTCTAACTGGCGAGTCTTCTGCGAGATTCGCATCAATAGAAGTAATTAAAAAAATTTATGATTCGTGTTTCCAAAAAAAATCTTAAATTTTCGGTTAAAATAAAGCCTAGATCTCTTACAGTATAATTAAAACTCGTGCTCTAATCTGCACATCATTTTGAAAAATGCAAAACAGTGAAAGATATAAATGAAAAGCTCGCGGAAACCCATGCAGTCGGCATAAGTTCTGCAAGACCAGTCACAGAAGAACTCAAAAACTCTTCAATCACACCCTTAATCTTATGGCCGTTAGACGGAAAATCAAGCTGCAGTTTTTAGTAGATATAATAACATACAGGCAACTGAACAAATGGATCTCCAAATGCATGCGTTTGGACTTGTGCAGTTTTAATACAGCTCGTATTGAAGAAGAGATCGAGTGAAAGATTCCAAAGTCATTGCGAGATCTATCTGCCAGAAAGAACCAACTCTCTAAGTTGGAGACCGCATGTATTAGCATCGTTTCCGGGACACCTGAGAATTTGAGTGAGATTTGGAGGTTTTACGAGCAGCTGTTGCCCTCATCGTTGGAGCCACACGCAAGCATGAGTATTGATCAAAGAGCAAGTCTTACCAGACACTATTCCGACGATATTCCGGACGTCATAGTAAAAATTCTTACAAATTCTTAATAATAACAAATGTACTTGTATGAAAAGAGAGACTAATTGTATTCGTATTCGTAACTCTTTGCAAATTTCTTACGGCGTGCACAAACCCTACAGAGAAATGAAAGAGACGGAAAGAGTTGACTTTCCTAACATTTCTACCAAAAGGTGCTCAGAATTTTTATATTGGTTCGTAAACTCGATAAATTATAACCTTTAAAAAATATAACAGCAATAAAATATAAATAAATCCTTCCTGTTGATATGAGGTATGATTTATAGGCAAACTGAAACATACCTAAGCCAATACATTGAACATACATCCATTCTTCTTTAGGGGTATTTTTGAAATATGTAATTTTTATTTATTAAATAAAACTTGACCTTTGGCGGTGAAAGAATATCCATTATCCCACATCATTTCGAGTCGCTAGAGAAAAACTAAAAATGATATGTTCTCTTTTGTCACCACCACAAAGCATTATTTTTACGGAAGTAGGGTAAAATACATCGTCCTCAAATTTTAAGTGGATGGTGTGGGCCATAAACATCCACATCTATCACCGATTAAAAATAAAATAATTCAGGTGCGTTGTCGTCACCCTTGATGATTAGGATGGAATGTTTCGTTTCCAATAAAAAGGGTCTTCGGTTCTTAAAGTGCTTATTACATTATACAATTTTCAGAAAATCTAATTAGGAAGTAGGAAGCTGTAATCGTAGTTAGAACAGTTAGGATCCGATTTAGTCAAATTGGAGCTCCCGACCGCTCTATATCCTAAGTTGTTTACAATTTACGACAGTGTAATCGTAACGTTACGATTTAGAACAACCAGTCGGCGCCCGCGCTTTGATACAAGCGGATGTCTTGAAGTTTTGATAGAAGCGGTTCTTATATCAGAGACTAGTACTTTAATTCTTAATATTAATTTCCGGTGGCTATAAAACGTAATGTCACCACCAAACATACTTTGGCACTCACACTTTATCGAAATATCGTGACTTCTTTTTCAATATGTTTGGATACCAACCTTAACAAATAATTAAACTGTTTTGTAGGTGGTAGAGACATGCTGCAGTTATATTAGTAGTATAGTTGTAGCACGAATGGGTCGGCTCGACCGAGGAAGGACCACGCTCTCACAGAATACCAGCGTAAAATAGTAGCTTAATGTTGCTGTGTTTCGTATGGTGTGTGTAGAGAACCGGAGACCCTTTTTACTGGAAATGAGGCATTCCATCCTAGTCGTCACAGGTGACAACGCATCTGCATTTTGATTCGTAATCGGAGATAGATGTAGATGTCCATGGGCCGCAGCAACCACTTACCATCAGGTGGACTGTGTGCTAGTTTGTCACCCTACCCTATAAAAAACTACTTAGAATCTAAAATATATAATTATATTCATATTGGACAGTTTTTTTCTCAATGACAAGTACTCTTTTCTCTTTTTCTAATAT
This sequence comes from Parnassius apollo, assembly GCA_907164705.1. Taxonomy (NCBI): domain Eukaryota; kingdom Metazoa; phylum Arthropoda; class Insecta; order Lepidoptera; family Papilionidae; genus Parnassius; species Parnassius apollo. The sequence goes on along the minus strand of CAJQZP010001479.1, from coordinate 718,473 downwards.
CCATTGTTCCCACCACGGCTAAGGCAAGTCCAATTTTTTTTTTGCTGTTTTGATAAATACGGCGCCATCGTTCAAACGTGCAACCCCGTCGATACTTCTTTACGAACGCGCTTCGTCACGATTTAGAATTCAATTTAGTGTAATGTGATCACTAGCTTCCAATTTAGGTTCCTAATTAGATTTTCTAAAAATCGTATAATGAGCGGTCACTCACCATGCGAAACAATGCGGTATTAGGCATCGAACTATATTACTAACGTGTAGAAGAGACATCCCAAACCAAAAGTTTGCTTCATTTTGGTAAGAGTTAGAACTAAAGTTCGCTGCAGCGCTAAAATAATAGTTACGTCGTCTAACAAACTATTAAAACATGCAGCGCTAGTTTATATTAGAGATTGATTTTCTCGCCACCAAAACGTCATAAAAGCCGGGGATTTCATGGCGCTTACTTGTATCGTTCAACGTAGTGTACAATAAGTCGCTCCTATAGATTTTACAACGCAGAAGGGACACAACTTTTGTGCCTACTACAAAATAATACTGTGTCTTATCATTAAATAAATAAAAGAAGTGAAATAAAAGTCTCGTTGCAATTTAATATAAACTTTATTTATTACACATTCTATTTAGCACGAATGGGTCGGCTCGACCGGGGAAGGACCACGCTCTCACAGAATACCAGCGTGAAATAGTAGCTTAATGCTGCTGTATTTCGTATGGTGAGTGTAGAGAACCGGAGACCCTTTTTACTGGAAACGAGGCATTCCATCTCAGTCCTCACGGGTGACAACGCATCTGCATTTTGATTTTTAATGGAGGATAGATGTAGATGTCTATGGGCCGCGCAACCACTTACCATCAGGTGGACTGTGTGCTCGTTTGTCACCCTTTCTATAAAAAAAAAAAAAAAAATTTAACACACATTAATATTTGATTGCTTTTAAACAATATAAGTTAAGTGAGCTTTTGGCGTTTGCTCGTATAATCATTTATTATCTTTGCCTCGTGGTGCAATCGAACGGTTGTATATTTGTTTATTATTGCACGTATTAGATGCACTCTGTGATTTAATGTAGAAGGTTGATCAAATTAATGACCAAGTAAACAAACGGAAATTATTTAGGTTATTAAGGTAAAAGTCACAATTTACTTATCTTACACAATAATAAATAACACATATACTATTGACAAAACTAACAACAAAACAGGCACAAATGTATGTTGCGTATCTGCGTCTTTTGTTTTCATTCCTCTATGATTAGTACTGCTAAATAGCGGCCGTCGACAGCCCAATTCTCGGAGCATTTTAACAACGTCAAAGAGTTTTAAACGTTTTAATGTCTACTTATCGGTGAAATGTTAAACCATCACTTTTTTTGATGTTCTGGAGTGTTTACTGAAGTCTTTAAGAACACAACCAGAAATTTTGAAGTTGTTATTTATGCGAAGCGAACACGACTCGTCTGTGAGGGCGTTGAACACTCATTAAACGGTTGCGGTACAGTGTACCGCAATGCGTGGCGCGAAATCGTGCAAGTTGATGTCTTCTCTATACGTAGTCGTAATACCTCAATGATATTAGGCTACTATTTCATACTGAATAACAGTTGAGAACTTATTCCTTCCCCAGATAAGCTGAACTGCAGCGTGGCTCTACCACGAAGAATTAATTAATTAATTAATTATTGACCATTATTAAATGACTTATAAATATTAAAATTATTAAATTATATAAAAAATTTAAAAATTAAAGATTAATAATGTAGCGTCTTTATGATTGTTATTTTTAATATCAAAAGATTAAAGATACTCAAAGACTTTTTATTTTATCAATTTTTTTAATATCTCACAGTTTTTACGTTAAAAATTAACCAATATCACTCTTGGCATTGCTTTGAACATGTTTGTGAAGTTTAATTACAACCGGTTCAGTCAATCCCAAGATTATCCTGGACAGATATAAAGAATCACAGACAAAATTTAAAAACCATTTACTCAATGCTTAATGGTAAGCAAATACTCCCCTCGGCTAATAAAAGACAGTTATTTCGATATTACGGACAGACACCTCAATTTCGTTTATGATTATGTACACTTCAATCGTAACAAATTTTTTTAATGATTTTTTTTTAAATTGATGGTAAATGGATAAAGTATTTCATGGACATTTTTATTATTTATTGACATCGTACACTTAATTAAGAATCAAAATGCAGACGCGTTGTCACCCCTGAAGCCTAAAATGGAATGCCTCGTATCCAGTGAAAAGAGTATCCGGTTCTCTACACTCACTATACGGAACACAGCAGCTATGAGCTGCTATTTGGTATGTACGTTATTATTCTGTGTACGCTGGTATTCTGTGAGAGCATGGTCTACCCTACCTCAGTCGAGTCTACCCATTCATGCTTCAACCATAACATAACTGCAGCGTGGCTCTACTACGTAAAAGGTGGTCCAGTTGCGACCCGAAAGGTCCATATGACTAACCTTCCAGTGGAAATGATGAAAATAATATCATATGTTTTAATATTTTATACAATTTTTAATTCGGCACATAAAACGACTTGGCCGATTTTGCTCAAAATTTAATGAGATCTAAGTTACATAATTATGCGTTAAATGAAACTGGTCCAATGTCAATATCACTCTTTGTTCTCGAGATACACGAGGCGAAAATTGAATTTGAACATAATAATAATAATGTCCTCCAGAGCGAATTTCGGCCACGGCGGCCTGCCTCAACGGGAGGCTAGCCATCGGCGTAGGACAGGATTATAGTGCCCAAGTGTATGCGCAAGCACAGGTGCACTCTCTATTCCCTCACTCTCATAATCCAATGGGACGGTAAACCAACACGACCGGAGAGAGATCCGGCACAGGACCAACGGCTTTACGTGCTTTCCGAGGCACGGGGTGAGACACCGCCAACTTCCTGACTCAGGGCAACTGCTGCGATTTTCTTGACGGAAAAACTTAATAATTTTTTTTTCTGAGCCGGGATTCGAACCCAGTACCTCATGATCAGCAGTCGCACTACTACAACCACTAGACGAACGAGGCAGTCAAAATTTGAACATACATATATACATGCATACGTACATGTGCACACACGGACATCCTCTTAAAAACCATACTATTTGATACACATGGAGATATGTTAAAATTTCCAATTTGCAAAATCGGATCCATTACAATTACTTTCCACTGGGAAGTTAAAAAACAATAACGAGTGGCGACGATTAGCCCTGGGTGCAGTTCATTTGTACATTTTATGAGCCCTACAACAAACAACAGATATAATATTTAACCCTTCGAAACGCTCTTATTTGTAATGATTTCTTAATTTTACGCGAAGACTTTACAGATTGTATAACGTTTTTGTAACTTATTTTATATTCCCGAGCTGTTGAGTACTTTACAGCAACAATATGACCCACACATGAGTGTGGGTCATACAACATGGACTGAGGTGTCCGACCTTCCAATCTCGTAGTTAACCATGGCTACCTTAAGGTTTAAAAGTTTTTATTTTTCATGTCATTCAGAATAACATCCGAAATCACCAATATTTTGAGTTTTCTGATAAAACTTGAACTTAGGTTATCCCCCACACACAAGGCTGATTTAATTTAGTTTTAAATTCACTGAGGAATAAACTTCATCCTATATTTCACCGTGGTCTTACCAGATGAGAAATAACGGCACAATTTGTCCGTAAGCTACAAGAAAACTTAACGATTTAGTACTAGAGTAATTCCTGCGTAATTAAATACGGACTAGGCTATATTGAAAAGAATACAAATTAATATGATGTATGATAGAGGAATAGATGTGTTATGCGTAAATGAGACGAAAAGGAAGGGGAAGGATGTCACTACACATGGCATGTATACCGCATACTGGTCTGGTGTAGACGAGATCGAGCGGGCGTGCCAGGGAGTAGGTATCATCCTTTCAGAAAGAATGGGCCAATGTGTCAAAGAGTATGAATGTGTAAGCCCAAGACTGCTATGGATACGAATGAAAGTGGGCTTAAAGAAGTTGTTTGTGTTAGGGGTCTACGCCCCATACATGTCTAAGCCCACTTATATCCGAGAGCAGTTTTGGGAAATGGTAAGGATGGTGTTAATGAAGTGTAAGGGAAATGAAAATATTATTATGCTAGGAGATTTTAATGGAAGGGTTGGGGTCAGGAGGCTTGATTATGAAAGGATATTGGGAACGTTTGGTGATGAAAGTATAAATGAGAATGGTGAAAGTCTCCTCACCGTATGTATGGAAAAGAATCTTTTTGTGACGAACACTTGCTTTAGCCACAAGAGGAATCACATGTATACTTGGGAAAGAGGTGACGACAGAAGCATGATAGATTTCATAATTGTGGATGATAGATGATGATGGGCGCATGTGGTAGATACGAGAGTTTACCGGAGTTCTGACGTAGGAACGGATCATTATTTAGTTTTATGCCGAATTAATGGTCTATTCAGGCGTTGGCGCCATCGATCGTCTGTGTCTGCCACTGCGTTACAGCGTATTAGAACAGAAAGGTTACAAGATGAAAGTGATAAAAACAAGTTCAAATGTAGACTGAAATAAAATATAAGTGGTTTGGATGAATTATGTATGAAGGAGTTAGACTTGGAGAATATATGGCAAAATGTAAAGAAAGGTTTAGTGGATGCAGCTACCGAAGTATGTGGTGTTAGTAAGAGAAAGAATGAAAGGAAAAATAATACGTTATGGTGCGATGATGAGATACGTATGGAAGTTGAAGCAAAGAAGAGAACATGGCTAGATTTACCAGCAACAAAGGCTGCTAATTCTAGTGGTACGAATGGTGATATTGAAAGAAAAAAGGCAATCTTTAGACATCTTAATAAGAGAGTAAAAGAAGTAGTTGAAAGAAAAAAGCAAGAAAGAACGGATAAGAATGATAGAAGAATATCAAATAACTTCCAGGCAAATATTAAAATGTTCTGGAAACTTGTAAGAACTGCCAGGGGACATTCAAAACAGCCTATGGTGAATGCTATAAGAGACGAGAATGGCTATATTCTGAATGATGAAGTTTTGAGTTTAAAGAGATGGAAGGAATATTTTGAAAGCGTGTTTATGAGTGAGGAGACAACGTGTGTACTAAGTGAAGTAGAAACACCGAAAGAAGAGGAAAGAGGTAGCGAGATAAGTATAGATGAAATAATGAAAGCAATGAAAAGCATGAAAGCAGGTAAGGCTGCCGGATATGATAGAGTTTCACTCGAAATGCTGAGGGCTGGAGAGGAAGTGGTGGCAGGCCTGCTGCACACCTTGTTTAATTTATGCTGGGAACTGAAGCGGGTACAGGTAGACTGGTGCAAAGCCGTGATAGTGCCAGTATATAAAGGAAGAGGGTCGCAGCAGTTCTGTAAAAACTACCGTGGCATCAGCCTTCTTAGCATTGTGGGAAAACTGTATGCTAAGGTACTGATTGAAAGGGTCATGAAAGAAAACTGATGGAAAAATTTGGGAAGTGCAAGCGGGATTTAGAAAGGGAATGGGATGTACAGATCAAGTCTTTTCCATGCGCATGATCGCGGAGAAGTTTCTGGCCAAAAACCAAAAGGTTTTTTGTGCGTTCATGGACTTGGAAAAGGCCTATGACAGAGTGGATAGGGATTTGCTATGGCAAACACTGAATTCATTTGGGTTGAGCGCTGGCTTTATACAGGCATCGGAGTCTCTTTATAGGGACTCTAGTGCTTGTGTTAGGATCAACGGGGTCTACTCGGACTGGTTTGACATCCATAAAGGTGTCAGACAGGGCTATGTGGCTTCCCCGTGGCTGTTCAACCTATTTATGGACAGTTGTTTGCAAAATTTGAAAGTTGAAGAATGCGGATTAAGAATGGGTGAGTTAACCGTCAAATGCCTTTTGTACGCCGATGATCAAGTTATTCTTGCGTCGTCGGCGGCCGAGTTGCAAATGATGGTTACATTAATGAACGGATCATTAAAAGAAAGGGGTATGAAAGTGAACGCAAGTAAGACGAAGATTATGGTTTTTGAAAGAGAAGAAAGTAAAACGATTTGTGAAATAAGAATAGAAGGGGAGTTGATCGAGCAAGTAGATGAGTTTGTATATTTGGGCTGCGTATTTAGCAGGGATGGGAGATATGATAAGGATATATAACGACGAGTGAATGCGGGAAATAGAGTAAATGGGGCCTTGCACTCTATTGTGAAGAGTCAAAATGTTTCGAAAAAGGCACGTATGGCAATTCACAATGCTGTGTTGGTGCCTACTTTAACGTATGGTAGTGAAAGTTGGGTGTGGCAGAAGAAACATGAGAGTAGAATAAACGCAGTAGAAATGCGGTCGTTAAGGAGTATGTTAGGGCTGAATCTGAATGACAGGGTAAGAAATTGTGTAATAAGAGAAGAGTGTGGTTTGCAAGATGATGTTTTGACCAGGATTAAGAAAGGAATGCTTCGGTGGTTTGGTCATGTGGAAAGAATGAATGAGGAAAGAGTGACAAAGAAAATTTATGGTGCAGAAGTGAATGACAGAGTCGGAAAGGACGTCCTAGGCGAAAATTTATCGATCAAATTGGCGATTAATTGAAAACGGGCCAAATTAGGAGTACCCTTAACCGACGAGCATGTATGCGTAGGTGTATGGATGTGAAGGAGGCAAGAGAGGTGTGTCAGGATCGTGCCAAATGGAAGTCTGTAGTCTCTGCCTACCCCTCTGGGTGACAGGCGTGAGTGTTTATGTATATGTATGTAATACAAATGAACAAGATTATTTCTAATTAAATAAAATCATGACCACTAATGGATTTATAAAAAAGTTTTATGAAAATCTGTCAGATTTTAAAGCTTAACTTTTAATAATTTGTTAATGATTTCTTATATTTACGCGAACACTACATTAAATAGAGCAAGTATTTTAAAAATAGTTTAATTCAATAGTTTAAATATTCTCACTTTACTTCTGCAGTTGGTTCTAGAATATATAGTACATAAAATAAATAAAACCCCACCTTCCTTTCCATTACTTTTTAATCGAATTAGGGCGACAAATGAGTACACAGTCCATCTGACAGTAATTGGATACTGTGGCCCACCGACACTTACTATCTCTATCAAATCAAAATGCAGATGCGTTGTCACCCAGTTGTTCTGTTAATCAGTGGTAGGTTAGTGTAGAAGTTGATCAGCGAAACACACCCGCAAGGAGTATGACTATATGTTATTTCTAATTGTTACATTTTTTATGTTGCTGCTGCATGCTTTGTGGCATACCTTGGGGGAGGCCTTTGTTCAGCAGTGGACTTGTGAAGGGCTGTAATGATGATGATGATGATGACATTTTTTACAGAATAGTAGTGAAAAACCAGCACACAGTTTACCTGGTGGTAAAAGGATGCTGTGGCTCATAGACATTTACATTTATTTTCGATTAAGAATCAAAATGCAGATTTGTTGTTACCTCTGAGGACTACGATGGAATACCCCGTATCCAGTAAAAAGCAGTTCTCTACATTCAGCATTCAGAATACAGTAGCATAAAGCTGCTATTTCATGCTGGTATTCTTTGATAGCGTGGTCCTTACGCGGTCAAGCTGACCCATTCATGATAGAACCAAAATACGGAGCTGAAGCATGACTCTATCACGTACAAAAATACATATTAGGTCTATATCTATTAAATTTTCGTTTTCACGAAATAAATTAACGTATTTTTTACTATATTTTATTATTTATATTAATCAAACTAATCTTTGCCAACGTAATGGTAGTTTATTGATGACCCTCTTGAAGAAATATGCTGGACGGGAGGCAACAAACTATTCAAAGGTATTTTGTACTGCTTCTCGGATTTAATATCTGTCGGTAGGCGCAAGATCTAGTGAGTATGGCGGATGACGGAGAGCTTTCAACACCAGCTCTTGTAAATTGGAAACCATCTGCTGTTCAGTATGAGGTTGTCGTGCAGCAGCAGCAGGCACGAGCGATTGACCAAAGCTGATTGGGTTCGCGCGAGCTTCACCATCATTGTGCGTATGCCTGTACCCAGGAATGGGATGTATATAGACTGCAACTTTGACTTTGAAATGAAATTATAACGCTAATCAATAAACAAATTACTAGTTTCGAAAAATTAACTCTATATATTAAAATAAAATAAATTTGTTATTAGAATTCATTTCTTATTAGAAAAGGCAATTTCATAAGCAAATTCTTCCTATTCTTATTTCATTCCTTTTAGTTCTTTGAAGTCAACTTTCACTTACAATATTTTTTTAAGCCTTATGATTGGTCGAAAAATTATTTCAAGCTTACATATTATCATTTATCTCATACTTGGCAGGTGGATTAATGATTTCACTTTTTGCACGTTTGACTCTGTTCTACGTAGCTGCTCTGGACATTTTACGCCCAGCGTAAAGAGATGGTAATACTGCTTTTTATTGGAAAGCACAAAATATTTCTGGCATTTTACCTCGTAGTGCCTTGCGACATCAACGGGACAAAATGATGGATTCCCTTTAATGGAATCCGTAAAGTAATCCAAACTGGTAGCGCAGTGGCCAAAAGTTAAACATATTTTAATAAGGTGCTTTTTTTCATAATCAAAGTTATTACAACAACAATGCACAATATACAAATTATAGAAATACTAGCTTGCCAGGCAGACGTTGTTCTGCCCTTTTCGACGGCCCTTTGGCATGTTCTATTAAAAATCCTTAAATTCGTTCAAATAAAATTCTGGGTCACTCATGGGCAAAAAACTACTCTATCTCTCAAGTTGGACGAAACTGCACACGGTATGCAAATTTGGTTAAAATCGGTTAAGTAGTTTAGGAGTCTATCGCGGAAAAACAACGTGACACGTAAAGCCGGCCGATTGAAAGATTCATTTAAATTTATTTATCTATGTCCTCAAATAATCGCAAGCAGTTATTGTCTGCTCGAGGTCAGATTTGTGTGATTGCTCACACGTTTTGAAAAGTTTATATCGGCTAATAACGCTATGTTCATTAACGAAGATCTGGAGGTAAGGAAGTGCAATTTAATTAAGACATTTTATCAACAATTGTCGATGTAATTACAAATATTTGGTGAAAAGGCCGATGATGAGGATGAAGTTGGGGAAAGATATCTCAAACTATTAGCAATTGTAGAGCGCTTCACAAAGGCAAAAGTTCTTCAGATGGGATTTTGCCCAATAGATAGATCATTATATTCGGATCGTTTATAATGTAATGAGTTAATTATAAATTTGTAAAAATGTTTTTCGAGCGTTTTGAGATCTAACGTAGCAGGACGTTCCAGAGATGGCCCGCAGGATCAACCGTTTTCAGATTTTTTTTTGTTATTGTTATATACCGTATACTTTCACATACAATTAATAAAAAGCTGCTATTTTGACATTACAGACAGTTCCATTTTATTTATTAGTATAGCTACTTAATAAAATCATATACTGAAGTATGAAATATATTACTTCTTCGTCAGGGATATCCGATTACTTGGCATGTTCCGTAAGTTATTCTTGGGGTTTCTTTTGAACGAATAGAATTATATAGCCACACATATTCGTATGGTATCGTACCGAAGGAAATAAGAAGGGAATATTGGGAGCTTATAATATGTTTTCGTATATTAAATTACATGATTAATCAAAAGATATATTTTTCTCCTTATCTGCTGTTTGTTATAAAAATATTTTGGTGCTCGTAAGGTTTTACGGAGATGGAAAATCTTCTTTCATTTATTGGACTGTTCTGTGGCGGAGTGGTTTTGCGGCGCTAAAAGGTCGCGGACTTGAATCCGATATAGAACAAGTATTTGTATCGCTTACTAATAACTATGCCTAGTCTGGCTATATATCCTTTTGCAATTGATGTAGTTAAACTGTATCCACGATGCAGTGGGGTTGAATCTTTTCATAAAAAATAGTTTTTGTTTTTAATCGTTATTAATCGAGAATAGATGTAGATGCCAATGAGGTCATCATCTGGTTGGAATGTATGCTCGTTGGCCACAGTTATTAATAAAATCTAAAACATTATTTTTAATATAATTAATTAATCTATGAATGAATGAATGAATATATTTTATTGTACACCACAAACAAATATACAGATAACATAACAAAAAGCAGATTATAAATGTACAATTTGGCGGCCTTATCGCTACATAGCGATCTGTGACAGGCAAGCAAAGGTGTAAATGAACGAAACAATGAAAACTAGGTAGTTGGGTCAATATAAATAAACATAAATAATATCAATATATGCGATATGTAAACAATACATGCACACACACACATATACACACACACACACACACACACACACACACACACACACACACACACACACACACACACACACACACACACACACACACATATACACACACGCACGCACGCACACGCACACACACACACACACACACACACACACACACGAATACACACACACGAATTTTATTTATATATATATATATATATATATATATATACATATATACAAATATATATATATATATATAAATTACAAAATCCCTCAAACAATAATATAAAGCAGATAGATAAAATAAATACATAATCACATAATTGATCCTAAGTGCTTTGGTAGCTCAGATGGTTAGCGCTCGCTGTAAATTTCGGTTCGATCCCCGCCAGCACCAATGAAATTGTTAATTGCAATTTTAAGCGCTGATTTACCACGTGTTTGGCTCTGAAGAAAAACATCGTGAGAAAACCTGCTTGTCTGAGAAATAAGAAAAAAAATTCGAAGACAAGTGAAGTTCGCCAACACGCATTGTGGCAGCGCGGTGGATAATTTCTTGCCCTAAAACCCTTTCAGAAATGAGAGGAGGCCTGTGCCCAGGAGTGGGATGTATAAAGGCTGTAACTTTATTTATCCTATCGGTGTCTGAACGATTGATACAAGTAATGCTCTTTAAGTAATCGCTTAAAGACAACAATAGTTTGTGCTTCATGTATACACAAAAGTAGGGCATTCTAGAGCTTAATAGACTTTACAGTAAATATTTATTAAAAAGAAAGTTATTGTGAGCTGGTATCCTTAAAATTAATTTCTAGAAAAGCGTGGAGGTTCCCCTGGAAGCCCTATTAAATTAAACTTCTCGTTTAGATAGGGAGGAGTAAAAGGGTGAGATAATAGACGGTACAGAATAGAAGAAATATGCATATTCCGGCGAAGTCGGATAGGTAACCACTTGAGACGTGAGCGATTTATGTGGTAGAGCCGTGCTGCAGTTATATTAGTAGTATAGTTGTAGCACGAATGGGTCGGCTCGACCGGGGACGGACCACGCTCTCACAAATACCAGCGTCAAATAGTAGCTTAATGCTACTGTGTTTCCTATGGTGAGTGTAGAGAACCGGAGACCCTTTTTACTGGAAACGAGGCATTCCATCTTAGTCCTCACGGGTGAAAACGCATCTGCATTTTGATTCGTAATCGTGGATAGATGTGGATGTCTATGGGCCACAACAACCACTTACCATCAGGTGGACTGTGTGCTCGTTTGTCACCCTATCCTATTAAAAAAAAAAAACAATATTTAAAGAAATAAATAAATAAAAGGAACACAAATAATAATAATAAAAATGACATGTAAGACACCAAATTTTGTGAATCCCAACATGCTATGCTTATGGAATTATATCATACAAATCATTGAGCTATTATGTACTGCGTACTAGAGGCGACTCTGCATTCTGCTTGCGGTGCTTATACCGCACTTAGATCTGTCACTCGCTAGGTGCTTGTAGAGTTGTCACGTGTTGTGTTGATTTAAAAAAAAATTCTTGATAAAAATATGCCGACGCCGTATACTTAGATATTGCACAAATAATTCAAGTCATATCAGTGAAAACCAAAGAATTACTTTTCATCGGTTAATAAGATACTTAATCAATAAAAAAGTATTATGTATTAATAATAAAACAAATTATTCCTAAAACACATCTCGTGTCTGGGAATACAGATTATGAAATTAATATTTTCAGATGCGACATTTCTGTGGGTACTTAACTATAGGACGAATATATTATTATACACATTTTTTTGGTAGAAATATATAAGTTATTATAATTTGGCAACATTTTTCATGTTTAAATCTGTTTATTATTCTATTATTTTATTTTTAGGTTTCCACATCAAAGTCAATGTGGTATAAATTCGTCAATTTTTAACTCTCGTGTAACCAGCATTTATGAACGAATTTTATTCTAATTTAAATAAATATATTTGTAATTTAAATGTTATGTTAATAAGTTTTGTTAAAAATAAATTGAGTATGTTTTTTATATTTGACTTAGATACCTTTTAAAATATTTAGATGAAAATATCATTAAAATGTAATTGTGATATAATATAGTGTAATATTATATTAAAGAAGCAAATATAATATAAAAAATAAATGACAAAATTTAAATATTGTTCTCGATATAATTTACCTATTTAACAATACAATCTACTATTACCTACGGGTCATTCTATCTATGTTTATTCTATGATAAAAAAACAACCGCCCGAACACAGAGTAGCGCACATTTTTTGTTTGAGATAGCTGTTCTAGTACGTAAGTACATATTACTTCAATGATACAAATAAATATTAGTGTAATTTGTATTTGATGTTAAATAATTTTACTGTCTTCAGATTGCGTATAAGTAAGTTATTCCAGCATTTTGTAGCGGTGTACTTGAAGCTACTTCGAAAAGCTATAGTTTGGTATCTGGGATACGTTAGTCTATAGTAGGAGACCCTGGTGTTGTGTGTAGTATCAATATTTTTGGCCCATTCCAATTTATCGTATAAATTAATTGGAGACTTATGTATGACAATGACGCAAAGTGAAGTTGTCTACGATATTTAATTTTTAAAGTATTAGCATCGTTTATATATGGTGTGACATGTTGTGTGCGTGGCGGTACGTCATAACAGTATCTAACACAGGCATTCTGGACGCGCTGTATGAGATTCTGTGAGCGTAAATAAATTTAGAAATATGGTTAAATTTGCGCAATCCAAATATGAACCGAATACTTGAATTTTGAAGTCTCTCAAGCTCATTTTGCTCGTCCTTAGTTATGCTACTCTAATTTACTCTTTTAAAAACCAATAAAATGTTATCAGTAATACCACATGCGAAAATGATTTTTAGCGCTTTTTTTGATTAAAACCCACGGACGGACAGTCTTTATCAATATCCTATTCGTGACAAAAAGTTGTGAAAGCTATGTAAAAACCCTTACACATGTGAAAATAAAATAAAATAAATATATATTGAATTATTTAATTAATTGCAATCAATATACTACATTTTATATTATATTTAATGGCTATAGTGGGAGGGAAGTTATAAATTAAAGTGCAAGGTACTGATTCTTTCCTAGTTTTTTAAATACCGATGTTGTGAGTTTATCTGCCAATGGAAGTTCATTCCATAAACGAACGGTCTGTACAGTGAAAGACTTGTTCATAAATTTACTAGTGTGTAGTGGCATAAACAATTTCAAGCTCTCTGCTGTTCTTAAGTTACGCAAATGGGAATCACAAAGAAACACAAAATGATTTTTGAGGTAAGAAAGGATTAAAGAGAACGCTATAGAGAAAATGAAGTATGTAAGCCGAAGTCGGATTAGCAACCACTTGAGCTTAGTACGAAAGAGAGATATATTGTCAGAATTGCGCAATGCAAATATAAACCTTGTACATAAATTCTGAATTCGCTCAAGTTTATCAAGCTGAGCTTCGGTGGGGTCCAGATAGCTGACGTCCGCATAGTCCAAAAAAAGAGAAGAGAAGGGACTTGGCAAGCATAGTTTTGGTTGATATTAGAATAAAATTAATAATTTATTTATATAACACTGAAATATTTACAATTTTGAATAAGTATACTTTAAAACTAAAAGTAAATTATAATAGAATTTCTTTCAAATTCCACATTACCAAAGTATCAAGAGTCCTTTGAATGTAATTTTGTTGATAAAGTGACGTTGTATTCCTGTCCTCGCAAAATACATCAAAGTAATAATGTTATATGAATAAACACTTCCTTGAAAATATTTTGTGACATTATTTGATCGTATACACTTAACACATCACTTATTAATGTCGAAATACATTTTTTACTTTTATCTTAGGTTCAAAATAACATAATGTATTTTCCGGTATGCACTAAACTGCAAGCATAAAGTTAAGATAAATACATTTCAGACATTAGACAAATTTTAGGCAAAATATTGTCTTTCAGAATAAATAAATTTATTTAAAAACTTGTAAAAATATTTAATATATGATAAATAAAAGAAATACAAGTCGAAAATATTATACAAATAAAGATAAATAACATTTATAACATAATTAGAAAATTTGTTAAAAATTGTCTAAGTCATGGACGGAGTTCGCGTATAAAAGAAAATTTTGCTTGTATAGAAGAGCTCCCGGAAACGCATACCCACTGTTATTGTACATATATATGAGGTGGTCGGGTGCCCGACTACTTGAAGTAATGTAGCACAATGATTAGTCCTATATTAGGGACTTACGATAGTAAACTCAATTATACAAAAGCAATACTATAGAAGGTCTCTATGCTGAATTTGCATTACAATAGTAGGGTCGTGGGTTGAAGTCCTATATATTAATGACTTATGAAAGTAAGGTCTATGATACAAACCAATACTATAGAAGGTCTCTATGATGAATTCGTATTACAATAGTAGGGTCGTGGGTTGAAGTCCTATATATGAATGACTTATGAAAGTAAGGTCTATCATACAAAAGCAATACTATGGAAGGTCTCTATGATGAATTAGCATTACAATAGTAGAATAGTGGGTTGAAGTTCTATATATTAATTACTTATGAAAGTAAGGTCTATGATACAAAAGCATTATTAAAGAAGGTCTTCTTGATGCATAAGCATTATATGGGGTGGTCGGGTGACCGACTGCTCTTAGTACTGTAGCAAAATGACTAGTCCTTTATTAGGGACTTGAAAAGGATTATTGTGGTGGTGTGTATGCTGCTTCACGAGCAATTGATCCGAGGTAAACTTGGACTCGCTAATCGATGTGTCCTAGACATATCATTTTAGTGCCGGTGGTAAGCGGGTTTGTTGTAGCAATACGGCTTTCCCGTGGCCATCGCACACCCATACCGATTGTGGGTGACATCGTAGCGCATAGCGATGCGTCGTCTATCTTTCAGATTTGGATGATGAGTGTGTTTGGTAGCACTTTTAAGTGTAACAGGCATACTCAACTTCATGTCTTAGTGCATTAGCGCTATGATACGTGGAGTTTTGTCCACTGGCGTCTTAGTAGCGTGCTACTATGATACGTTGGTGATATTTTTTAGTTAACAACAATACAAACTTTGTTACCAAAGTCGATAGGGATCATATGGGTGTGTTGTGAGGGGGCGCCATCCGTATTATAGTTGCATTGATGCTTACTGCTTCTTGTGGTATTGCGTCTTGTGATGGATCTGCGGGTGTGCTGCGCCTGATTCGACGCATTTTTGTGGTTCTGGTCGATGGAGGTATGCGGGTGGTTATGTATGGAGGACCTTAGGATGGTGTAAGCCCGACAATAGTCGTATTGATGCTTGTTGCGTTCTGCAGCATCGCGTCTCTTAAATGGTTGTTTGGTGGGACGCTATTCTCAATGGAAAGATTAAGGTTTCAAATTCCATGTTATGGACGACATATTTTACTCATTTAGTCATGACAAAATAAAAAAAGTTGCAATAGTCTACTCATATAATATGTCGGTATGTCTTTATGTAAAACATACGCCTTGGTCGTACGGCTACTTTCCTGCCCAAGGGTCCTTCTGGGAAAGGTACCACCGTCTTTTCCAGTTCTCTTGCCAAATAGAAATGCTCGCACTACTGTGTTCCGATTTGAAGGGTATATAGAGCCAAAATAATTACAAGGTGTGAGGCTTTCCACCTTAGCCCACGGCGTTTACAATGCATCTGTAGCCTTATTTGTTTGTGGTAATGTTATAAATATACAGCTTATATTACTAGACTTGGTAGAGCCATGCTGCAGTTATATACGTTGCAAAAAATATAGTGGAAGAGCAAAGCTGCAGTTATATTAGAAGTATAGTTGTAGCACGAATGAGTCGGCTCGACCGGGGAAGGACCACGCTCTCACAGAATAATAGCGTGAAATAGTAGCTTAATGCTGCTGTATTTCGTGTGGTGAGTGTAGAGAACTGGAGACCCTTTTCAGAAACAGGGCATTCCATCTTAGTCCTTACGGGTGACAACGCATCTGCATTTTGATTCGTAATCGAGGATAGATGTAGATGTCTATGGGCCACAGCAATCACTTACTATCAGGTGGGCTGTCTGCTCGTTTGTCACCCTATCCTATTAAAAAAAAAACATTAAAATCAATCATTGGTTTCGCCTGGCGCATAAAATGAGTGCTAAATATTTAAATAACTAAATGAGAGATAATTTCTGCTACTTATTACCCCCCCTTTCGTAGTAACGATGCGGTCTTCATAGTCACAATTGGCAGGCAGACCCCTGTTCTAGACGTCTAGCACCATTAATGGGGCATGGCGTCTTGTCTACTTTAATCTTTATTTATTCATATATTGCAGCCTATTGAAAGTCATAAGCTGAAGAAATGCCTCCCATAGATTGCCTCGTATCGGGAACATTTTGCCATACTTGCCAAGACCACATACTTGCCAAAAGATGGCAGCACTCTTCAATAAAAGCTAGTGAATTTGGTTGTGCATCTTTTGTCAGTTAGGCACTAAAATTTCAGCCATTTTGGACATGTAATTGATTGATTATTTGGCAGAAGTTTGAGGGACTCGACTGTTTTTGTGAAAATGGAAAAAATGACTACGAAGCTGCCATTATAGATAATTCAATGAATAGCAAAAAATATATCGTTAATCAATGTACCCCAATGTTCTATTGTGAAGGGGTGATTTTGGCGAGAATGAAACGCTGGCAGAGCACACATCAATGACATGAGTAACGGACAATAGAAAGGCTATTGAAAACGCCTGAAAAGTGTTTTCATATACACTACATGTTAATTATTTATTTTAACGTTATCAAGTATTGTTCTTCCATTGTTATAAGTCAAAACATTATTTTGTAAAACAATGACACTGTGGGTTGCAATTCCTGATGGTAAGTGGGTACTGCAACCTCTAAACACCTGCAAACAACGATAAATAAAGAAAGCTACAGATGCATTATCGTCACCTCCGAGGATTAAGATGGGATTCCTTGCAGCGTGTAGTTACTCTGGCTCTCTATACCCTCCAGACTCCAATAGAGAGAGCGCGTGCGTTTTCGTACATACGCGTGTACAATAATCCTGTTCTGCGCAGGAGTAAGTATCCTTTAAATCTATCGGCCGTGGCTGAAATTCAATATGGAGGACATTATAAAGCACAAATCCGGTCGTGCATGGATAATGTGCTCACATATCGTCTAGTAGTTGCAAAATTTCACCTAGTAGCGTTGGACTCAGTCAACAGTCTCAAGGTTTTCTATGAGGTGCATTTCTAAGAGTGTGCGCAGCAAAACACATACCTTAAATTCTCCCCTACTCTTACCACCATCGGACAACTAGGCGCTCGGCAGCGTGTTGGCGGTGGGTCGGTGTAACCCACGCACTGGAACCAAATGGTTTGTTTCGTCTTTCGTCATGCTTACATCAAAACAGTGAAGAAATTTACCGGTGTATGTTTTCCCCTAACATTATAACCTGGATATGTTCAACGCAGGAGGGAATAAGCTTTTGTTAAAATAACCTGGTGGTTATCGTAACGAAGCGGCCCACCTGGTGGTGGGATTACAGCCAAGCACCCGTTGTAGATAAGCAATAAAAGGAAATTCCAAGATTAGTGTTTACGATTCATTACACGCTTGGAAGTAATTTGTTACTCGCTCGAAATAAAATACCTATAACTATCGTACGTGAATCCCCGTAGGGACTTACAGTAGAACAAATGTGAAATTGAATTATGTTTATAACGTATGAGCCTATTTCAAGCTAAAATAATATCTAAAGTCCTATTTACTGAGGATAACTTACTCTTAAATCTAAAGATTTTTTAACTTTAGTTGCATGTTTTGACCAAGCAAGTTTTATATATATTACGATATCGTGGGACCTTTGTTAAAGTTTACTTATTTTATATCAACGTGTGTGATTAAAAAATTAACTTGGGTCGCCTTATTGATATTGATTGTATAGTATATTACGAGAGTACTTAAGGGAATAGAGTAAGTCAGCTCAAATTCTAATTTCGTCCCCACTTGCCCGCGCGTCGTATGCTATGTACCGACATGTTTGTAATCACTAATACTGTAAGTAGAAAGGTCGTTAGACTTATTTCATTAGGTTTATCATATTTATGCCTGTTTCTTAACGCCAAGCCAGTCGCTTCTTATTTTTATTGCGGTTATATCCCATTTTAATTTTACGTCGTCCTGTTGCGTAATGTATATTCTGATCGTAAGGGACACAACCTACCCATACAAAGGCCGAAGCAAAGTGACCGTGCGGCAGAAATCACGCTTCAAAAGGCCGATATTTTAGGTGTTTCTTTTTACAGTGAAAATAATGGTATTTTAAAAAAGTTAAATAACAGCACTGCATTGTAGTTAGTTCAGTTAGTATGCAAAGTTTCATGATCTTATTTAAAGTATTTTATTATTCTACTATTATTAGTATTATATTATTCTACCCTTGGGGGCGGGTTTGCTTCTCGCCGAATGATCCCAACGTTGTTGCGGATTCTGTTGCTGATGTGGTACTTCAGGGTATGGAACTTTTTATTCCTTCCTCTGTGGTGCCCATTGGAGGCAAGTCTCAGCCATGGTTTGGTCACTCCTGTAAAATAACATCATGCTATAAGCAGGAGTGCTACCAAGCTTGGGCTGATGCATCAGCGTCCCG
Source organism: Parnassius apollo (assembly GCA_907164705.1). Lineage (NCBI taxonomy): Eukaryota > Metazoa > Arthropoda > Insecta > Lepidoptera > Papilionidae > Parnassius > Parnassius apollo. Next base: position 699,486 of record CAJQZP010001479.1, on the reverse strand, counting down.
GGATGTAAACACCAGCGCTCTAAAAAAAGTATAATTCCGCCTCTAGGTCCTTCAAAAGAGTCATTGCCAAGGCAAAGTCAGAGCACATAGGCAGAATTGGCGAGAAACTAGTTCGCCTTCCTTCTGGAACCCGTGCATTCTGGTCTCTCGCCAAGGCTGTCCAGGGGAATTTCTGTCAGCCATCTCTTCCATCTCTGCACAGGGAGGACGACTCACTGGCCCATACCGCAAAGGAGAAAGCCGATCTTCTAGGCTCTTTCTTTGCGTCTAACTCGACTCTCGATGACGGGGGGAGTACTCCGCCGACCATCCCGCGGTGTGAGTGCTCCATGCTGGAAGTGCACTTCACACAGTGGACATCCACAAGTCGAGTGGGCCTGACGGAATCCCCCCAATTGTGCCGAGGACGTGTGCTCCAGAGTTGGCACCGGTTATAGCGCGTCTTTTCCGGTACTCCTACTCCCTAGGCGTAGTCCCAAAATCATGGAAGACGGCTTACGTCCACCCGATCCCTAAAAAAGGCGATCGCTCTGACCCGTCCAACTACCGGCCAATCGCCATCACCTCCTTGTTCTCCAAAACAATGGAGTCCATTGTAAACTGCCAGCTCATGAGGTACCTTGAAGATCACCAGCTGATTAGTGACCGCCAGTACGGTTTTAGCCGTGGTCGGTCAGCTGGTGATCTTCTGGTCTACCTAACTCACAGATGGGCGGAGGCAGTAGAGTTCAAGGGGGAGGCATTGGCCGTTAGTTTGGACATTGCGAAGGCCTTCGATCGGGTTTGGCACAAAGCGCTTCTTTCAAAGCTCCCTTCCTATGGGCTTCCCGAGAAGTTGTGCGATTGGATCACCAGCTTTCTTGCAGATCGGAGCATCAAGGTCGTTGTAGACGGTGCAAGCTCCGATTGCAAGCCTATTAATGCTGGTGTTCTACAGGGCTGCGTGCTATCGCCAACGCTGTTTCTTCTGCATATCAATGACATGTTGCATACCTGTAACATTCATTGCTATGCAGATGACAGCACTGGTGATGCTCTTTTCACCGGCCGAGCCAATATTTCTCGGGAAAACGTTTCCGAGTGCCGGGACAAACTTGTGTCTGAAGTCGAGTCTCTGCTGGACAGAGTCTCGGATTGGGGGCGACTAAATCTAGTCCAGTTTAACCCCCAAAAGACACAAGTTTGCGCGTTAACCGCTAAAAACAACTCCTTTGTCGTATCCCCTCAGTTTCAAGGCACTCCCCTTGTTGCCTCAGCAAGTATCGGAATCCTCGGCGTCGACATATCGAGTGACGTGCAGTTTCGTGGTCACTTGGAAGGGAAGGCCAAATTGGCCTCTAAAAAGCTTGGCGTGCTCAGCAGAGCGGGACAGTATTTCATGCCGGCACACCGCCTGCAACTTTACAAGGCGCAGGTTCGGCCGCACATGGAATACTGTTCCCATCTCTGGGCTGGGGCTCCCCAGTACCAGCTCCTTCCACTTGACCGCATCCAGCGCAGAGCGGCTCGAATCGTCGACGATCGAGTGCTTTCCGATCGGCTCGATTCACTGGCGCTGCGAAGAGATGTTGCATCTCTTTGCGTATTTTATCGCATCTATCACGGGGAGTGCTCTGAGGAATTGTTTGGATTAATCCCAGCCGCCAAATTTCGTGAACGCACTACACGTCAAATGTCCCGATACCATCCCCACCATCTGGATGCTTGGCGGTCCACAACTGTACGTTTCACAAGGAGTTTTCTTCCACGTACAACCTCTCTGTGGAATAGTTTACCACCGGCGATTTTTCCGGACCGATACGACCTGGGGACCTTCAAGAAAAGAGCTTACTCCTTTCTAAAGGGCCGGCAACGCACCCGCAATTCTCCTGGTGTTGCGGTTGATCATGGGCGGCGGTAGTCACTTAACATCAGGTGAGCCGCATGCTCGTTTGCCCCTTCTTCTATAAAAAAAAGAAATTATGAATAACAGCGGTTTATTGTTTATTTTGTAGGTAACTTTGGATTTTTTTTCTATCGAGAAAATTTTACGAAATCGTGTTTTCGTCTTACATAATCTTAACATTAATCCTCAACTTTACCATATATTTATTTCAAAATTAATGCTGCAATGTTTTCGGCATAACGAAGGATCTTGCTAAACCATTTGAGATTATATTTCCCCTAAAGCTTGTTAAAAATTGAAAGTTTTCATCAATCTGAAGATCTTCGCTACCATGATAGATATTCAGATAATAAATAGTCAACAATGATTTACAATTTTTATTCACTAATATCTAAACTGCTACCGAGTAATATTGTTTGTAATTTATTTTAAAATAATCTAAAACGAGCGCTGATAAAATTAGAAATTATCATGTGTTACAATCTCAAAAGCAGTGCCACCGCTACAACACTTCAAAAGTCCATTGCTGAACATTTTATTATGTGGTAGCGCTATGCTGCAGCTACCAGGGTGGTCTGGAAAATTTCCGACCTCAACGAGAAGATGGCAGCACTCGTCTATAAAAGAAGATAGTAAATGTAGTTGTGCATCGTTTGAGAGTTACGCTCCAAAATTTCCGTTTTAGACGCGTAGTTGTTATTTGACAGTCGTTTGAGTGAGTAGATGTGAGTGTTTTTGTGAAAAAAGAAAAAATTGAGTATCGAGCTGTCATTACATTTTTGTTTACGAAAGGGCCATACACCCACGCAGATCAAAGATGAGTTGGGCTCTGGGGATTCTACACCATCATTTACCACAGTACAATTTTGGGCAGCTGAATTTAAACTTTCGGGACGTCCAAAAACTACAACTATTGACGATAACATCGCAAAAGTTCTTCAAATGCTACACTACCGCCGAATTAAAGTGAAAAAAATAGCAGAGACTATGAAAATGTCCAAAGAACGTGTTTTTCACATATTAAATCAGGATTTAGGTATTAGAAAGCAGTCAGCGCGTTGAGTGTCGGGTTTGCTCACATTAGATCAAAATCGTGTTCGAATAAACATTTCCAATGCTCTGTTGGCGCAGTTTAGGCGCAATAATCCGAGTCTTGGCACCGGTTAATTACTGTAGCTGAAATTTGGACACATCATTATACGCCCGAAATAAAAATTCAGTCAAAACAGTGGACTGCAAAGGCGAACCGGCTTCAAAAAAAATTTTTCGGCTGGGGAAGTGATGGCTAGTGTTTATTTTTTCGGATTGTCATGGATTTATCCTAATAGATTATCTTCAGACAACAAAAACCATTACACGAGCATATTATGTATCATTACTTGATGGACTGAAGAAATTGAAATAATAGATGAAATTGCGTAAAAACGGCAACACTAGCAGAAAAAGGAAATCCTGTTTCAACATGACAACGCGCCGTCTCTCACCTCAGAGGTCTCCATTTGAATTGCTTGACCATCCATCTTATTCATCAGATCATGTCCCAAGTGACTTCTTTTTGTTCTGTCATATAAAAATTGCACTTGAAGGGCAGAGATTTTCGTCAAATAGTGGTATCTTCGTGCAAAATTATTTCACAGAGAAAAACGCCGAGTACTATTTCGCGTTAAAATGATGAGAGTATCGCTGGGAGAAGTTTATATAGTTACAAAGGCACTATGTTGAAAAATAAAAATAAATTTTAGAAAAAAATGTCTAGTATCTTTGTTAGGTAGGAAACTTTTCATACTATAATACTCTGTTTATATACTATATTAATATATCTTTATTTACTACGAAACTTTGTCGGATAATAAACATGTGTTAAGAAGGTAACAGGCTCTATGTACATTACTAAAAGCCAAAATTCTCGCAATAATTAGTCCGCTTACTTAGGGAATATGTAGGATCTACAAAGTAAACGCTTGAAAGATAATTTAACTTTAAACTACATCAAGAATTCTACTCTCGACGTCTGACCGAGTATCAAGGTAAATATTTTATTTCGTTACATATATTTCATATTGTTAAAAGTTTGTAGAGCTTTTCAGGGTTCACGTTTATTTAATACATATTTCAAGATCTTGTTGACGCCAAAATCTACCGACGATAGGAAAAATACTTCACGTAACAAATATCATTTGAGTTTGGCTCCACACGGAATATCGATATTATGGCTCGAATACATTTCTTGATTTGTTATTTTCTTTCACGCTTAAAAGGTTTCGTTATCGACTGAATGCCATTGAGCTGAAACCGACTCCGCTTGAGTAGATTCATTCAGAAACTATGCAAGAAATAAGACAACTGAAGTTCTGAAGGTGTCCATGGAATGCAGTAACCACTTACCATCAGGTGAACCTTAAGTTCGCGCGTCGCATTTGCTTAATATAAAATTTATGACCAATTAGCTGTTACCCGCGGCTTCGCCCGCATGGTCACTGGGAAATAAACTATCCATTGCTTTTTGAATTGAAAGAAAACTGAGTTTTATAGATTTGTCAGAGATGCAGCCATTAAAAGGAAACTGAGCAAAATTGATTCGTCAACCTATTTAAATGTTTTGAAACGCAGCGTATAGCAAAACATGAAAATAGCCTGTTTATTCCAAGTGGAAATGTGATACTTTTTTAATTAAAGGAAACTAAGCATAATTATCCGTCAGGGATGCAGACTTTTGAAAAAAAAAACTGAGCTAAATTGATTCGTCAGAGCAGTGGCGAAGAAGAAGCAGTGGCAGTGGCTCCAAACTAGGGCAAGCCCAAAATATGGTTTTGTTGTTGTTAGCTGTTCACTACTTTAAAGGCACTATATATAAAAGGGTTCCAGATTGATTTTTAATAATGGCGTAAGTATAATACTAACATATACAATAAGTGTAATACTACTGCTAATGAGAATTTTGTGACGGAAAAACCCAATAAATGATTCTTGACCCGACTCGGGTTTCGAACTTGGGACCACATGATCAGCAATTGCGTTTACTGCCATTAGACCAAGAATGCAGTCAAAAGTGTTAGAACTATAATAATTTTAAAGGCGTCCCGCTCTGAGGAAAATAAATTGTGGTCACTAAAAAGCCGGGCTTTTTAGCTCCATACTAATTGCTACGATATATTTGTTAAATTTATTATTTATTTTGTATAAATACAATCGTAGTTATATTTCATTATAGAACATTTTGCCACAGGTTAGAAAGGGAACGATTGCCTTCTCGAAAGCTCGGTAAAAAGCCAACTCTCATTATATGTATGACAGCAGTATTCGTAAGGCTACGGGGTCTCACAGAATGCGCGGGAAATTTGAAATAGTTTGAAACAGTTTACGAGTTATTTTATTACTTAATATAATTGATTGATTCATCTTAAAATTGAAAGTAAACTGAGCCAAATAAAAGATCCGTCAGAGATGCAGCCTTTTGAGTTGAAAGGAAACTGAGCTTAATAGGTCCGTCAGAGGTGCAGCATTTGGAATTGAAAAGAAACTGAGCTAAATAGGAAATTTTGAATTGAAAGGGAAGATCTATGGGAATTCTGATTAATTGATTGTGGGAATTTTGGAAAAAAACTAACTGAACACTGTTTTAAGACGCTACTGTACACAATGTTATGTTTTTCCATTCGGGGAAAGAATATGGAGATTCTGGGCGTTTGACACACGCGAACATGCTACATACAGCTGACCATGAGAGAAGCACGGTTTTTCTAAGTTAACCCTCGCTACCTGTAACGTTTGCCCTTGCGCTTTATTAATTGTGATTGTAAAATATAGATTAATAGGAAACTGCAACCTTTTGAATTGAAAAGGAAGATCTGTGGGAATTATAGGGATCCGTGGTATAATAAAATTTTCACCTTTTCCTACGCCTTTCAAAATTGTAGCACCGATTATGTTCCATCCAAGATGTGTCACACGCAGCCTTGTCCCGTTACATAACCGAGGAGCATCTAAATTTCTCATTAACATGACTGGGACGCCTAATTTTAATTGAAGCTTATGTGAGGACACACCTGACAACTCTAGAGAATTTAGAAACTCTACGAGATATGAAGTGCTTTGTTCTGTGTCCATAACTGTGTCTACTGACAAATACTCTGTTATTTCTCCTGCTACTTCCCTTAACACGTTCCTTGTGGTACTGATTTATCTGTACTTTCCATTACTGCGTTACGAGACGTTTGAAACCTCATTCTGAACCAGAGGTTGTAGCGGCATGAGGCTTAATAAACGCCACCGCCCACATGAGACAAAAATCCTTTTTTGGCACCAAATAAGGCGAATTGTGTGGTTTTTGTCGCGATTATCATTAAGAATGAGTTGATTAACCTAAATCTGCCGCCGCCTGTGGGCGGATTATTTAGTTTAGATTCTATAGGTAAAATAAAATGTGAGGTCTTATGTACCCCATACCGCACTGAAAAAGGGCAGTTTTTCATATTGTTTAGTGATGGGAAAAATATCGATTTTATTTAATTTTACTTATGGATGCTTTTTATTAAAATAGGGCAAACAATAATATTTTTTGCAACCGATACATTGTGAGAATTTTCTTTGCTATTTTGTCAATTTATTTGTTATATTCCTACATAATAATTTCACTTAGACTGAGTATAATTTGTAAATATTGATTGGAAACTTACCTGTTTTTCAAATATCGTTAATTTAGAATTAGATTTACCACCCAATTCCTCTTCATCATCAATAATATTATTAATTAACTTTCTTCGGCAACGTTTCGACATCTTTTTATATCGTCGCGGGTGCAGCGTTCAACGTTTTGCACAACACTAACCGCGTAAAGCTAGCGTAGGGTGCAGTACGAGGTATTCGCAACCTCGTAACGCACTGTTTTAAACTTTAATTTATTCAGTGCGGTACGAGGCCTAAAAATCCGGTATTAAGGTAGATATACCAAAAAACTCGGCATCAATAGCACATCTCAGATATATAGTTATCTCTTTCCTAGACTAAATCAAACGGAAGTTACGCCTCTCGCACGACAGAGAAGTTTAAGTTTTTTCTTACCGCTATAACGACGTGACACGGACGAGGTGTTTCAAGCCTAGTTTCGCAGTCAACGTGTTAATATATCTGAATTTATTTTGTTAACGCTCTCATTTTTGGTGCAAGAATCGCCCTTTCACCATTAACCATTTGTATTCATGCATGTTGTTCGTTAAATCTGAATAAACGCTCGCAATTAATTCGGAATAACTACTAAATTACAAAAATCTCTCGTCAATTTAACGCAACCCTCAGCATCCGTTTCCAACCGCCCATCGCCAATTTTTAATAGTATGTCAGCATAGTTTCCAGCATTGATATCATTATGCAAATGCACTCTGTTCCATAAAATAGACGACTTGAGGCATGCTTTAATTTCATCTGCAGGTGTGCCCTTTTGAATGACAGGTAAAGTTTGGCGAAAGTCACCAGCCAGTAAAACCACCATTCCTCCCATTACATCGGTATTGCTGTGCAAATCCTGGAGCGTTCGATTTAGTGCTTCTACAGCTTTTTATGCGACATTGTACTTTCGTCCCACAATAAAAGTTTGCATTGTCGTAGCATTATACCTCGTGCACTACTTTTGCTAAAGTTGAAGATCGACGATTCCTCCTGGGCTAGATTTAGAGGGAGTTTTAAAACAAAATGTGTAGGGCGGCCCTCGCTTAGCAGCGTGGCGGCTATACCGGAGGAAGCTACGGCCACAGCTATGTTTTTATCTTTACGTACTTTCGCTAATAATAAATTTAACAAAAATGTCTTCCCAGTTCCTCCAGGGGCATATAAAAAGAAAAGTGCACCATTTCTAGATTCAATTTGTCCTAATACTTTGTCAAAAAGTCGTTTTTGATCAGGAAGCAAGCGGGGTACAAATTCGGCTACTTGCTGCTGCAAAGCTAGTATATCGTAGTTTGTTTCACGTATAATTTTATCACTTAGTTCATTTTCGGTTATTCGCTTAGGGCTTATCATTCCAAAGTCCCTTAATTTTTTGCCTACCATTGCCATTACTTTATCTTCAATTTTTCCAAGTGCTTCATTATAAATGTGTTCATTGTACGTCATGTTCGCGTGTGTCTGCTGTAACCTTCGCAAAATATCTTCCGCCATGTACTCTTTATATTTGTCCCATAATTCACGTGCATTAGATAGCCCGCAAGATAATATGAGAGTTGCATAAAGATCCCTAATTTTGGCTGGTGACTACACAGTTTCTTCCATGGTTTCATCCCAGTGATTATCGTTTTCTAAAAGATACAGAGCTTCACATGCTTCTCTATAAGTTGCGCATTCCTGGCCGTTGACAGTTTTAAGGTCTTTATATCCTGTAGGACCCCGAACATGGTGCAGCAGCAATCGTAAACAGAAACATTCAAAATTAGTTACATGGACGGTATACACACGACCAAGGGCATCTGATTACACCGGGCCAATTTGCAACAGGCGCGCTTTGAATACGGCGTTTCCACTCCTTCCTAGATGTGTTCTAGGTATAATAGCGGGGGACTTCAGAATATAACAACGATTTTGCAAAGGGGTCGGTTTGACAAAGTTGAAAGAAGGCTGTTAGTGTAGTTTTTGGTGGTAATGCAATTCTTTCTTGGAAATTTCTTTCGGTGAAATATACACGCTCTCCATTTTCTAAGTGCACAGCAAGGTGAGTAACTGTTGGGTGCCTTTAGTGTAAAGGGAAGCCAAGGAGACACCACGCTGCCTTGTTACTGCTGACATAACGCCCTGCTTGAAAGGTCTGTACTTAATTAACGGGATTTGCCTCACCTTCACTTCTGAGGTTAAATATTGCTTGGTCGTTTCCTTTATTTATGTACTTACAGATATACTTGATTGCGCGGACAGAGCTACATGTTTCGTTTTTCCCTATATTAATGTGGGCATTAAACATTTTACATAGAATGGGCCAATACTGGACAATCCAGCTGTTATCTAAGGTTTCGAACGCTTCAGAGCGAGATTTGATTGTAACTTTCCTGCCACCATCTTCGGGAGCTCTGCGTCTGTATAAACGGTGGCCATAGCCATTGTGCACTCTTTCTTTTAATAGCTGTTTAAGGAATTTCTTTGTATATTTTCCTGCTTTCATACATGGCGATATTGAATTTCGTACTCCTCATGGACCGTGTATCATATTTCGGACGATGGTATCATACAATTCTTTATCTTGCTCAGGATCCGGAATCTCGGCGCTTAATATGTCGTCTATTTGGCTGGGCCGCAACTACTTTTTAAGCCATATTAGAATATGGGCATGCGGTAATCCTCTTTTTTTGCCATTCAATTGAATACATGAAGCACTGCACCTCTCCGAAAATTTTCCGTTTGTTAATTACATATATTAATTTTCGTACTTTTAATCTAAATACTCTAGCAACTAAATCGTGTCTGTTAGTACTTTTTTGGCCCGGCATTAGCTCCTCGGTTATTTCTTTCCATGTGGGATTGTAAAAGTAACAAAAAGATCAGGTCTTCCGTAAGTTCGTACATAGGCGAACGCGTCTTGTGTGTACTCATGTAGGTAGCGGGGACTGTTAACAAATGATGAGGGCGGAATTACCATTTTACCTAAATCTCTGGGGTTTACATTGGCGTCACTAGAAACTACATCTTGTAAATGTATATAATTCTCAACGCGCAGCTTTTTTGATTTAAAAATATATAACGGAGACGTTCATTTTCTACTTTCACATACATGTCTACCAAAAATTGATGAAATAATTGTCTACACCGGGCTAAGAGGTTAAAATCATTTTCTCGCAACATGATATGATACGCATAAAAATTCATACATGATACTTTTTGGTTCGGAGTAGGCTCCTTTGTAACCGGATTAATGAGTGGAATTTGAAAATTATAACCCTCTTGTCCTTTGCAATAAATCAATGGGTATTGCAGAGCGTCATAAAACTCGTCTGTATCGGCTACCCGTTGCAACGTATCATCACGTGCTCGCAAGACAATGTCTTGTGAATAAAATTGATCATCACTAATTACGGCTGCTATTTCGTTTATCAAACGTGCGTGTAGCGACTTTCATGCTCTCCTCGAGGGGTCCGATCTGCGTGAATGATGACTTTATAATCCTCTTCAGGTAGGTTTTCTAAAGCAGTTTTTAATGTTGTAACTAAAATGTTATGTTCATGCAAGAATCTTAAAATTTTGAACACTGTCTCTCTCTCAACTCCCTGGATAAATTGGCAGCGACGGTCTACCTCAATTTCTTCGTCACACATAAAATATACTTGTAAAAATTTATGCTGTTCGTTTTCATCTGGAAAAAGTGAACCTATTTTTAATTTTGAATACTGGCCACACGAACTTCACCTATTTTTTTAAAAAAGTTTGCGCTTGCCGAAAATAAAAAAAAACGTTAATTTTCAATTATTTTCAATTATCCACTCCATATTTAAATATTTTCATAATTTTCAAATGTGGAGTGGTCGAAGAAATAAGATAGAGTAGCGGTTATCGCGTTGCACCCCTGTGGTTACGCGCCAAAAAAGATTTTCAATAGTCTACAAAAATTGAAAATAACCCTACGATTTTATATCGTATAATCGCAGATTCGATCATCATTCGTTCAGATCATTCGATCAGATCGTAAGAGGACCGGACCTTAGGACACCCGCGATCATCAAAGCAGTGAAGGCGTGAATCCATCGAAATCCTATATGTAAACAAAAAATCTTAGCTCTTCAGATTGGCCTAAGCAGAACCACGGACAAAAGAGTGATCAATGAAGACCTAGGACTATGTACGAGCTTAACGTAAGAGGACCGGACATTTTTGAATGAGCGATTGAAAAAAATTAGGCTGAATAGATGCCACGCTTTGTTACGGCGGTACACGGGAAAAATACCGCGAAATTTTGTTTTCGGATAAAACAATGCTATATTACGGGTGTATTCCGTGAGAGTGTGGTTCTACTCCGGTCGAGTCGACCCATTTGTGCTACGACCATAATATAGCTGCAACTTGGCTCTACCACATAAAAATATAATAAAATTATAACTCCCACTACTATCATCTTGAATGATCAGTGTTTTTTTAGTTTCTTACTCTAATATTATTTATATTGGTGGTATTGTATAGAAAGTACGTAACCTAGTTATCAAATGCCCTTAACAATTCCAGTATAAATATACGAGTATGTAAAAAGGTCTCAATTCTATGTAATATACACTCAGTGTTCTACAGTGACGAGCCTATTGATATTGAAAAAGTTTCGATGGAAATGTTATATTACCCTTAGTACGCACTATGGGGTGACTGTTAGAGAATTCCTTAAGGCATTATGTCTGCCCTTTGTATTCTTTTGTTTTAAGGATGTAATAAAGAATAAATAAAAATAAAGGTATATGTATGTAAAAATATAAATTAAATTATATTGATAATTTTGTTCCTTTCTGCTTAATATTGTTATTCTAGGTTTTTAATTTTTTTTACTACTTAAATATTTTTTTTCTCGATTTTCTCCCTTTGCTGTGTACAGTCATTTATAGAAATATGATAAAAAACTGACCCAAGATACTTAGTAAACATTATCAATAAAAATGTATACATATTTTTTGTTTGAAAGGTCAACGCCGAAATAAAAGGCCTACCTCACAGAATTACAAATTCATTGAAATCTTGGCATAAAATAATTTAAAATGAAGACAAACATTCATTACTAACGTTTTTTGGAATTCTTGCAAAATACATACCAGTTCTTCGCCAAAACATCTGTTGTAGCAAAGTAATTTAGAATACAATTGCAAATATACATTTAAAGAGACGAATTTAGTCAAGATATTAAATTACGTCCGCTCAATAATGAAATTAGTGTTGGTAATTGCCTGGACAAATTGCGAAATTTATAAATTACGCAATAATATTATTAAAAATGAGGCAGTTTAATTAGAATTAATTTTATTTTAATTTTGCAATACGTAATGCATGGACTGTACCGGTGTAACGGCTGTAATGGTAATGGTAATGGCAATTCGTAATATGTTTTTTGATTAAATATTTGGTTATTAAAAATTAATTAATAATTAAAATGTATGTATTAAAGTAAATTGTACTTGGGGTAAAAAGTCGTAAGAAAAAACAAAAGTGAACTCCGATTATCAACCCCCGTCTCGTGGATTTTTAGGGTTGGTAAACGAAATAACCCAAAAAATATACTTTTTTTAGCAGTACTATTAAGTGCTTTTCAATTTTGAGTAACGACTAACAATTCATTTAAAAATATAAAATTACCCTTAAAAAGGTGTCTTCAAGAAAAGATCTTCAAGAAACGACGCTTTATCAGCTACAAGGAAACATTATTTTTTAATGAATTATATTAATAATGAAAACATTGTAACAAGTAAATTTTATTTCTACTAAAAAGACACACTTTTTTTCTTCACTATTTGAAATCATCAATCATGTTTCTAAAGATCTACAGCATGAAATAATAGAAAGCTAACATTTTACTAAGGGTAATCTTTTGAATAGACTGAGCGAAATAAAAAATCAAATTTCATTACATAGTTTGCTGAGCGAGTCCAGGGATAAGCAAAAGAGTGGGGTGTAAAAACTGCTTTCAAAAATAAAAGAAATAAGATAAAGAAGCGTTTTTTTAATATGAAGAATATCTGAAGGTGAGAGAATTTCATACCTAGAATCATACTTCAAAGTGAATGTTTACTGCTGTTCAGATAATATATTAATGTCTAAAACTAAACAGCTCTAGAGCCTCTGACACCCAGGTAATGTATTCGAAGTAACCTGGAGAAACTCTTATCTTTTTCAAACGAAATGTTCGAAGTAGTACAACAAGAGAAACTCAGCTGACAGAAGTTTTTTTTTAAATAAAATTGATAAAAAATTAACTAAGTACCTCCATGGGACAGGAAAGGCTGTCGAACTTGACACTATTATCTATCTAGGCAGGCAGTTATGACCGATGACGAGACGTTCGTCATTATAACGGGTCGGGTAAAAAGTTTCTTCGTATTTTGTTCGTATAAAATTGAAGAAAATCTCTTCGGTTATACTATTTGTATCTGGCTGGTTTTAATATCAATACATATAGGACATTAAGAAAAAGAGAAGGAAAGAGTAAAAAACACTGCCGCCATTTTCAATTGTTTTTCTGTCTGCAATAATTAGTGAATCCAACGAAGAAATTCGACACAATCTAAAGTTTTGTTACAAAAAAGGATGCAGCTCGCCCTGGTCACCTTCATACGAATAAAGTTGATGCCTTTTTTGAAAAAGTCGAGGAAGTAGCTCTACAACATAGCCGAGGAATTGAAGATTGACCACAAAACAATTTTGAGCCATTTGAGAGTTTGGCTACAATACAAAAAAGTTCGATATGTAGGTATTATACGAGCTCATTGAAAGATACCTAAGGAATCATACTCATTTGCGATTCTCTATTGAAACGTAATAAAACTGAATCATTTTTGCAAAGCTTAATCACTGGCAATGTGAGTGGATTACCTGCGACAAGATCCTACGGAAAAGATCATGGTCAAAGGGTAGTCAAGTCCACAGACGGTAGCGAAACCCGGATTAACGCGCAATAAGTTGATGCTTTGTGTATGGTGGGATAAAAAGGGCATCGTTTATTACGAGCTTTTATAGCTGGGCAAAACCATTGATTTGGATCTCTACTACCAACAAATTGTAAGACTCAAGCAAGATCTCGAGAAAAACGGCCGGATTAAATCATCAGTAAAGGAGTGATCTTTTATCATGATAAAGCATACAATCTTTAGCCACTCAGCAAACATTGAGAAAGCTTGGTTGGGAAGTGCTAATGCATCCACTATATAGTCTTGACCTTGCATCTTCAGATTTTTACCTGTTTCGGTCACTTCAGAATTCTTTGGGTAGTGTTAGGTTAACATCAAGAGAGGACTGTTATAACTACTACTAACTTATTATTAATCTACAAACAATATATATTTTTTTCAATTCAATGCGAGCGGTTTCGGGCCTTTCGTTGGGCCCCCCAACAAATTTTGATACAGGGCCCCTCTAAGACATGATACCCCACTGGTTAGGACTATAATATCACAGGATAATTCTGATCTATTTAGAAGCGTGATTAAATTCGGCATATTTCAGTTAATGCTGCGTATTTTGACACAAAATATTTAGTTTACAATTGTTGTTTAAAATGTGGTTCTTTACATCATCGACGTCACAAGTAACCGCCTTAGCCACTTGAAAAGTGTCTAGATCAAGATTTAAAGTTTCAATATTTTGCATTCGTATCTACGAAATACCATAATATCTAATAAAATATATACTATCACGGCGCGGCCGTGATTTGAAAGTCTTAATTAGTTGAAAGAAATTAAACCTTCCGGAACAAAAGTATCTGTGGCGCCTGATATGTGTTATGCTGCAAAAAACCACATCGACGATTGAGAAGTATTGCTTACTGTTGTATTCCTGTGTCAAAATTTGATAAGGTGCAGTGTGATGAATATTATGTGTGGAATGTATGTAATGTTTGCTTGAGATATATAATGTGTGTGCTGGTCTACAATTCGCTTTTATGTTTACTATAAAAGTAATTGTAGAATTCAACAGAAAAATACATTAATAAAAAATATTGGAAAAACTTAAGTAGTAAAGAAAAATAGAAAAAACACACACAAAGTAAGTTTATATAGCTCTGATTCGTTGTCAACGCGAAGGCTTAGTTCCCTCTTCTTTCTTCACAGAGATCTTACCGTAAGCGGTCCATGCAGCGAATAGTTTTTTGTTCTTGACACTCTCACGGGCTATATAAAAAACTCTTCTTAATTTGGTTGTCAAGTATTCTGAAATGTAGATTGAGCGCGATGTACCAGGTAAATTAATGTTTGCCGAGTTTAACAGTGTCTCTCCGTTTTGCCGTTTGGATTTATTACACTTTTTATAATTTAAAAGAAAAGTTTCCTTCCTCAGTATTGAAGTAAAATCCACTATTATGGCGTCTGTCTTTGTACGGAATATATTTCTTATCTCCGAGTCCCGAATGGGAGTATTCAGACCCAAAGTTAAGCCAAGTTTATGGATTATGTTGTTCAGGACTATCTTATTTTCGTTGGTGTGTACCGGCAGGTTACGTATTTCAATTGAATTACCCCGCGCGCATTTTTGAAGTAGGTCTAGTTTAGTTTCTAAGGTGAGGATTTGCTGCTTATATTCATTATTTTCTAGCTCTAAATAATTTATTTTTGCTAACAAATCTTGATGTTGTTGAGCAAGAGTCCCAACAGATTTTTGAATTTCTTGATTTTGGGTCACGATGGTCATGAGGGCGGTATTCAGTAATTCAAATTTCTGGTCTTGTTGAGTTTTTAGCTCAGCAAACAAAACTTTGATTTCAGAGATTGACGACAGCGGCTGAAATGGGAGATCGCCTAACGCACGTTTAAGGCTCTTTGTAATCTTAATATAATTATTGTCATCTGAATTAGGGTTACTTGACATGTTAAGGGCTGAGTCTGAGTTGTAATGCATTGTAGAATTTTGTATATTCAGTTGCTGACGAGAGCCGGGCGGAGTCCGCTGCGTCGACATAGTTAATATAATTAAATTAATTAGGAGGTATGCGTAAAAAACTTAGGCTAAAACAGCCAAAACACAATATACGTAGAATATTATATATGAATTGCTACGCGAAAGCAGCACAAACATGTAAAATAAGGATAGCAAAATGCTGTTTGAGTAAGTAGGTGCAGTCAGTAATGAGGTGAGTCACGTTGTTATTCTCGTCTTCGTCAAATGACGTATTGTACTGCTCTTTCACTGCAAGTTAGCTCTCTGATGCTATGTGCTCCTAGTATTATTAAGAAGAATTATAATACTATATGCCTTCGTAGCCTCTTGTGCGCTTGTTCACAGTTCACTGTCATTGACTATATTTCTTGCTGGATTGACTTTCTATGGCCGCCTAAATGATAATTATGCACTCCTAATATTTAACTTCTTATTTTTCCTATTTCACAAAGTTAATTTTGCAGTATGATAGTGCACTATAGACACGTCTAAATAACACAGAATCCGCGAGTGAAGGGGGGGGGGGGGTTATGCGAAAGAAAATGCAAAGAGATGCTACATCTTTTCGCAGCGCCAGTGAATCGAGCCGATCGGAAAGCACTCGGTCATCGACGATTCGAGCCGCTCTGTGCTGGTTGCGGTCAAGTGGAAGGAGCTGGTACTGGGGAGCCCCAGCCCAGAGATGGGAACAGTATTCCATGTGCGGCCAAACTTGTGCCTTATAAAGTTGCAGGCGGTGTATATTGTCCCGCTCTGCTGAGCACGCCAAGCTTTTTAGAGGCCAATTTGGCCGTCTCTTCCAAGTGACCACGAAACTGCACGTCACTCGATGATATGTCGACGCCCAGGATTCAGATACTGGCTAAGGCAACAAGGGGAGTGCCTTGAAACTGAGGGGATACGACAAAGGGGTCCTTTTTAGCGGTTAACGCGCAAACTTGTGTCTTCTGGGGGTTAAACTGGACTAGATTTAGTCGCCCCCAATCCGAAACTCTGTTCAACAAAGACTCGACTTCAGACACAAGTTTGTCCCGGTACTCGGAGACGTTTTCCCGAGAAATATTGGCACGGCCGGTGTAAAGAGCATCACCAGTGCTGTCATCTGCATAGCAATGAATGTTACGGGTTAGCAACATATCATTGATATGCAGAAGAAACAGCGTTGACGATAGCACGCAGCCTTGTGGTACACCAGCATTAATAGGCTTGTAATCGGAGCTTGCACCGTCTACAACGACTTTGATGCTCCGATCTGCAAGAAAGCTGGTGATCCAATCGCACAATTTCTCGGGAAGCCCATTGGAAGGGAGCTTCGAAGGCCTTCGCAATGTCCAAACCAATGCCTCCCCCTACTGCCTCCGGGAGACTCTACTGCCTCCGCCCATCTGTGAGCTAGATAGACTAGAAGATCACCAGCTGGCCGACAACGGCGAAAACCGTATTGGCGATCACTAATCAGCTGGTGATCCTCAAGGTACCTCATGAGCTGGCAGTTTACAATGGACTCAATTATTTTGGAGAACAAGGAGCTAATGGCGATAGGCCGGTAGTTGGACGGGTCTGAGCGGTCGCCTTTTTTAGGGATCGGGTGAACGAAAGCCGTCTTCCATGATTTTGGGACTACGCCTAGCACCTGGAGCATACGTCCTCAGCACAATTGGGGGGATTCCGTCAGGCCCACTTGACTTGTGGATGTCCAGGGAGAGGAGTGCTTTGCGAACCGAGCACTTTGTGCACACCGCGGGATGGTCGGCGGCGTACTCCCCTCGTCATCGAGAGTCGAGTTGGACGCAAAGAAAGAGCCCAGCAGATCGGCTTTCTCCTTTGCGGTATGGGCCAGTGAGTCGTCCTCCCTGTGCAGAGATGGAAGAGATGGCTGACAGAAATTCCCCTGGACAGCCTTGGCGAGAGACCAGAATTCTCTGGAACATAAGATATTTACTAACTTTTAACTAACCAGTTAAAAAGAATGTGTTTAAAGAAATAAATTGATATTGTGCAAATATTGTTAAATTTAACACATCTAATGTTAATCAATAATTTAAGCAAATAATTTTTAAACAATAAACATTTTAAAAATATCCGATTTTTATTTTTTGTAATAGGAACTAG
Source organism: Parnassius apollo (assembly GCA_907164705.1). Taxonomy (NCBI): domain Eukaryota; kingdom Metazoa; phylum Arthropoda; class Insecta; order Lepidoptera; family Papilionidae; genus Parnassius; species Parnassius apollo. The sequence goes on along the minus strand of CAJQZP010001479.1, from coordinate 681,896 downwards.
CAATTAGCACAAGAAATATAAACAACCATTAATTACATTGCAGAACTTGTGCAATGTAATTAACGGTTGTAAAAATAAAAATTGTAAAGTGCAAATAAAGGGCGGGCTCAAACCACTCAATTTTATGCCACCTGATGGATGAACACGGAACTTAACGTAAATATTTTTTTTTTAAATTTGAGTTGCTCATCTATCTCTAGTATATATTTAGTAATCTATGGTTTTAAGAACCTCCTTGTAGGCGATACGAACCTCTGACATAGAGGTAATTGAGTCGGTACGTTGTTGCTACTGTTCAGACGCGAATTGCAAGAAAAAGAGAAGCAAATGAAATTCGCTTTCTCTTTAGGAGCATGCGCCAATTAGCCATCACATGGCATGTGTATTTAGAATATACTAACTACTACTACTACCTTAAAGATTTATCAAATCTGTTTTTCGTAACTCGATAATAAACTAAAAATAAAGCAAATAGGAAAAAATTAAATCTTTATATATCGAACATCAAAAAAAATATATTATTAACTAAAACATATCGAACATGAAAAATATTACAATTAAATACCAAACATTATATAAAAGTCATACTAAATACCCAAATTACAAGATCTAAAAAGCGCTAAATATTATTTTCGCTCTCATGTAAACCTCGTTTTTTGAGTTACGGTGTTATTCGATTCGTAGGCTCGATGTAATCTGAAGTACGTAGTATTATTATTTATTATGTGTCTGAAGCTAATCTTCGTGCCACGGACTATGCAATACTTGGAATAGGAACATTTAAATTAAAACTGAACAAAAACTGAAATGAACTAAATAAATATACTAAAATTGGGATTGCAATATATGACCATGATTGAATCATGTTGTACTCGTACATTTTGAACAATTGACAAAAAAGGTAAACAAAATATAAATATATAAATAATTTTATATTAATATAAAATTCGAACATATTTAATTTTGCATATCTAAGAAATTAAATATAATGATGACCGTCACCATCGTTTGAAACCCTCTCGCAAATTAGTAGTAGCTAAAAAAATTAAATAAATGCCAAGATTTCTTTTGTATTAAAATTCAACTAAAAAAGAGTATAACTTTAAAAATTTTAATATTAGGTCCTTACATATGAAATTGGCGTTTTGTACAGGAGGTATATAGTATTTTTTTGAGATAAAGTCATTTTTTTGTAAAATATATTTAATTAATCAAAGTATGCACCGTTGTTATATATGCACTTTTGCCATCTCATAGGTGGTTCATTGATCCCTTTTTTGTTTTGATTGATTTACTAAAAAAACCATGGGGGCGAGAATCAGTAAAATCTTTAAAGGCTGTTGGGACTGCCGCATCGGAGTTGTATTTTTTTCCTTGTAAGAAGTTGTCCAAAAACGGTGAATGTCACAGAAATTCTAATTGTAGCTCATCTAACTTAGTGGTTGTTTGTTGTGTAGTGTGTGGTTTTACGTTGTCGTGAAGCAGCAGTGGCCTAGAGCGATTGACCAATCTCGGTTGTTTAGCAGCTAGTTCTTACTTCATGGTTTGCAGTTGCTGACAATAGATATCTGCCGTAATCGTTTGGCCAGATTTTAGAAAGCTGTAGTGAACGACACCGGCGCTAGTCCACCAAACACTCAAACGTATTTTTTTCTGAGTAAATTTTCGTTTAGGGCAGGATTTGGCTGGGTCTCCAGGATTTAGCCATTGCAACGAGCGCTTCCGATTATCGTACAGTATCTACTTTTCATCACAAGTGATAATTCGATTTAAAGCCCCTTCATTTTTGTGTCGGTTGACCAAAGTAACACAGCAGTCGACGCGTGTTTGCAAGTCTGATCCACTCAATTCATGAGGTATCCATCGTTCAAGTTTTTTTACTTACCCGATTTGTTTCAAGTGGATTAATACAGTTTTATCACTTACTCCTAAGTCTGCAGCAATCTCTGAAATGCTTTGGATTGATCCGCTTCCACAATAGTCTTTAATTCTTCATTTTCCACTTTGGTCTCCGGCCTTCCACAAGGTTGGTTCTGAATGTCGAAATTTCCAGAACGAAAACGTTGAAACCAAAAACGCACCGTGCTTTCTTTTGCGACACCAGCGCCGTAAACATCATTAACCCTTGGATTAATTATGTGTACGGCGTTTATTTCATATTGTGACGGCCCAATAATATTATTAAATTCAATATAAAGGGGCAAAAAAATGGTCTTAATATATATATATATATATATATTTTTCGTTACAAACTGTTAAATAAAGTTATTTTTATTTAATATTGCAATAAAATACATTAATAAGCATAAATGTAATAAAAATACATTTCAGATATTAGACAAATAATATAGTATATTAAAAGGCAAAATATTGTCTTACAGAATAAATAAATTTATTTAAAAACTTGTCAAAATATTTAAAATATCATAAATAATAGAAATACAAGTCGATATACCTGCAGTTGTACATATATATAGGATGGTCGGGAGCACGACTGCTTAAAGTACTGTAGCACAATGACTAGTCCTATATTAGGGACTTATGATAATAAACTCATTGATACAAAAGCAATACTATAGAAGGTCTCTATGATGAATTTGCATTACAATAGTGGGGTCGTGGGTTGAATTCTTTTATATTAATGACTTATGAAAGTGAGTGAACATGAAGTTGAGTATGCCTGTAACACTTTTAAGTGTAACAGGCATACTCAACTTCATGTCTTAGTGCATTAGCGCTATGATACGTGGAGTTTTGTTCAATGGCGTCTTAGTAGCGTACTACTATGATACGTTGGTGATATTTTTTAGTTAACAACAATACAAACTTTGTTACCAAAGTCGATAGGGAGGATGTGGGTGTGTTGTGAGGGGGCGCCATCTGTATGATAGTTACATTGATGCTTACCGCTACTTGCGGTATTGCGTCTTGTGATGGATCTGCGGGTATGCTACGCCTGATTATAAGCATTCCTGTGGTTCTGGTCGATGGAGGTATACAACTAACAACATCATAGTGTTGGTGGTGAGCGGGTTTGTTGTAGCAATACGGCTTTCCCGTGGACATCGCACACCCATACCGTTTGTGGCGGCGTCGTAGCGCATAGCGATGCGTCGTCTACCTTTCGGATTGGGATGTTTGGCAGCACTTTTAAGTATAATAGGCATACTCAACTTCATGTCTTAGTGCATTAGCGCTATGATACGTGGAGTTTTGTTCACTGGCGTCTTAGTAGTGTGCTACTATGATAATTTGGTGATATTTTTTTAGTTAACAGCAATACAAACTTTGTTAAGTCGATAGGGATCATGTGGGTGTGTTGTGAGGGGGGGCGCCATCCGTATGATAGTTGCATTGATGCTTACTGCTACTTGCGGTATTGCGTTTTGTGATGGATCTGCGGGTGTGCTGCGCCTGATTCGACGCTATCTTGTGGTTCTGGTCGATGGAGGTATGCGGGTGGTGATGTCTACTAGGATGTATGGGGGATCTTGGGATGGTGTAAGTCCGACGATAGTCGTATTGATGCTTGTTGCGTTCTGTAGCATTGCGTCTCTGCGATGGTTGTTTGGTGGGACGCTATTCTCAATGGCGCTCTCTGCGTCTTGGTTTGACTCACACCTAAGTAGCTTTGCCCAAGTCGGGTCCCTTCATTACGGGGTTGCAGACTGTCTGCCCTCCACGATGTTTTATATAACAACATAATAATATATCTCCGTAACTTTCCCACCTTTGAATGATTGAAGGCAACTTGTTGGTGGGTGAGACAAACATGATCGAAAATGCGTTTACTCAACGTCAGTGACACAAACCCTTTCTGATGGCGAATTATTACTCTTATCTTATAACTACCTTTTGGCTATATCTGCCGTTGTATTGGTTGGTGGAGCATATGTGTTGACCTCATGCGGGTGGTAGCTAGCGGGAGGATCAGAGGAGACTCTCAAGGCTGCGGCTGAAAGCCGCACAACATGGGACCCCATTCCCTTGAGGTGAGCTGTAGACTCATGACAGGTTCTGCGGCTAGTAGCCGTGCTGATCATGCAATTGGTGGTGATGCCATACACTTACATCACGTCTGCAGGAGCGGCGGTCTGGCAGGTGGTGGCGCTCACGGAGGGATAACGGCCAGTGTGCCCATTTGCCTAAACCGTGTGACGTACATTCACTGTGGCTGGATTCGTTCGTATTCTGTATGGCGTTTACACGCATTGACATGCGCGACTTCGGTCGATGTTTGTGCTTACGCACTAACAAGGGGCCAAGCTTCTTTTACTGGTTCGCCAGTTATTATACTGTGCACTACGGTACAGTTCCCGAATTAGCGTTTCCTTCGGGGGGAGTGCATCAAAATGGTTGGCGCTCACCGCGCACGGTTTGTGTGGAGCCGTGTGCCTCCCCTACATTTTTTTAAAATAAATGTAGGAGAGCGAAGCCCTTGTATCGGGTATTTTGTATAAATATATTATGAGCCTTTTCCAAGCGGGAAGGGATAATTAATAATAAATTAATAATGTAAAGCTGATACAAGTGGAATAGGGACGTTTTATGTTCTTAACCTTTAACACTCACTTACTTAGGTTATAAGGCACTACCAACAACAGCTTTCAATTGCTCTAGTGAAAATTCATTCTTCCAAAAGACATAATTAATTGTGCGGGTCCCAGGTGCATGTGGGAGCGCACCCGTAGTTTGCAATCACGTGTCCAAACGCTTAAGTCTACCGGTACTGTTAGCTGTGACTGCCTTTGGACAGTACAGTCTGCACCTGTGTTTGCGCATACACTTGGGCACTTTAATCCTGTCCTGCGCCGATGGCTAGCCTCTGTTGAGGTAGGCCGCCATGACCGAAATTGGGTCTTGAGGACATTACTGTTAGCTGCTGTACTCAACTTATAAATACACAGCTTGGTATTTGGACCTCTCTCCTTCCTGAAAAGTTTCAGCGCACTCGTACCCGTAAAAGGGACCAGCTCCTTGTATGGTTTCAGTGAAGCGTAAGTTTTGACTTATAAGTACTATAGAGGTGTGTGTGCTGTCGATGTGTTTAGTGACTACTAGTTAAAGTCAATTTTAGTATGTTCAACTTTTCTTTAAACACAAAACATTTACACACTTAATTTATCTAACACTGCCTATAGATGGCGATATACATTTGTTGATAATAACAGTGCTTAGGTGGCTTAATATATTTCATTACCCCGTTTCGTCCTGTGAGTGTTCTAATAGTCGATTGTTGGATGCGCCAGAAAGATCTAGTTTCTTTTAATAGCTGATGTTTTAAAATTTTGCTCTCGCCAGTAATAAAATTACAGATTAAGCGATGGATAAAGCAGCGTCAATGATGCGAGCCCCCTGTCATTCCGCCTGCTAAGCCTCACGATTAAGGCAAGTCCCTCTTTAAGCGGGAACGACCCATGTCGAATATTGAACTTTTATGTGCTGATAAAAAAGGGGCGCACGGATTTAGATAATGTTTATAATGGTGTGTCCTAGAACAATTTGTATAACAGTAAAACAAATAACTATACCTTTTTTTCTACTCTCATCGCAATAAATGTATTACATTAATATTTTTTTTTAATGTAGATAATTCCATTTTTTTAAATCTACATTAGTTTTTTGCCGCGTGAACTAATAGTTTGCATCACCCTATTGTTTTCGGCTCGTAAACGACCAAGTGGTTTTTTTTGTGTGAAATATTTCCTAGTTATCAAAACATATACCAACTTCCACTTCATTTATTTACAAAAAAGCTGTTTAAAGGCCGTACCATCTATATTTGAGGTGTTTTACTTCTTTATTGCCCTTGCCACTCCACAATTGAGTATGAACCTCTCCCATTATAATAGTACTTTACTTTTTTTATAGGATAGGGTAGAAAACGAGTACACAGTCAACCTGATGGTAAGTGGTTGCTGTGGCCCATAGACATTTACATCTCTCTTTGGTTACGAATCAAAATGCAGATGCGTTATTACCCGTGAGGACTAAGATGGAATACCTCGTTTCCAGTAAAAAGGATCTCCGGTTCTTTACACTCACTATATGAAACACAGCAGCATTCAACTCCTATTTTACGCTGGTATTTGATATAATCCCATTTGATCATAAGTGTGATGCAGACGAAGATGATAAAAGCCACTGACTTAGCTTAAAATTCTATTCATGCGTGCCTTAAAGACATCTACATAATAATCAGAAGGAAGCGCAGATGCTGTAAAATGATTATACTCGCTAATTGTTTGGTTCAAATGCGTGATACATCGGCAACAAAGGGATGGAGATCAACCGAACGTCTAGTGGTCCGAAGATCAAATTAAAAGGAAGTAACTAAGTCACGTCTCGTACATTTTAACATTATTCCCCTCACCAGTTTGGTTATTTAGATTTTATAAATATACGAAATAGTAAACTATCTACAGAAGACTACGAGCTCTTTCCCGTAGCGTTTTACTACACCCAAGGGATGAAATTGGGCGATGTAATCTCTGAAGCCGCCATCATATACAGTACATTTTAACGCTGCTCCCATCACCGGTTTGAGTGCTTATATATATATATATATATATATATATATATATCAGAAAACATCTATATGACGTTATAAATTATCGATTATGAAGATCACTTTGCTTTTATGGTGGCGTTGTCATCACGACACAAATGTAGTTGAACTGAAGTCGTAATCTCGCTGTCCATAAATATACAGAACAAGCTCTGTAAACACATGGGGCTAACTACGGGCTGAACGCTTAGCCCAGCGAGAGACTCCCTTTTGCTTCAATAGCCAAACTACAGGTACGAAGACACTTATTTGTTCTAACCTAGGCGTGTCTTACGTAACGCAAAAATGATTTAAACGGAGGTAGGTTTAGAGACCACAGATTACCCCCCAATAGATTCCGCATACAGGGCCTCAAACGCGTGAAACACATACTTGCTGTAGCTAGCATACAAAGTAACGCTAAGAATCACGATATCAGTGTCGACCAAGTTTGTGACCCGTAGGCATGTCCGAGTTTTGGAAAATTTAAAAATAATTTTGTATCCCAAATACATTACAAATGGCTTCCTATGCAGTGAAATGGCGTGGAAAGTCAGCTAAGACATCCAGTTATCAAAAAGATGGCATAATATTTCATCGGTAAAAAGGTAAGTCTGACAAAAAAATTACTTTATATACTGCCTCTTGACAACATTCATGGGGTTATTAAATTTTGACATAGTAGAGACACGCTACTGAAATATAATGATGACAGCACGGCCAGCGCGATCGGATAAGGACGACGTTCACACAGAATACCAGTGCTAAATAGCAGCTGAATACTGCTCCGTATTGTGAGGCTTCGTGCTCCGTGTGTGAACTTAGAGAACCGAAGACCTTTTTAACTGGGAATGTGGTACTGTATCTTAGTTCTCAAGAATGACAATATATTATTTAAATTATGATCATGTTTACGTGGTAGAGCCATGCTGCAGCTATATAGCACGAATGGCATTAGCAGCACGATTTCGTGAGAGGCAGATCAACAGTGACTAATTTGTTAGAATACAAAAACTACTTGTGCGAGGTTTTCGCCATGAGTGGGCAGGTTGATGCCGTGTACACCAATTTTACAAAAGCTTTCGACAAAGTAAACCATTCTTTACTCTGTAAAAAATTAGCCATGTCGGGTATTCATGGAAATCTACTGCGCTGGGTTCATTCGTACCTCAATAATAGAAGCCAACTTGTCGCTCTCAAAGGTTTCACGTCATCTCCTGTCATAGTTAAATCCGGTGTTCCTCAGGGTTCACATCTCGGTCCGTTATTTTTATTGTATTCATAAACGATCTGATTTGTAAACTGTCCAGTCCTTGCCTTCTATATGCTGATGACTTGAAAATGTACCGTATAATACAGGATTTATCTGATTGAGTTAAGCTACAAGATGATATTGATTCAACATCTGAATGGTGCCGGCTTAACAATATGCATCTCAATGTTAAAAAGTGTTTTATAATAACGTTTACAAATAAGAGATATAAACAGACATATGACTATAAAATTAATGAAGATTCATTAGACAGAAAAACGGTAGCAAAAGATCTGGGTGTGCTGTTTGACTCTAAATTAACATTTCGTGAGCACTATGTCCACATTAAGAACAAAGCATTCCAGATGCTAGGTTTCATAACGAGATGCACTAAGGAGTTCAAACAGCCTCAAAGCTTCCTGACCGTTTATAATAGCCTTGTCCGTAGTATTCTTGAATATGCTTGTGTCATTTGGTCTCCCTGCTACACAGTGCATTCGGATAGTATAGAAAGCGTCCAAAAAAGAACCTTTAGAATACTTAGCTACAAATGTGGTCTTGGTCGCAGTCTTGTCGGTTATAGTGAGAGACTCGACAAATTTAAAATGACCTCTTTACTTATTCGCCGTAAGGAATATGACCTTATATATTTACATAAAATTCTCCATAATGAGATTGATTCCCGTTACCTCTTAAGTAAATTAAACTTAATTACAAAGCGCAATCCCCGAATTCCTAGTAACACATTTTACCTGCAGACATACAAGAATAATACTTATTTTTACAACCCGATAATAAGAATGTGTCGACTTTACAACGAGATATCCATGAAAGACTCCGGCTTGGATATTTTTGACCCAAGATCAAGGATATTCAAAAGAGCAGTAAAAGAGCTTACAGTCATACACACTCATTTCCATATCACATAGATTTTAAATTTGTAAAATTTGTTTCTTTGTATTATGTAGTATTGTACGGCATTAATATTGTTAATATTGTTAAGCGTAGATTTGATCTCCCATATAGTAAAATATGAAAATGATGTGTCAACATACTTAGGAAAACAATCTGGCACAAAACTGTTACATATATATGTATAATTTTAATGTATTTTGATTGTTATCTGTTTTGTTGTCCATATAATAAATAAATAAAAAAAGGGTCTGCTCGACCGGGGAAGGACCACGCTCTCACAGAATACCAGCGTCAAATAGCAGCTTAATGCTGCTGTGTTTCATATGGTTAGTGTAGAGAACCAGAGACACTTTTTACTGAAAAAGAGGCATTCCATCTTAGTCCTCAAGGCTGACAACGCATCTGCATTTTGAGTCGCAAACGAGGATAGATGTGGATGTCTATGGGCCACAGCAACTACTTACCATCAGGTGGACTGTGTGCTCGCTTGTCACCCCTTTTCCTATAAAAATGATTATTCTTCGACGATAGATAGATATATAGTAGATAGATAGTAGATGTATATGAGCCGCAGCATCCACTTAAAATCAGGTATGCTATGTGCTTGTCTGTCACTACTATTCTATGAAAATTCCAAGGTACTTTACTTCTTATCTTCTGTACATGATATACATAGTTTTGAACGAAGCTCAACATTGATAAAATATAATATTAAATTGAAGAAACAACAAAAGTACTCAAGTTCAAGAGCCTGAATTTCTTGTAAATCCTGTCTTATGTATTTTGTACCAGGTGTACCCAACGGCAGTTTTAATGTTTAATAACATCAATTCAGCTCAATTCAATTTTTATTTAAATTGTTATTGTTTTATTTTAACAGAATAGTAAGAGAATAGGTATTATCTTTAATTAACACACCACATATCACACACCATACCACCAACCACATATCATCTCGTGAATGTTTCAAAAGCCGTAACAGGAGATGAGTAGCAGCATATTCCTGTTAACAACTCAAAAATAATAAAAAACTGCGTTTGCCAACCCGCCCGTCAAGCGTACCAGTTATGACAAAATCCCGTCTATAGGGCAGTATATGGAGAAGATCTATGTTCTTTCATTTTCTACTAATAATCAATAAACGGAGAAAATGAAATATTGAAATAAAAATACTTACAAAAACACGTTAATAATATATTTTTGGCACCGACATCACTGTATTTTATATCAGCTATAAAATATTTGTTATTGCAAACATTTATGTCAATTTTATTGCTGTAATATTTTAAAAAGAAATGTTTCAAATTTATAGTTTGACGTAAATTTATTGTCGTGGTAGAATAACGTAAACAGCAACATTTTTTTTATAGAGACTGCAAAAACCATTAAATATTTTGTATCGTGAATATTAAGCATGCTCTGTGGTGGCAACATAAAGAAATCTTCTCCACATTAATTCTCGTGGGAATCGTAAGAAGCGACTATGTGTTACACAAGAAAGATCTTATTCGATTCCAATACGTAGCGGATAGCAGTATAACCATCTAGCTGAAACCAAATGTAAAATACGCAGACCGGCGATGAGAATCACCGTATAAGATACGAAAACATGATCTTAGACTGTGATCGTTAATACACCTGCTATGCATAAGAAAATCCTCCTTTCAAGGAAGGAGCCGCAAGTACTGTCGTGGGCTTTAGACGGACGGACGTCGGTTGATAAATAAATATAAGAATATATATACCAATAATCACTATTCCATTTAAGCCTTTGAAACTTTGGCGCTAGGATCGTAAATTTTGTAGCATTTACACTAAGTGTTACATAAAATTATTACTAGTTGATTTATCATAATATGCGTATCTGAGAAAAAAAATCAGGGTCATGTAAAGTCCCCTAATACGAATTTAAGGTTAGTTGAATTAACGGCTGCATTATCTTCCTAGAAAATGAAAGGAGGAGAAATGTGCGGTGTGCGCTGCTGGTCATTTAAAGAAGTTAGTATATTATCTTTAGAAACTGCGGAGTGTCCGTGTGTTCATGTGCGTTTGTAAACTAATAGCGATACGCATTGGATTCACACACGTCATTGTTAGATTTCGACAACAGCGCCATCTACCGGGTTCAAGTGTAAATGAATGAATGAATGCATTTATTCTCTCTTTATAATAGGTAGATCTTAGTGCGAAGTATTACAAAAGTGCCAGACTGGTACCTAACTTGTGAGAGACTGGTGCCCGATGTAGGTATAAAACACTTGTATTACGGGTCTCCAGGGCACCTGTCTGAATCTAAACTATCAGGGACCCATCTAAACATACACAAAAAAATCAAAATTGATCGAGCTGATTTTTAATTTAACGAAATTAACGGACAGCAATGGATTTTTATATATAGAGATTTATAAGAGATTTAAAAATATATCTTAACAAGTTTAGAGCTGAGATATTTACATCGATGTAAAGCAATGATGCAACATCATCACCATCACCATTACAGCCATCCGCAAGTACACTGCAAAGCAAAGCCCTCCCTTGAGGAATACCACAAAACAGTTATCTTTAAAGTATATATATATATATATATATATATATATATATATATATATATATATTATATATATATATATATATATATATAACATAATATAGGCTGTAATTCTATATTATATTCCACTTCGAGGCAAAGGCCTGTTATCATTTCTGAGAATATACGCTCCTGAGTACGCTCCACATCTTTAATACTAATATCAATCTAAATACCAATCTAAAAGACTGCTTGATCTAAAGACTTTGCAGTATATATTTCTCCTGATGATGCCTCGTTAAGATGCAAAACATATATCTTATTATAAGCAAGACCACCGTATTACACGTGTAGAACGTGTGTACGTTGTACTGGGTGTTGCAGTCGAGGTTAGTGGTGATTAGTGATTACCAATAAAAGAGACCGGGAGGTGCTCTTTAATCTAGGTAAGAGATTATTTTTCAAAGGAATATTAGCTCATTTAAACTTCTTTAATTTGTGTTTCCGCAAATTAACGCCTGTTTATTATAATTATAAAAACATTTGTATATTACAATTTTTCGCCATTTACACAAACAATTCACACACATAAACAATAATATACTTAAGGTCAGAAAAGTTAGTTTAGTTCGATGAAGATATATTTGGATATATTATTTAATAAAACATATCTCGAGTAATTAAACCAACTGGTTACTGAGTACTGACGCTTATTCTCCAATTCTCTTAAGTAAAATGATCTTGTCACTTGCAGTGTCTTCTAAGGTCTTGTAATTAAGGCCGTCTTGTAGTGCGATGTGTAAATATAAGGACTTGATCTGTTAATTTTTTTTATTTTTCCATTTGCTTAAATTAAAAACGTATTCGTTTCGGTATTATAGTGACCGAAGAATAATAAGCAACTATCAATTTGAAATAATTTTAACGGTTTCATAATGGACTCTCTGCAAAGTACACAGCGCTTGAGTGTCATCTTTATGATGTTTTCAACGCCAATAATAATTAATATACCTGTATAATAACAATTACCGTTTCTGTCTTTACACATCACTTGTTCGTATGTTTAATTTTTTTTTAATTATTCTGGTTAGCGTATTAACTACAAATCAGTAGATCGACAGAGGTATGAAAATGTTAAAAGTACAGCAATGTCGCCTTAACTAAAACGCTTCTCAAGCATTGAACCAAGACGAATTAACTACGTCACTAGCACTCGCATATACAATTTAATGCTCTGTTCTAAGAGTACCGTTGTTATTGGATAAAAGAGTCAAACTGTTTAGATAATGCGCTATTTTCTGCTCCAATTGGTAACCATACAACAATTGCAGGGTGTATTCTTGTAGTAATGTTTCATTTTATACAAAACAAACGAAGATTAACGAATTTCATACATCAGTTGCACATGGGTAAATGACTTATCATACAAAAACTTGTCCCATGAGAGAGAGAGGCTCGCAGTGTTACCAGTTCTAATGAATGACATTTGGTGTATTTTTGAGAGTCGATCCTAGCACACCAGCATAAAATATTTTTTTTTATATAGTTTATTATGATATAGTAGATATTTGAGGGAGCCATTCAGCGAAGTGTACAGGAACAAGTTGCACCGCAGTTATGGGACGCCCAGCACGGCTTCCGGCTAGAGAGGAGCACAACTAGTAACCTCTTAAATACCATGACGTATTTATTTGGTTCCTCATGTTGATGCAAGCTTGCAGGTAGATGCCGCCTACTTTGATTTTAGAAAGGCGTTCAACTTGGTAGATAATGATATCTTACTGTCAAAGATGGCGAAAGCTGGCTGCACACCTAAACTTCTTCATTTTTTTGCAAGTTGCATGAGAGATAGAAAACATTATGTGGATTATGGCGGGTACCGGTCGGAGCCTTATTTTACTAGGTCTGGTGTGAGTCAAGGCAGTAATTTAGGGCCGTTAGAGTTCAACATAATGATTAATGATTTACCCGAAGTAGTAAGAGAGGCTAAATGTCTGTTATTTGCAGACGACCTAAAGTTGCTTTTAGCCATCAAGAGTGAGGATGATAGTCGCCACCTTCAGCAAGATATCGACCAAGTAGTTGAATGGAGCCACAAAAATAAACTGCAGTTTATTAATTCAAAATGCTTTATTCTATCATTTAGTCGTGCAAGCGCACCACTCCATTACAACTATAAGGTGAATGGCGAGCTAATACAGAGGGAGGAATCGGTCCGGGATCTTGGAGTCCAGATGAATGTCAAATTGACATTCCGGGAGCACATCATGAATATATGTAAGAAAGCTTATAAACGACTAGGGTTTATCATTCGCACAGCGGTAAAATTTACCAACATTAAAGCAATCTCAGTGCTGTATGATGCTCTAGTAAGGAGTCAGCTGGAGTGTAACTCGGCAAAATGGGCTCCACATGAAAATAAATACAATCTTATGCTGGAGCGCATTCAGAATAAATTCACGCGATTTATATATCATAAGTTTTATGGGGTTTATCCATCATACCCCTTGATGTATCCAACCCTGTTTGTTTTAGGTATGGTTGGATACAACAAGTTGGAAACTAGAAGAGATCTAGCGCTGGTAACCTACTTTTTAAGGGTGTTCCGTGGTTACATCAGCAACCCGGGTGTGCTGCAGTGGATAGGCTTATGCGTGCCTGATAGGTATATACAGCGGCGACGGCGGCCGAGCTTGCTCGCGATTCCACGCGGCAGGACTAAACTGGTTCGCAATACCCTATAATACCATACCATACTAGTACCATAATAATAGTAGACTTATTTTCGTGTTCACGGAGTGAGTTCGCAAAAGTGACATTATTTACAATATGTTATTCTCAAATTGTATTATACAATTGATTGTAATGTATTGTCATTGAAATTAATTATTAAGTATTGTTATTTAAATTAATTATTGTGTTGTAATTAGTAATTTTTTTCCATTTGAATTGTTACTTTTTGAATTGAGATGCTACATTTATTGATTTAGGTTTTCCCTGTAATGGTAGATGTTAGTATAGTATTAGTAGTAGGAAATATAAATAAATAAATAAATAAGTATGCATGTATATTTTACTAATAACTTTCTCAAATGGATGGGGTGACTTTTAGAGAATGTCATAAGGAATGAAATCGGTGTTTTATATTTCTTTTAATATGGTGTATAATAAATATAAAAAAATTGATTTCAGATAAAAGTAAAATAAACTTTCACCCTGTATTATATCCCATTGCTAGGAACAGGCGTTCTCATTTCTAAGAAGGTTATAAGACACCGTGAGAGCTGGCGGGCAGTGAATATAATTTAATGATATTTATAATGGATAAATTACCGAGGAAGTGATTTGAATTAAAGGGAATAACTTGCACAGAACACTAGCACAAAATAACGACTTATGACTGCAAATTTAAATTCAAATATTTTATTTTCAGTAACTTAGTCTATTACAAATATTAGATGTGGGAACACCTCTTTAGGCAAAACATCGCCTGTGGTGGGAACACAGATTACCTCCTAATAGATTCCGCATACAGGGCTACAAACGCGCGCAACATATACTTGCTGTAGCTAGCATATGAAGTGACGCTAAGAATCACGATATCATTGTTGACCAAGTTTGTGACTCGTAGGCACGTCCGAGTTAATCAAAAATAATAAAAATTTAAAAATAATTTTGTATCCAAAATACATTACAAATGGCTTCCTATGCAGTGAAATTATGTGGTAAGTCAGCTAAGACATCCAGTTATCAAAAAGATGGCATAATATTTCATCGGTAAGTAAATTTTATTCTTATCACGTTAACCTATTTCAAATGCATCGGAGTTCAACTTACACTGGATATATAATGTTGCAAAGTGATATCATTTGAGCACCCGTTGATGTCTTTTTGAAATGTCCCTTTCACTCATTACGTAAATTAAAATAGTTGTCTTTGTCTAACGACAGCACGTGTATCGATAGTGTTGTGATTTATAAGTCGATATTTGTTTGGTCATCGTTTACTTTTTTTTTTGTAGTCATTATTTTATACAAATAGTGGCGTATAACTGTGGTACCTATATGTTATAGGTTTCCTAAATGCCCCGAAAGGAAAAGACGTGGATCGACGCTACATGTCGAGGGGACCATTGGTTTCCCACCAAAAATAGTGTTCTATTCTCAAGACACTTCACGGAAGACAATCTTCATATTATGAAAAACCGTAGAAAGCTGTTGGATTCCGCTATACCATCTCTATACTTGCCAGTTTTAGTATGGACTTTTACATTTTTTAAAAAGTGTAATACCAATGGTGATTACACAATAAGTAATAGCATTAAGTGTTGATTGAAACGTGATATTCTAATATTTAGGCGAATATTTATAAACCATAAAACAAGTGAAAGTTATAATGTGATTAATGTTATTCTAGTGTTACATGAACTTCAGTAATATCCTATTATTATTGTTATTAAGTACATCTTAATTTGAAACACGTACCGTGTGGTTTTTTAATTAATAATACTACTTATAGGTGCAACACTAGGCAAAAATACTGTCACCACTGAAAGTACGTACCGGAACACACAAAAAGGATTCAAGAGGAATGAGATAAAAAACCTACATCTCGCTGACAATGAAACTATGGTCAGTTACGTGTTCAGTCACTATTCACATGCCTACCTATTGAAGACTGCTTCTCAATTGTAACTAGGAAACTACAAGATAACAACATGCCCACAGAATATGCAGTATTATTCAAACACTGCTTCACATCTGGTTTTCTATTGTAGAAGGAAGAGTTCTACAAGAAAGTTGATGGTGTGGCGATGGGCTCACCTGTAATTCTTATAGCCGCCGACATATATCATGGAGGACTTTAAGAGAAATCCTTTTTACTGCTCCTATAAACCCAAGATTCTACAAGCGGTACGTAGACGACACTTTCAAAATTTTACCGTCCCACAAAGCAACTGCATTTTTAGACCACCTTAACTACATAAGCTTCAAAATACAAATCACGATGGAGTTAGAAGCAAATAACACTTTAGCTTTCCTAGATGTTTTAGTCATCCGAAATCCTGATAACACTATTGGACATGTATACTAGGTATAGGAAAAAGGTCTATACCAACCGATATTTAAATGGTGAATCTCACCATCTTTCTTCCTAGTTTGCTACTGTGGGTAAATATTTGTTTCAGAGAGCACAAGGGATCTGTGACAGAATATATCTGGCCGCCGAGCATCAGCATGTCAAGCAAGTATTGCAAGACAACAAGCTTTGGGTCCCGAGCCTACATCACAGCGACCGAGTGAAGCCAGCTACAGTCGGTGGATGTGTGCTGCCATCTGCTTGGGATCTTATAATTAACAAAATCTATCCAAAACCAAGCATACAACTGCAAGACTTCAAGATACTGTAAGATCGTTTTATGTAAATCGGGACCAAAAATCAATATTCAAAAACTAAAGATAGCCGGGCTAACTATGATAGTGAGATGTCAAACATCTCAGTTTTCTCCCCTCACGTGACCATAAATTAATTAAACGCCATAAAATCCATATAATTATGTAGTATTATTCAATGTGTAGTGTTGGCGTAAATTTAATAAATCATTAGATTACATGTACAAATGAATATATATATATATATATATATATATATTTT